>JAMPIV010011085.1:0-75796 GCA_024509875.1 Oreohelix idahoensis | reverse complement strand
GGGATGTGACGCTAGAGAGAGAGAGAGAGAAGTGAGAAGAGTGTAGAGGAAAGTGATGAAAGGAGTGAGATAAAGTGAAGAGACGAGAAGGAGAGGACGATCTGAGAGAGGGAGAAGAGACGATGAGGAGACGGCGAGGTAGTGGTGAGAGAGGAGAGCATCCGAGGGGCTGGGTCGGGAGCGTGAGACCCGCGATGATGGAGTCGAGGAGGGGAGTAGTAGAGAGAAGGGGAGCAGAGGGGTGGCAGAGAGGTCGGTTGTAGGTTATGGTGGTGGTTGGCGGGCGGGGGTTAGTCTTGGCGTGGTTGTGGGATATTGGCTGGATGGTTGGCTAGTTTGTGTGGGGAGTATGTGGGTGGGGAGTAAAATGGGGATACGAATAGGTAATGTTTTTTAATATTCTGGGGGGAATGTGGTGGGGGCCAGTGGGGGGCGTCAGGTGCGGGGGTTGTGGGGTAGGGGGTGAGGTGGATAGGGTGGAAGGGGTGCGGCTGTGGCATTATTTGCTAGGGGTGTGATGGCGGATTGCTGAGGTGTTGGGCGTCCCATGGTAATGCTCGGCGTTGTGCCTGGAGGGGTAATGTGGCGGTATACGGGGGGGTTAGGGCGCTGTGCGGGGATGGGGCGGGACAGGGTTAAGTTCCAGTTTGTTCTTTTTGACGGTTCGCTTAGCTAAGGTTATGGCGATGTGGGTGGTTGTGCGTACATTGGTGTTAATTATCTTTCTTACGTGTTACGGATCTCTTGTCCGCGTGGGGGGCACTTTTGTTCCAGTGGTGGAGCACATATGTTGATGATTTCACCAGTCAGTTTTATTACGGGTCGTACTCATTTTTTGTATTTAGTCTATTGTTTGGTTATCTGGTTGTGCAATTCAGCTTGATCCTAAAATATTGTGCCACCAACCTGTACCACCTAAAGTTATTTCGGGAGGTACGATACCTGTGCGTGTCAAGGATATGACTGGTTAGGGGTAGGATCACATGAGGGATAGTTCGGGGTTTCCCTAATAGAGTTTGGGCTTGTTGCTCTCTGGCGGTCTGACGTATCGGATAGACGGTCATCTGTCGTCAGGCAGGTGCTCTGGGGCCTGGGGCTAATCAGCTTGTTAATTATTGCCCTTACCTAGTGGCCACGGAATGTTATGTCGGGTAGTAAGCTAAGGTCGGGAAAGATAATGTCGGGTTGGGCTTGTGTTCTTGGTTCTGTGTGAGGGACTGGGAGTACATTGCGGCTGGTCCGCGAATGGTTGCACACCGGGGGAATTTGAGGAAACAGGGGGGTGCGGATGGGGTTGATTTGCTAAGAGGTGGCAAAACGGTAAAACTGTTTGGGTACTGGCTAATTGGGTGTGTGATAGGGATGGGTAGACGGAGGGGGTAAGGGAGTTGTACTGCGATGGTGGATCTGGAGCCGTGTGTTGGGGGGTGCCGGTGAATGGTTGGCTCGTAAATGGGGGCGCCTGGTGCTGGGGCGTATGGGGGTTCGTTGGGCGCGTTTAGGGATGGGAGACTGTGAGGATGAATTCTGGTATGGGGAGTTTTGAGGTTAAGAAGGGGGTGGGGGTTGGTGTGGGCGGTGTGGGGATGGGTGGGGTATTGAAGGTTTTTATGGGTTTGTCTTTTTTGGTTCTTTTCTTGTGTTGCATATAAGTTAGTTCGTTATAGTAGTTTTGTGTCAGCGTCACAGATATTAATGATCTGGTGGGTTTTAGTGTGTAGGGGCGGGTGTTTGTGTTATTGGTGTTAGGTAGATGTCAGCTGCATTTGGCGTGGGTGATCTGCTTAGCTTGAATTGGTTGAGGGAGCAGGAGTATATGATAGATGCGACTATAGTGTTAGATGGGGGCGGGTTGTTTAGGGTATAGGAAACTTGTCTTGTGACGTGTTTCTTTGGGGGGTGTTATGTGGGTGGTGTAAAGATGGGTTGTTTCTGGATTCTTGTTGTTTCTATAATATTGTTTCTAGAGTTGGGGTGTGTGTGATTTGGGTGGATTTAACGGGTGTTAGTTTTCTAGACTTGTGTTGTGGAGATTAGATGTAATGGTATGGGTGGGGTTGAGGTGGCTCATGTGAGTATGTGGTGGGGAGGACTTGCGGAGACCAAAACGCGACTTCTGGTGATTGCGCTATTTATGATAGGTGATTTGTTAAGAGAGTCCCTGGTTCGCTGGTTGCTGTGTAGTATTGGTAGTGTTGTGGGATACTAGAATAAATGAGAAGCGGACGTGTAAACATAATTGGTTGGATTGAGTAACTAGGGATTCGAATTAGTTTGGGACGGATAGGTATTGGCGGTGTGTAGGGCAAGTGGGAGGAATGCGCGTGGCCATGGTGAAAGTAGTGGGTGGAATTTTAGGGGTGTGAGGTGTTGTGGAGGATTCGTAAGTGGTTAAGTTAGTGATATTCGTGGATGAAAGGGGATGTACTGTGAGTATTGGGAGGATTGATAGCCGTTGTGTTGTGGAGAGGGTGGGAAGGCATGGGATAGGGTTGATGTCGAGTTAAGAGCTTGAAAACAGAGTACGATGGAGGACTGCTAAGAAATGGGGAGGATTGTAGCGAGTGGGCGTCATGTGTGATAAGGGTTAGTCGAACGGTGCAGTAAAAGTGTGGTTGTGTGCTGTGCTTGTACAAGATATGAGTACAATTTTAGCGACTATTTTATAGTCTGTGCGGGTCTATGTGCGTGTTATATGTAGTGTTGTGTCACCAGTGGGGGATGGGATGGCCGTGATTCTGACCGGTAAACTTGGTAGTATAGTGAGACAGTGGTATTAGGTGTACAAAGTCGTTGCTGTGGGCCGGAGTGTTGTAGGTGTTTTGAGTATGGTGGTACGGGGGGGTGTAGTAGCGGTTCGCTATTTGGCTAGTGGTGTTGGGGAGGTGTGGGCTGACTGATGTCCAACTGTCGGATGGCTGTAGATTCTGATTTGTTACTAGTGAGGAAGCAGGTGTTGGTGCGGTGGTACATTCCGATATAGGCTGATTTGATGTAGTTTTGCATGAGTTCGAATCGCATCTTGAGCAGGGTCGACTGAGAACTGGGTGGTGTATCGTGCATTACCAATGCTTGTACACGGATTGTTGGAAGAATCCGGATTGGGAGTGAGAGTAGTTTGTACTTGATGTGTTAGTCTGCGTGCTTTTAGTACACGGGGGGGTGCGGTGGGTAGGTTTGTTCCGTTTTTGAGTATGATCGTGGCAACTATCGGGTGAGGGGTGCAGTGACGCTACTTGGGGGGGTTTTTGTTGGTGGGGTTGGTGTGTGTTTGTTAGGGGGTGTTCGTAGGTAGGTATTTTATTGTTGTGCGGGATGGGGTGTGGTCCACTGTTGTGAGTACTTCAGGTGATAGGAGTTGTTGTGGCGGGGGGTGAGAGCGTGGTGGGTACAGTCACAGTAGTTCCTGGCCGACGGGGGGTCGCTGACGTGCAAGTGAATGTTTGGGGTGGGTGGGGGGGGGTGTGGGGGCGTGGTCTGGGGGGGGGGGGGGGGGCGTTAGGGATTGAATATGACTTTGGAGGGGGAAGGGGTAGGGGTCCCCACTTAAGAGGGGTGAATTTAGGAGATACAGACAGTGGGGGTGGTGGCGGCGGCAGTGGTAGGCATCGTGCGAGGTGGATATAATTTTTTTTTAAAAAAGATTCCCAATTTAGGGGGTTTGGTGGGGGGGGGGTGTATGGGGGAGGGACAAAGGGTGGGGCTGGGTACTTGAAGATGGGGTGGGGGGGGTAGTGGGGATAAGGCAGGGTTCGGGGGTGGGGAGGGGGGTGGCGGATGGTAAAGAATGGAAAAATAGCAATTATGCAGTTGTTTTTATAATAGATGTGGGTTTGCATGTTAACGTTGTGGGGGGGGGAAACTGTGGTTGGCTTTGAGGCGTGGTTGGTCGGGGGGGATGTGAGGGGCATGGTGATCGGATGGGGGGGCGGGGAGGAGGCGGGGGGGTTGGTCGGGTTACATGAGGGTAGCTGGTGGTTAGCAATACAGGTGAAGGGGGAGGGGGGGCGGTGGGGTAGGGGGCGAGTGATGGGATGGGGCGGCCATGGGTGGTTTTGGGTGTATAGCATGTTGATACGTTGATGGATGGGGGTCCCAGATGAGCTGGGAAGTCTTAGCGATGGGCGGCAGTCGTGGATGCCGTTAAGTGGTCTGACCCCGCCCCCCCACGGATTGTCATAAAGCGGAGTGTAGTACAGGTTGGGTCCATATGTGCTTGGAGATGTTTGAGGTGGGTGGAATTGTTTCGGGGTAGACGTGGTATTTAGGTGGTGCGGAGGTGGGTGGTCTGGGTGGTGATCGGGCTACACTGGCTTTGATTCACTGGAAACATAACTGCCATGTGTGTGTCTGTATTTACTGCTGGTCGGCAAACCTTTCCACCTTTGGGAATTGATCGGGAGTGGAAAGTGGGGTGTTTGTGTGGCATGTTGTTTGGGAGTGTGCGTCCAGATTTCGTGAGAACGGTCGTTTATCACACATGTACGGATGTTGGTGGTGTGTAGGGTGGTCTGGATTGTCTGTTGGAGCGTGGGGTGGCTGTGTGATTGGCTGGTGAGATCACCACGCTTTGGGATCGACAACAATAAAGAATAGAAGTAGATGAGCTGGTTAAGTCCCATGGGTATTCAGTGGACAGAAGACAGTGTTGTGTGTGATGTTATATATATGTTGTGAACAATATGATTGATGGGGGTTTAATTTTCTGTCCCATGTTGGGTTGGTTGGTTAGATAAAATCCGGTAGACCAATGCGTTGGGTTGACGTGGGGGAACGAAGATGGGGGTAGTTGTACAGGGAGGGTGTGGGGGGGCTGTGGTGGTTTGGTGAACTGGGTGGGGGTTGGTGTAGACGTGTGTTTATTCTAAGCGTGTGATGTGAAACGATGGGGTACAGACATAAATGTATGTTCCCGTGGGAGTGTGTGGTTGTGGAGGGAGGGGCGCGGCACTGTGGTATTGCTTTGTGCAGCGTACATAGGTATAGCAATCAGGGGGCACATGGGGTTTGGTCAAGGATCGGTCGAATGATTTTTCTGACCATTGACAGACTTAGTGTTAAATGCTGATATTAAATTTATTTCACTGTTTTTTTTTGTTAGAGATTTGTGTTCCTTTGTATATTGTCATTTAGGCGTAATATGGAGAACAAAGTTGAAATTCGTTTTTGTGTGTGTGGGTGCTCTGGCTCTTGGCTATATGGCCATGGAGTACCAAGGGGTACAGGTTAGGCTGGAGTGATTTTTTGAACTGGTATGCGGGGAGGTCCATTAGGGTTTGGTGGGGGAATCGATGTCTTCATGGTGGTAGGTTTTGATTTTGTACATGGGATATATAATTCAACAGTTGTGCATCCTTGGTTGGAAAGATTATTTGTGTTCGTGTCTGTTGGGTTGGGAGTGTTTTATTTGTGGGGTGTTGTGTTGTAGTTATTGTAGAATTTTGGGGGTGGGGTCCGGGGTTGATGGGTTTGTTGAAACGGCATTGGGTCTAGGTCTTCGTATCTTGTGGTATGAGGTTTTTGAGTGCCAGTTTGGACTGGGTTTGTGAGCCCTTATAATCACATGTGAGCAATTAATAGCGGCCTATTACCCATCCATCAAATGGAGCTTCTCTTATTGTTGTATAATATTCTTAGGTTTTATATTATTTCAATTTAGGATACACACAGTTGAATAAGGGGTTGAGATGGCTTAAGAATGGGGGGATGTGGACTGTCTGGGAAACCACAAGAGGTGTTTAGGACGTGGAGGCTTGATATTGCGGGGGGTGGGGGTTGGTCTATGTGGGGAAAAGGGGAGGGGTTAGAAATGATGGGCGCAATTGTTCCGGTTCCTTGGTGTGTGAATTTGTTGTGATTGGAAAGATGAGGTGTGGGCCCTGGGGGATTAGTTGTGTTTTAGTACTCGTATCTAGACGGAACTGCTGGGGAACTAAAAATTAGGTCCTAAGTGTTGTAAGTTAGTTTGGGGGGTGGGGGGGTGGGGGCAGGGGGTTTGGGGGTGGGGGATATGTGTATTTAAGTGGGGGATTTGGGGAAGTTTTTTGGATTTTTGAATTGGTCTTGTTGGGCGAGGGGGGGGAGGGGGGGTCAGGACGGGGGCAGTGGGGTTATGGGGGGGGGGGGATTTTCCTGAGTTAATGCGGTGGGGTGGGGGGGGGTTTTTGGTTTAGGGGGTCAGGGGTAATGTGTTTTGGGGGGTTGTGGTGGTGGGGGGGGGGGGGGTGGGGCAGCAATGGGGGATGCAAGGTTGGGGGGGGGGGGTAAGGACAGGGGGGGGGTATGGGGTAGGGTGGGGGGTGGGGTATGTGCTGGTTGTCGAATGGGTGATTTAACGGGGTGGTTTGGGGGTGTGTGTGGGAAGGGGGGGGGGGGGTTTGGGGCAGGGGGGGGGGGGGATCGTGTTCCAGCTTGGAAGGAGTCGGATAGCCTAGTAGGCAAGAATGTGTTGGGTAGTTTGAGGAGATTTTGTGTCAAATTTGGTTGTTAATGGGCGGGTATTGTTTCGATTTGGTACAGAAATCTTTTTTGAAGTTTAATTAACCCTCCAGGATTTACACGTTTGTCAGGTTCTGAGTGTTTTGAGGGGTTAAAGCATGCTATGGGTGATTGGTCAAATCCTTAGGGGATAAATTATTGACCAAAGATTTAGGTGGTCAGATAAAGTTGAGTGAGGAGGAAATCCTAGATCAAATGGGTGGGAACCCCCCTATTCTATATCCATTGGGGTAGATTTGTTAGAGATTGGGACATGGGCTTGTCTTGATGGTTGGAGGAGGGGGTGGGTGGGCCGAAGACATGTTTAATACTTTTTGTAAATATTAGAGAGGGAGTGGGGGGTTGTGTATTTGATGGTAGTTTAATCCATTGCGATGGGGGATTATGGGATGTGTTTTTGGGTTGGGGGGTGGGCGGGGAGGGCGGTGAGGCTTGGGGGGGGTCGGTGGGGGGGCTTGTGTTTGTTCAGGCATTTACGCGTGGGGGACGGGGATTCAAACGAGCGTGCGATTAAAGGGCTGGGGTGATGGGGTGCTTGGTAACTGGGTGGGGTTCAATTGGGCAATCTATTTCATAAAAAGCGTTTTAACTTGTTTTGGTGGGTGGGTAATGGCCCGAGGAGGGCGGGTTACTCGGAGCACATTGATGGGATATGGGTGGGTTGGGGGGGGCATAGGGGCTTTATGGGTGTGTGGGGCTGATTCGTGGGGCGGGGCAAGCAAGGGGATTGGGATGCCGGCGCTGTTTTCATGTGATTAATGGATCGCGGGGGGGGGTGTCTGTGTTTAATTGTGGGGGTTGGGGGAATCTTGCGTGTGTGTATGGGGTTGGGATGGATCTTGGGGGGGGATGAGTGTTTGGTTGGTGTGGACGATCCGTTCTATTGTGGATTAAATAGTTTGGGGTGTTGGTTGGGGAATCCCATCGTTGGTATTTTGTTGCGGTGTGTCTAACAGTGTATCGGGCTATTGCGCATGGCGGCGGGGATGTGTGTTTGTTGTTTTTATGGTGGTTTGACTTGGTTTGTGTTGTTTTACATGGGTTGATGGGTATGGGGGGGGGGCTGGGGGGGGGTTAGGGGGGGGGGGTGTGGGAAAACATTGAGGGGGGGGGATCCAGACGGGGGGTGACGTGTAGGGGTGAATTGTGATCGGAGTCGGGGGCGTTGGCGTTTGTGGTATTGTGGTGACAGGTTTTTTGAAGTTTGGGGGGGATGGAGGGGGGTAGGTGTGATAGGATGTGGAACCAGTTACCACTTGGATATCTAGGTGGTTGTGGCGCTGGATGGTCGTATAAGAAGGATAAATTTAGAATAGAGTGTGTTTGAGGGGAGTCAGCGGGGAGGGGTGCGTGTTGATGGTGGGCCCCGTTTTTGTGTGGTTGACCGCTTGACACCGCCTACATACTCTACGCTTGAAACACATGGTGGAGGCGCTGGTAGGGATTGCGTAGAATAGCGTTTGTAAGAGAGGAAATTGGTATTAGTTTCATCGGTTGAGAGGATTGAATCGGTTTGGCTGTTTGTATTTTAGGCCATTGATTTTTTTTTTTCGTTGCCCACTGCTATTTTTGATTACTGGTTCTTGCGGAACAGAAATATTTGGGAATTTGTATCAGTTGTTTAGCATTATTTCTTATGGCTTTTAGGTGCATTATTAGGTGGGATGTCGGCGATTTTGTTCGGTGTGGGGGTGTTTACTTACAGTGAAGCTATTTGTTTGGAGCATTTAACCTGTGATTTATGTTGGCCTGTGGGTGGTATGGGAATAGCACTTTTGGGGGATTAGCGTAAAAAATCTATGGATGTTAATGCAACGGTCCGGCGGTTGACTTACCCCTTTAATACGCTGTGGGGCGGTTGTACTTTTACTCGCCAATTGTTCAGCGGTGCTAGACGATGGAGAGTTGTAGTGTGGTATCATTCCTCCTCGCTTTGGTGGTGGTACAGCCTACATGTTTGTTTGTATATAGCACGAAAACAGCCATGTTTTGCTTTTTGAGGGATGGCGAAAAAAATTAGCTCTTGCGGGATGACTCGCAGGGAGTGGGGAAAGGGGGGGTGGTGAATATGGGAACATTTATTCGGGCACAATTCATTAACATTATTTATTAAATAATAAAGCTAGTAGGATAGCACACGCGATCTTTGGGGGATTATTTTGGGTCGGCATTTTTTTTCATGGCGTTGTTTTCATTGGTTACAGTAGTGTTAGATTAAGTATGGCCGGGGTTACGGGACCTGGAGGGGGGGTGATTGGTTTTTTGGCCCGGCTTACACTGAACCCCTTTCCCGGGGGCGGTGTCAAATAGGGGGCGTTTGGGGGGTGGAGTGGTGGAAATGCCAGTTGTAAGTTCACATGTCGTTTCGGGCGGCCTTAGACTACTCTTTAACGCATGGCAATTATGCTGGATGTTAAGATTTTTCGGTAATGAGTTGGGTAAAAGTTGATGAATTCGTGCGATGGTCTTGAAAAGAAGTCAGGTATGTTTGCTGTTTGGCTTCGGGTTTGTAAGATGTTGATAACTATGGGCGACAAGGTGATAAGGCGATTGTGTTAATTTCACAGTCATAGGATGTGCATCTCCATTCACGGGATTGGTAGAGATGGGGGGTATGACGAATTAGCTCTTTAAATATTTCCAGCAATGCTCGTCATAAATGTTGAGCACAGGAGAAAATGACTTAGATGGTTAAGAAAGTGATGCCTAATGTCCTGTTCTGAGGTTTTAAGGGTTCGTGTAGGCGTACCCCCGTAAGCAAGATGCGAGGACCTAAGTTAAACATGGGAAGGGAGGGCGGAAGATATTAGAGTAATTCTTAGTCGGCGGTGACGGGGAGTCCGGGCTAGATTATTAGTGGATTTTTTTGTTATCTCTATAGAGCATTTGGATGGATGAGGGTCAATGATAAGGGCGTAGGAATCGGTTAGTTTAAGAGGATGAAGGGATGTTTGTCAGTCTGTTAGAATGCAGTGAACTCGGTTCAGAGGGACTGATGTAGAGAAGAGTGGATAGGGATAGATCGTTGGGACGCGAGGTAGAAACATTAAGAGGGGAGGGACGAGCTAAACCAAGTGGCTCGTCGTGAGGAGCAGAGGCTATGAGCGGGAAGAGGTAGAAGTATAAAGAAAAAGATAGGTAGAAGAAGAAGACATGGGTTAGTGAAGTATAGGAAGAGAGGGACTAAGAAGAGAACAAGAAAATATGAAAAAAGTATAGGAGAGGATAGGAAAAGAGAGAAGGATGGACATAAAAGGACCTTTGAATTCATCACAAACACTTCACCATTATCAGCAATCAAACACCAGGAACAGAATGAGATTCTATGTTCAAACAGATTGCGCAGAAGGAAGGCCCCTAAGAGACGACTGATATTGTGCACAGGACAATACCCAGAACAGACAGTGGAGTCACCACACAACAACATGCTTGGAAGAGGCGCGACTAGAATGAGTGTATGGATCATGAACCCAATGACTTGTTTCCCCTTTTATGGTGTTTTGGTGGGTGTTGTTAAAGTTATGTTGGAGAGGAACCAATGGATGCAAAGAGTGGGGGTGAATGCGTAGTTTTTGAGAGGTACTTGAGAAGAAAGACACTGTCGCTCTTGGAACGTTGTTGAGATGGTTTGGATCTAGGAAGGTTGGTGGGGGGGGGGCCCCATGATGAGATTTAGAGAGGAGGAGTTTTTCATTGGGGAGGGGGAAGGATTCTTATGAGGGGAATTGGTGAAGACAGGAGGAGGAGACAGGTTGGGGAATGCGTGGGCGCTGTGGTAGGAGAAATGCAAGTTTTAGTGATTGAAACCGTGATTTTTGGGGGAGGCGGATCCCCAGTTTGGTTGTCCTTGAGTAGGGGGAGGAAAGAGGGGAGGTTCTTAAAATGTAGTGATACTCTTTGGTATGCGGATGGGTGAAGATGGTTATTATTAGATAATTAATCGCAAGTAAATGTTTGAGAGGGGGTACGTGTTTTTGAAAGGATGGGGGTGGAAGATGTGTAGTGGTATTGGGTGTAGTAATGGTTGTGGTAAGAGAGCATGGGGGAAGATACCGGGGGGTGAGGTGGGAGGGGGGAGGGGGGGGGGTGGGGGGAAAGGGGGGGGGGGTCCTTAATATTGTGGTTCAAAAAAGAACCCCAAAAAAACATGCGGATTTTTAGGTGGTTGTTTAGATTACGAAAGTAAGAAGGTGTGTTTCCATGGTTTTTGGTTATGTTTTAGGGGCTTTGTTTTTTGGATATGGGGGCAGAAGGTTTTGTTTTTTTCAAAATGGTTTTTTTTTGGTTTTTCAAAACAGTTAAAAATTAACAAAAACATTGGTTTTGGTTTCTGATGGTTTCTTGTTGGTTTTTTTTTCAAAGAATAAAATTATAAAAAAAATGTTTTTTTTTGCAAGGGGTAAAATCGAAATTACATGAGAGGTTTTTTTTGTTTTCAGTTGGCTAGAAATGACACGTGTTTGATTCGGTAAATTATAATGTCAAGAATGATTTTTAGAATTACTGGTTAGGTCTACACTACAATTTTTGAGACCAGGATCACAAGTAGAAGAAAGTAATGGAAAAGTAAGGAAAGAAAGGAAGAAGAAGAAAAAGAAAATAAAGAACCTTGGCTACTAACGGAAACCAAAAGAAAAAATGTAAGGGGAATGAATAATGGGGTCTAAGGTGTTGCAATCATTGGATCTCGATGGCAAAACAACCGCTGATCTACTGTGGTGTACCCTAATCTAAAAGAGCAATAAAAGGGGGGGGGGGAGGGGCTGGGTTTGCCATTTAGTGGCCTAAAAATTACCAGAAGATTCCGGTTATTTTCCCCTTTTCCCAAGGGATGGTAAATTCTTTGTCTCGACACCACCCCAAGTTAACCTCTTTATCTGCTCACACTCTCGACACTTTATGTTACTTAGTCCGTACCGACGCCTCTCTGGACGGTTGGAGGGGTAGGCGTGAGGATCGTACGCGTATGTCCGACTCGTTCCGTAGGGCGCCACCCGTCGGGTTCGGCCTCGCTGGTCTTTTTATCCGCGTCGCTTTCATTCGGTTCGCCGCATGTCCGCTGATGGAGGTTCCCCTTTCTACCATGAGGTGTATATGTTGGTGTTTTTGGTGGGTTCTCTTTCAGTTTGTTTACATGATGAGGCTGTCAGCCCGTTGCACAACCTCATATTAGTTACCTCACGTAACATGCATGAAGGAGTAGTAGCAGAGGCGTCGCTAAAGCACTTGGCACCCGGGGCGGATCTTACCTTTGACACCCCCTCCCCACAATAAAGAAATACGCTTGTAAGTAACATTTTAAATGTAAGTTTTATATTAATAGTGTCCGATAGTAGCGTACTCCCTGGCGGGCTGTCACCCGGGGCGAACCACCCCCCTCGCACACCCCTTAGTACGCCACTGAGTCGTAGTCCTTATCTGTCTTTATCTCATTAGACACCAGGACAATTATATGGGACAAAATATTTGTTTGAATCTGTTTTTTTTTATTTTGTTTGAAGAAGATGTGATGCTTACGCCTTCAGCACATTAGTTACTGTGATTTCATACACTGCTGATTATATATTTATGCAACTGTTACAATTTGTATACACACTTTCAGAAGATAATTTCATCATCTTTATCTCCCAGTTGTGCAGTATAACCAAAGAATGGTGCTAATTATTTTTAGTTTTTATATCTTCATTCCACTGTTTCCGTTTAGTGAAGGGGTGAGCTGAGGTTTGTGTTCTTGAGTCAAGTCTGTCGCATTAGCTGATGTGAGTCCCATGTTGTTGTATGATTTTATTTTTCTGATGTTCTCTAGCCATCTGCCTCGTGGATTTTCTCCGTGCTCAGAAACCATATCTACTATTGCAGGCGCGTTGTTGTAACGTATTAGGATACATTCTCATGAGACGACCAATCCACTTAATTGTCTGTCTCTCGGTGTACTTGGTGCCAGATGTAGCTCTATAATTTTTTTTTTTTTTTATGTTATCAATTCTCATTCTATCTCTCCTGGTAAAATTAAAAGCTTTTCTTAAGCATCTCGTCTAACAGGATGCGATTGTCCTCTCGTGTGCGTTGGTCATGGACACACGTACAGCAAAAAGTTGGTAAGAATATACTATTAATCAACTGTCGTTTAGTTTTCATATTGAGATTTTGATGTCTGAGTAGTGGTGACAGTAAGTCACTGCACTGGTATTTTTTTTATATCGTATTTCAATATCTGCTAAGTCTTCCATTTTCTTTAATTTAGCTACTTAATTAGAGGCGTCAAATAAAGAACATAATGGTTCATTACCTCCAGTTCTATCACATTTTATTCCTGTATTAAAAAATAACTTCTTATTATTTTACTCTTTTTTTTCGCTGCTTGTTCTGGCTTTTGTCGGCAGATAAGGTTGATTAATTGCTGTGATCCTATTAAGGGAACCATAATTTAAAATCTGTTAAGTTTGATTATAACCTCTACACCTCACGGTAGAAGGGGAACGACTAAGTAAGTAAGTAAGTAAGTAAAGTTTGATTATAGTTCCAAGTCTAGTGCATGCATTTTGACTTGATCATCACCAGTACTATTCCTGAAAAAACTCTACGGAGATACCAACAGCCTTCGGCTGACGACTGCTTTCTTTCAACATATTTATGTTGACGTCTGGAGGGAAAGAACACGAAGAAGTATTTTGATCTGGTGGGCTGTAATTAGGCCGAAAGGCAACTAGGAATGCAACTGGTCACCCCATTCGATAACAGCTGAAACCTAGTATAATCTTACTTACTTACTTAGTCGTTCCCCTTCTACCGTGAGGTGTAGAGGTTTGGAAGAGAGAGCGCCAGACTATCCTATCGGCTGTCTTCCTCCTGGCCTGGTTCCATTCTAGTCCTCAATCCTTCAAAGATTGTCTAATGTTGTCCTCCCAGCGGACTCTGGGTCGTCCTCGGGGTCTGGATCCTTGGCTCTTTGTTTCCCATGCTTGTCGTGGTATCCGATCTTCTCCCATTCTGCAGACATGGCCAAACAATCTTAATTGGGACTGTTCTACTTGGGTCTGCAGGGGGTAGGATTTAAGGCCTTGACGTATCGTCTGGTTGCGTACGACATTTACGTGTCATAATATAGAACACTTATAGAACACTTATAGAACACTTATAGAACACTTATAGAAAATTATATGGCCACTTTTTTATCGAGTAATTTATACATTACAAATTTTATTTAACTTTAAATATATCTGTATATGAAGGTACACATAGCTCTAGGTGAAGGTACGTGGATTATACCCCGCTGTTTCTCAAACGCCCGAACCTTGGATCTGCTGTTCCCACGCTCCGTCATACACTCCAATGATGCGGCTGTGAAGATCAACAACCGACTCATCCACGAAGCAGAGAGCAAAATTGATCATCACGGGGTAGGAATCAGACCTTCCAAACCCCCATTATTTTCACCGTTTGGTCTCAACGATGATCTTCCTGTAAGTATGTGGCAATGAAAAGTGTGTTATATTATTTATTATAAATAACGAGCAACTCTACACTCGAAGACAATGATAAGGAAAGAATTAAAACGGTCGCCTTAATATTTTTGCATCTGTAGCACATTTTGAAAACTCTCTTGCCTGGGTCTCATTATCTTGATTCTGAACGAATTCTCTTTAAAATATTTGTAACAGTTTGACACAAAATGTTGTTATTACTTATTTCTGTTCAAGGGATGTTATCTTCGTCCGCAAGGGAAACAATCAAACTGCAAAACACAACATTGCATACATATCTTCTTCGTGCACTCTCTGACGTCCGCTTGAATGATTTCAAAGAAATCAGTAGTCAGTTTGAAGCTATTTGCATCTCTATAGAGCTTCTCCACGAATGGTACTGGTGTCGGCCATATGCGCTTTCTCTGTTACACATATGTTGGGCATACGGTGTTGTTTTCATCACCTACACCAAGTAGTTCCCCCAGGGTCTATCAAGAGACAGAAATAATGCCTACTGCAACTTTAGCCATTTCGCAAGACTAATATAATTCTGTGGGTGGAGCTTGCAATCTCATCATCTAAAAGAATCTACTACAGAAACCACAACTGGAAGAACGCGAATGCATGGAGTAGCCTTCCTGCAAGATGACCAGCTACAGTGGTGGCGCCATGCTTCGTAAGGAGCGCAAAGGACAAATGTCACGGGTTGCCTCCCCTTGGCTCTGCAGTAGTGGTCCAATAGTGGCGAAACCTCAAGAGTAACTAATATGGGCCTTCGTAGAAGGATAATGATGCTTCTACCTCAAGGGAGTTTCACAAGATATTCAAAAAGCTAGAACAATTCTGCATTGTTAACTCTAGTATCTGCCGTCAACTTTTGTGAAAGATTATGTAATCTTTTTTTAGAATTGTACAAGCCCCCAGCTGAGTTAATTCATCGAATTTCCTCTTATTATTATTTAGCTCTGTTTACGTGTATTTAAGAAATTGTCTGAAACCTATGGTTGTAGTTCATTCAAAATGATTAAATCAACTTTAGATTTGTCTTTATACAAGTAACAAATTTAATAATCAATTATGTTTAACAGTTATAAAAAAAGAATAATTGTTTAGAAAAAAGTATTCATCACATTGTGATGTTATGGTGTACGAAAATGGACAGTTCACTTGGGAGCTTTTTAGTTTTACTTAGCTGCCAACAGTTGTTTCTGTTCCCGCTGATGTTTGGGTCTTTGCAGATAGGTCACTGGATCCCTCCTGTCCCTGGTCAAGATTTTTATACACACAGTTTATTAAACAAGGACGTTGGACGTACGTGAAGACAGACAGAGTATACATTCTCTGTCGTAGACGTTTGTAGGTTAATCAACATGACGAAATGTCCATATATTATTTCTGTTTTTATCAGATAATCTCATGACAGTCATATTGATGAAGACACGACAGGACATCTTAGATAAAGCATAAATGTTCATGGATGATCCGGCAGTTTGGATCATGAGATTAATCCTATAACGGTTGACCTCTCAAGGGCAGAGACAATTATTATGATCCATAGCATATAATATATCACAAATATTTCATCTTTAAATGGCCTCGTAAATAAGAAATCTGGAACCTCTGAACATCATGGTTGAGGCATCACTATGCATATACATTTCTAAGTTCTGAACTTGACTGACTTCTCCTTATGTGCCGTAATCCGTAGGACGGTGAACAAATACTTTATCTTTGTATTTTCGTTTATGTAATACAATTTCTTCAAAATAATAGGCTGGATTTCAATGACTTCGCTTTATATATTATCCATTTCAATACATCCAACTGAAGAGTCAACGATTCCCATGGAATGTACTGACTAGATGCAGTATGACGAAAAGACGTAGAATAAATTTACATTATTATAAAGGAACTTACGGTCAACTCTTCACGGCAATGGCTTCCGTCTGGAAGGCCGTACACAATTGACTTTACCAATCAATAACCCGCCATATGGGTTTTAAACGAACAGACCAATGTCTGACTTTCATACCAGCCATCTCTCCGAGGTCACTACGTCATCTACTGTTTAGCAACAAAACGCTAAGTTATAGCACGTTCCAAGTAAAATCAGGGAGTAACTGCTAATCTGGTCTCATGTCTCTAAGACCCGTCTGATGATGGTGTCTAGCGTCGACTTCAAACCCCTAATACCCTCACTTGTTCCAGAAATAGTACCCTCAACTGGTACCACCAACTAGTATGGCAAAAGAATGGAAACGAATACATTCTAAGTATTGAATTTCCCGACACATACTTATGTGCCCCCCTCTTTTCATTCCACTTTCCCATCTATTTCAGAACTGTTACCCTTTCTGAGAATTAATCTTAATCCCAGTGGGCGAAAAACTATCTTTACATTTAAAATGAATAGTTTTATATTTAACTTTAGTTGAAAATGTTAACAATATAGTTTGAATATGTTTACATATACATCGGTTGAAAAGTGGTAAACTTTCATTACAGTTAGAGAGTATATGCTTTACATGTACACTGGTTAAAAAGGTTTACTGGTTGAAACTTTCATTACAGTTAGAGTAAATATGTTTTACATATACACTGTTTGAAAAGGTTAATAATATAAAATGTGTGCATCATTTCTTTCATCATTCCCTTCCTGCTCCAAATGGAACTTGGGACTACCTCTGCTTTTAGTTCTTTATAAGAAACTCGCAATAAAGCAGTCACAAACCATGGCAGTGGTGGTTCATGAAATCATCATTCTATATGCTGAAGTTGCCAGCCTCAATTCATTTGGACATCCACTTGCATTTTTCACATATTAATATTCACATGTCAATATATACAAATTAGTTCACATGTTAATAATGCAAAATATAGAATTTAAAATGTACAACTTACGCCAATCTTTAGGGTCACAGACAGCTGGCTCAGAGAAATAGTTTAAGGCAGCTTGACGATGCCTTTTACACGTGGTCTGGAGTTTTGATATTCTAGCAATAAGTTCCCATTTTTCTCTTTGTCTTACAGTTTCCTCAGATTCCCGTTTTCCTCGTTAATAATGGTAGTGATTTCCTGGGCTCTTAAGTCCTCAAGAATTTCAAATGTCTAGTCCGATAAATGAAATCTGCTGCTATTCTTAACTCTGGCAAGGTCTGGTTGTCTTCTTGGCGCAAGTGAATTTTCACAGTGTTCAAATCTGGCTAAAGTGTCAGGTTAAATTGCTTGTCTTTCCCTGCATTTGTGTTTTACGATGTTAAACAGGGCTCCAATTGGAACGGGTGTTGTGACTTCATTCTGAATGTCTGCCAATCGTTTCAAACATGCGTGTTTGTGGGGTAATTCAAATTATTTCCACATGGACATTTCTGTGCATTAATGCAAAGGACATGTCTTCAAAATATGGAATGAAAACATCAAATCACTCCCTCGGCAATGTTTACAAATAACTTCTTTCATCTGCCCAGACTATTACAACATTTCCGCTCAGGTGTGTCTGACTGATACGTGCGTGTTTGTAATATGTCCACAGACGGGTAATTTATCGCCCGGCATGCCTTAGGTAAACCCAACGCTCCATCGCTGATCGGCCCATCTGAGTAATTACCTGTGCCTAATCTTAGCAAAGCCGAGAAGCTTAAAGCAAACATGACGAATTATCATTGAAGGGAGTGTAAGATGATTTGAAAGTACTAAATATCTGCATGATAGCAGGGAAAGAAAATGTGCTGACCACTGAAATGCACGTAATTTAGTCCACTCAAAAAAATTTAACTAAATTTTGCTGGAGAGGAAAAGAGATCGACCCAGTATTCTATGACAACGATGATGATGATTATATTTCTTAATTGAGCTGCATCTTGTTTTTCCAGATATAATGACATGCCGCTTTGTCTCGTGCTTTCTTCCCCTGTATTGCTACCCTAGATTTTCTCTTTTCTATGCAGTTTTCTAGATCAAACTTTTTAAAGTATGTAGCCAATGAATTTTCCTTCTTTTCTGCCTTCCTTCTGAAGTAGTGACACTGCAGTATTTTTTTCCTCTGGTAAATCCTATTGTCGTATCTTTACTTTTCACTGGCAGTATATTAATATTCTTAGGAATTGCATTCCTTTGCTGCAAAAATAGTTGTGCTTGTTAAGGAATTGTCCAATAATCACATGCATTCAGACGTATTTGTCCCACGTTACAATTAAAAAAATCAGTTCTTTAACTTATTGCCAGAATCTTGCTTGATAGTATGTACGTTTGCCTTTTTTTCTAGATCCTTGCTTTAGCCTTAGTGATTATATTGTTATGTCGGACTCACATCTTCAGTATTCTGTCATAATGTTAATGCTGGGGGTCGAAGTGCCTAAGAGGTATGGAGTCCGCCTCGAGTTCTAGAGGTGACGGATTCGATTCCCAGTTGAGAGAATATAATTTATGGAAATTTTTTTTTTTCGAACCAGTGGTCCTAATGATGTTATATTCCCCCTCGGTCTCATGGGTAGTGAGATCAACGCCTAGCCTTCTCGTATAAGGGCGAAAAACTAGGAGGTCACGTGTACAAGATGAAGTTGGAAATCGTAAGACCGCTGTCCTGGCAAAATTTAAAAATTAGAAACCTACCCACCACAAAAATGTTTATAGAATGTGTGATTCCTGTATACACACAATGGGACTCTCGCCAGTGTTACGGAGTTCGTGCACTGTGCTGAGATCCTCCTTGTGTGATCTAAGGGAGGAGGTCTGAGCACTGATGGAGTTGTCCGTGTGCAATGAAGATAGTCCTTAAAGCCAAACCAAACCAACCGAAACCAAAATGATATTGCTGATATTAACAAAAACAGACCTGTTAAATGTAAACCAGAGAATACTCAAACAAAAACAGACCTGTTAAATGTAAACCAGAGAATACTCAAACAAAAACAGACCTGTTAAATGTAACCAGAGAATACTCAAAACAAATGGAAACTTAACAAGGAAAACAAATTGAGAAGAAAAGGCAACCCTCAGGAAAAAAAAAACAGTATCACAAGCCATGTCTTTGACATAAACCCACAGTGAAGGAGAAGAGTTTGAAGCCAACAATAAAATATGCAGTAAAAGTAGAACGAAGGAAATCAAGGGACGACAAGGGAGCCGCACTGGTGTAGTGGTTACCAAACTGCTCTGGAGACCGGGTGACCCAGGATCAAATCCGGACGAGGACATGTGAAGATTTCTCGTCGACCGGGATTTGGACTGGATTAACTCGAGCACTGGCGAGGACATTTGAAAGAGTGTCGTCGACCAGGGACTGGCGGCTCCTGAGCCGACCCAGCTCTAATGGGTACCTCCGAAATCGGCGAGTATCTGCCTGAATGGCGAGGGACACCTGTCTCTGTACAAGAAAAAAGGGATACTCACGTAAAAATCAGTCTCAGGTTAGACAAACTAACCTGAGATTTCGCCTCCAGTAATAGCGGGCAGTAGCGAAAAAAAAGGGACGACATGAGCTGAGTTATAGAAGACTCTCTGAAAGAGGAATATGCATCGAGTAAATATTGTAACCATACGTTTCGCTGCTCCGTGTCGTTATCGAGGGTCACTGAGAAGACTAGAGGGAACAACGCTACTTCGTCCTCAGGCATCTCGTAAAAGAACACTAATATTAGGCTGTGCACATCACTGGCTAGCTCAGCATGTAGAACGCTAATATTAGGCTGTGCACATCACTGGCTAGCTCAGCATGTAGAACACTAATATTAGGCTGTGCACATCACTGGCTAGCTCAGCATGTAGAACACTAATATTAGGCTGTGCACATCACTGGCTAGCTCAGCATGTAGAACACTAATATTAGGTTGTGCACATCACTGGCTAGCTTAGCATGTAGAACACTAATATTAGGTTGTGCACATCACTGGCTAGCTCAGCATGTAGAACACTAATATTAGGTTGTGCACATCACTGGCTAGCTCAGCATGTAGAACACTAATATTAGGCTGTGCACATCACTGGATAGCTCAGCATGTAGAACACTAATATTAGGCTGTACACATCACTGGATAGCTCAGCATGTAGAACACTAATATTAGGTTGTGCACATCACTGGCTAGCTCAGCATGTAGAACACTAATATTAGGCTGTGCACATCACTGGATAGCTCAGCATGTAGAACACTAATATTAGGCTGTGCACATCACTGGATAGCTCAGCATGTAGAACACTAATATTAGGCTGTGCACATCACTGGATAGCTCAGCATGTAGAACACTAATATTAGGTTGTGCACATCACTGGCTAGCTCAGCATGTAGAACACTAATATTAGGCTGTGCACATCACTGGCTAGCTCAGCATGTAGAACACTAATATTAGGTTGTGCACATCACTGGCTAGCTCAGCATGTAGAACACTAATATTAGGCTGTGCACATCACTGGCTAGCTCAGCATGTAGAACACTAATATTAGGCTGTGCACATCACTGGCTAGCTCAGCATGTAGAACACTAATATTAGGTTGTGCACATCACTGGCTAGCTCAGCATGTAGAACACTAATATTAGGCTGTGCACATCACTGGATAGCTCAGCATGTAGAACACTAATATTAGGCTGTGCACATCACTGGATAGCTCAGCATGCAGAACACTAATATTAGGTTGTGCACATCACTGGCTAGCTCAGCATGTAGAACACTAATATTAGGTTGTGCACATCACTGGCTAGCTCAGCATGTAGAACACTAATATTAGGCTGTGCACATCACTGGATAGCTCAGCATGTAGAACACTAGTATTAGGCTGTGCACATCACTGACTAGCTCAGCATGTAGAACACTAATATTAGGTTGTGCACATCACTGGCTAGCTCAGCATGTAGAACACTAATATTAGGCTGTGCACATCACTGGATAGCTCAGCATGTAGAACACTAATATTAGGCTGTGCACATCACTGGATAGCTCAGCATGTAGAACACTAATATTAGGCTGTGCACATCACTGGCTAGCTCAGCATGTAGAACACTAATATTAGGTTGTGCACATCACTGGCTAGCTCAGCATGTAGAACACTAATATTAGGCTGTGCACATCACTGGATAGCTCAGCATGTAGAACACTAATATTAGGCTGTGCACATCACTGGATAGCTCAGCATGTAGAACACTAATATTAGGTTGTGCACATCACTGGCTAGCTCAGCATGTAGAACACATTGCGTCAGAAGGATTGTGGTGAAGTGGGATGTTATAAATACTTATAGGGAACTTAGTGTACTGACTGAGATCAGCTGTGAAGGTATCTATATCTATTAAGAGTAGTGTATTATAGATAACCTTACTTGCTACCACATATCTATATATCTCAGTCAGAATTATTCTGGAATAGTGTGATGCTACGTTATGTGTCTAGGGTATGAGTATAGTGAAGTGTAAGTCACAACAACAGACAGATAAACAATTTAATTTAATCCACTACTCTTGACAACACTGTGACACTCACATACATATAACACTCTACAAAGATATCTTAAAAGAGTCACTGATAAACTTTCAAATAACAATATGTATTCATTACTGGCATGAATGAATATGTGTCCTGATTCAACTACAAGGGAACCAGGAATCACAATCAATTTAAATTACAAGTTATGTACAGAATGTATTTAATATGAATATTGTAGTGACATATATTATTACAAATGTTCTATGTGTGTCAGTTGTGTAGTAGTAAAATGAGGTAATACTGGTTTTGTTTTGTTTAAGCTCTGTTGGTATTTGTCATCATGACTTCAATAGTTTGTCTTTAGGGACCAGTATTGGAGATGTTCACAGTTCCTGATTTTAAGACAAGTAAATTCCCCTCTTAATGTTAATTTTAAAAAGTCAGTTCAAGATGAGGGGACATAATGTTGAGCTCAGCTGGCCAATTCGCTTATCTGGCGTGATGGCGGCAGGAAAGGACTCCTCTGCTCGAATTCTCCTCTGGGCTCAGGAGACACCTCACTGATAGCTAAAAAGACCAAGGAGTATGCTGTCCGACTCTGGATTCAGCAAAGCTCTGACCAGGTGCTGCTCAGTACCATCAAGACCACTGTCCCACAATTCATACGAATAAACACAGATACGTTGATTAGCAATGAATTCTGGCACAAACTGGCACAAATTTCCATCTGCTTATCTTCCAGGCTTTTATTGAGCAAAATATATGCTGACTTCAACGCACTGATGCTTTATCAAGCTATTTTAAACAAGTGGTTTCGAACTAACGCTCCCAAGTGTGTATATCAGCGAGTCTGACCAATGAGCCCCGTTTCGACAAGTGTTTGAAAAAATGTTACCTTTCCCCGTTTCCCCTAACAACCAAGATAGTATTTATAGCCCGACCAATCGTGGTTAGGCTTTCATTTGTTGCGCTCCAATCAATTTGGAGTTTACATGGTAGGCTATTTCTGTAACGTAAATTTTTTTTCAAACACGTTAAAAAAAAAATCTTATGAGCAGAAATGATTTTATGCTGTCAGGCAGCCTCACTATTTTATTTTGGGTATAATTTATTAATTCCTGGACTATTTGCGTAACGTTTTACATATTATTGGTCAGCAAGCCCTAAGGAACCCAAAAATACAAATTTAAAGGAGCTACGTGGCTGCGTTCAAAATATGCAATTTCTTCTACCTCCTGTTTCGAAGATGTGCTGTCTGGGTACTGTTATGTCCTCAACCGTAAACCCATCTAATGTTATCTTTTCTAATAAGAGTTTTTTATGATTTATAAACCTAACTCTGGGAAAGGGTAGTGTATTTTATCACTGTCCGTCTGAAAAAAAGTTAGTGCTTGTAGTCTTACACGCGTGATGGCAGCCTTTATGTATCGCGCGAAGCGTGTTTAGTGTTCGGCTTTCTGCCTCTCTCTTTATCCTTTTGTCCATCTGTTCGTTCGTTTTGGTAACGCAGTATAATTAATGTTAGGATTAATTTAGGTCATTACGCAGTACGTCTCAATGTTTTTCTTAGAAATGCAGCACACGTTTCATTGAAGAAGGCGGGTAATAATACAGTAAGCTTTTATATCAACGTGAAAGCGTTACAATTTGCAGACGAAGCAGAAAACAAGGGGGATTTCGAGTACATTCTTTGTGACAGCACTATTATTTTACCATTGCTCTTCTCTTTATTAATTTTATTTGTTAGGCTTCATATTTACCTAATAATTTATATATGTGGATTAGAATATTTCATGACACCTCCCCTCTTAAAACAGACATTATATGTCAGTCCTTTATTCTATATACACATAGAGAAATTTATTATTATTTCTGGGGTTTACGGTGATTCTCATCACACGGATGGCGGCTTAAAAAATCCGCTCCCAGATTTGTTTTTCCAGATATATACTCAATGCTAAAATTATATGGAGCCAGAAGCAAAGACCATCGGAGTAACCTAGAGTTCTCATGCTTAGCCTGTGCTAAAAACGATAAAGGTTTGTGATCTGTTTGCAACTTAAAAGCCTTCCCATATAGATAAATATTGAATTTCTTTATCGCCCATATTACTGCAAGACATTCTTTTTCGCTAGTTGAGTAGTTGATTTCAGCTTTATTCAACTTTCTGCTAGCATATGCCACTGGGCTTAATTCCCCATCCAATGCATCTGATTTCTGTAGAAGAGTTGCACCCAGCCCAATATTACTTGCATCCGTCCTTACTATGAATTCTTGACTTAAGTCAGGTAATTTCAAAATGGGTTTACTTGTGAGCTTTTCCTTCAACTCTTGGTAAGTCATTTCACATTGTGGAGTCCATGTAATGCGATCTGGATGTCCTTTACGTGTCAATTCAGTTAACGGTGCACATATGGAATTAAAGTTTTTGATATACTTCTGGTAGAAACCACATAATGAGACAAAGGATCTCACGTCCTTCTTGGTTTGTGGTCTCGGGGCTTTCTGTAGTTTCTCTAAGTTCTTTGGGTCAGGGGTCATGTTTCCCTGATAAACTGTGTGTCCCAAAAATTCCAATTCTTTACATCCAACGCAACATTTGGTTGGTCGGGCTGTTAAATTTGCCTCCCTAAGTCGATCAAACAGCATGTTCAGAGAGTCAATGTGTTCCTCAAATGTTTCTGTTGCTATAAGGATATCATCCATAAAATTTTTTATACAGGGATTATTCAGAGGATCCAATAATTTTCTCATCATTCTAGAGAAGACACTAGGCGCATTCTTCAATCCAAATGGCAATCTATTAAACTCATAGTGTCCTTCTGAGGTACTAAAAGCTAGGTATGGTCTAACCTCAGGTTTTACTGGAATCTGATAGTATCCTTTACTCAGATCCACTTTTGAGAAATATTTAGCTTTATTTAGTCTGGCAAACAGCTGATTTGTATCCGGCAATGGATCCACCTGTCCTTCTGTAATAGCATTCAGTCTCCTGTAATCTATACAGAGTCTATGTTCTCCAGAGGGCTTCCTTAAGAGTACCACCCCGGAACTATACGAAGACTCACTGTGCGAAATAATTCCTTCCTTCAACAGATAGTCTATCTCTTCCTTCAAAGCTTTCTCCTTAGCAAACGGAATCGAATATGGTTTCATACAGACAGGTGTGGAGTCTATGAGTTTCATATCATATTCCAATAGGTTTGTATGCCCTGGTCGGTCTGTTAACACCTCTGCATGATTATTTAGAACCTGTTGCACTCTCTCTCTTTCTGAGTTTTCGTTAAATGTGTACTGATTTTCACCTGTGCTGCTGTCTCACAGGTGTGTAATGGATATTCAAATGATGAAAGTGGTTCCTTTTTCATCTCCATGGCGATGGACAATGTCAACAAGTGTGTCTCTTCCTGATGTTCTCTTTCCAAATATTTCTTCAGGAGATTCACATGATAGATTTTTTTCTTTCCCCTTCTTATCTATCTTATAATTTGTTCTAGACACCTTCTCTAAAACTGTATATGGACCCTGCCATCCAATTTGTAACTTATTCTGACTCCCGGGCAAAAGAAGCAGTACTTTCTCTCCCACAGCCAAATTTCTGTCTTTCGCCTTCCTGTTATAATAGGCAGCATGTTTCTTCCTGGCTTGTTTCAAATTTTCATTGGCAAGTTTCCAGCCAGTTTTCAACCGAGTGGTCAGCTCATTCACATATTGGTATGAAGATGTAATGTTTTCCTCTGCCTTTTCATCAGTCCACGTTCTTAACAAAGCTTCAAGTGGACCTTTTATTGGCCTTCCAAACAATAATGTTGCCGGGGCCATACCGGTTGAACTATGGGGTACCTCCCGATAAGCAAAGAGGGCGGCGTGCAGGTACTGGTCCCATGTATCTGGTTTTTCGTGTGCCAACTTTCTCAGGATCGACATTAATGTGCCGTTAAATCTTTCCACTTGGCCGTTCCCTTGGGGATGATACACACTACAATGGAAGTGTTTGGCCTGGAAGATCCTGAAAACTTCTTCAGTTAGTTTCCCCTTGAACTGAGAGCCATTATCAGTCAAGATTTGATTGGGAAAGCCTAACCTTGTGAAAATTGTGAGCAATGCCTCTGCCACATGTTTTGAATCAATCGATGACAGGGCTACTGCCTCTCCCCACATAGAACAAGTGTCCACCAGAGTCAGAATGTAGCTGTTCCTTCTCTTGGTTCGGGTGAGAGGTCCCACAAGATCCACGGCAACTCTCTCAAAGGGTGTTCCCACTATGGGCATTTCCCCCAGAGTTGCTGGTGCAGTCCAATGTTTAGGTGCTACTCGTTGGCACTCTGGACAGGATTTTACATATCGTTTGATATCTTCAGTTATTCCTGGCCAGAAATAGTGACAAGCTATTCGCTGTCCTGTTGCGCTGATTCCCATATGACCACTGAAGGGAATCGCATGCCCTAGTTCCAACACTTTAGTCCTATATGAAGTGGGAAGGACCAGCTGTCCGTGACCATTGGATTCAGATCCAGCCTTCCTATATATCAATTTGTTCTTCATATAAAACTCTCCCTTGCCTGGAGGTGTATGAGATTTGGGCAACTTCTTGAAACATGGCTTGAGTGTTTTGTCCTCAGCCTGTGCCTTCCTCATCTCATCTGGGTGAGTATTTATTGGATTATCCTCCTCCTTCTTTGTCTGTGATCTGGTCTGCACTGTTGCCAATATCACAGGTCTCTTGGGATTCCCCAAGAAGACATATCTACACCCCAATATTAGAGGGTAGATTGGCTCATTTATCACTGCTGCTTTTATGATTCCTTCCACATATCGCGTTTTTCACTTTTATTCGGGCGACGGGAAGTGTCATGGTAGCTACATCCTTGGTTGCAGTTTGAATCTCCACTGTTTCTGTGGTGTATTGATCGGCCTGCACCAGGTGAGAACTCACAACGGAATCGTAATCTAAACCGGTATCATATAAACATCTTATAGTGACACCATTACAAATGACATCTTCACACACTGGGGGGTGGTATGGTTCCTGTAATTCTTCAGGTTTGCCCTTCTTTTCCTTTTTCCCCGATGTCATAGCAGCAAAATGAGGAGGTTTCCTTCTACAATGGTCAGTGTCATGATTGTTCATCTTACAATTTTTACACCACCTTTTTCCTTGGTTGAAAGATTTTCTTTCATCATATTTCCTTTCATCGAATTGTGGGAATTTATTTTTATTGTCATACCGTGGCCTATCAAATTGGTGCTTACCTTTATTTTGATCCCTAGGATCAAATTTATTAAAGTTCTGTGGTGCCCTAAAGTTATCCACCTGTTTCTTTTTATTACCTGTTACCTCTGCTTGAGCTGCTTGATACCTTTCAGCAACATTTAGCAACTCACCCAGCCTCTCTGCACCTTGTTCCATGAGAAACTTTCTCAGGTCTGGAGCCATGGACTCTCTTAGTTGCTCTATAAGGACCATTTCCTTAAGATCTTGGGTTTTTCCCCAGAGAAGTCCATTTCTCCAAGTATGTCTCGATTCGTGCAGAGAACTGGTGATAGGTTTCACCTGACAGTAGTTTAGCATTCCTAAATTTTTTCCTGTAAAACTCTGCATTCTTTTCATACCTTAACAAAAGAGCCTGCTTTAGCATGTCATAATTTTCCTGATCACCTCTGCTCATTTTTGCAAAAACTTCATAAGCTGCCCCACGAAGTCCCTGAGATAACTTTAAGCTCCACCTTTCTCTCTCTAACCCATACGTGGTAGCTAATAGTTCATACCTATTTATATAGCTCTCAATATCATCGTCTTTCTCAACAAAATGATCTAAATGAAAGTTCATAGCTGAGGTTGAGGCTCCCTGAGTAACCGTAGCATCAGAGGCAAAGGGACTGGCACCATTTTCAGGAGCATGGCCTTGAAACTCAAACTCCCTTAGTCGTAACTCATGTTCCCTTTGTAATCTCTTCTCCTCCTTTTCTGCTTCCCTCTCTGCAGCTAATCTCTTCTCTTCTCTTTCTGCAGCTAATTTCTTCTCTTCTCTTTCTGCAGCTAATTTCTTCTCTTCCCTTTCTGCAGCTTGTCTTCTTTCCTCGGCTTCCAATGCTTTAGCCTCTTTGTCAGCCTCAATCTGCAACCTCTTAGTCTCAGCCTCAGCTTGCAACCTCTTAGTCTCAGCCTCAGCTTCAAATTGTAACTTCTTAATTTCCCTTTCAGCCTCTAACCTTCTTTCGGCTTCTTTTTCTAATCTTCTTTCTTCGCGTTCAATAAATTTGTCACATTCCGTTGTGACATAGGCAACCATAACTTGCCCATCTAATCCTAACTCTTTTGCAGTCTGAACCGCAGCAGATCGAAATTTGGCCAGGTCCGCCATTGTCTATCAGGTAAATTTTTATAATGTCTACCCAACAATTCAATTTCTAACTATATATCTAATGGACAACACAGGCACCGTGAGCTCAACCTTATTTAATTCCACCCAAGGATACCTTTTAATTCTTATATTCCCTGAAGTGAATTACCCCCAATATTTTTAATAGTTAAAGATTCAAAATCCCAAGAGCGAGCCCCCAATATATGTGGTGAAGTGGGATGTTATAAATACTTATAGGGAACTTAGTGTACTGACTGAGATCAGCTGTGAAGGTATCTATATCTATTAAGAGTAGTGTATTATAGATAACCTTACTTGCTACCACATATCTATATATCTCAGTCAGAATTATTCTGGAATAGTGTGATGCTACGTTATGTGTCTAGGGTATGAGTATGGTGAAGTGTAAGTCACAACAACAGACAGATAAACAATTTAATTTAATCCACTACTCTTGACAACACTGTGACACTCACATACATATAACACTCTACAAAGATATCTTAAAAGAGTCACTGATAAACTTTCAAATAACAATATGTATTCATTACTGGCATGAATGAATATGTGTCCTGATTCAACTACAAGGGAACCAGGAATCACAATCAATTTAAATTACAAGTTATGTACAGAATGTATTTAATATGAATATTGTAGTGACATATATTATTACAAATGTTCTATGTGTGTCAGTTGTGTAGTAGTAAAATGAGGTAATACTGGTTTTGTTTTGTTCAAGCTCTGTTGGTATTTGTCATCATGACTTCAATAGTTTGTCTTTAGGGACCAGTATTGGAGATGTTCACAGTTCCTGATTTTAAGAAAAGTAAATTCCCCTCTTAATGTTAATTTTAAAAAGTCAGTTCAAGATGAGGGGACATAATGTTGAGCTCAGCTGGCCAATTCGCTTATCTGGCGTGATGGCGGCAGGAAAGGACTCCTCTGCTCGAATTCTCCTCTGGGCTCAGGAGACACCTCACTGATAGCTAAAAAGACCAAGGAGTATGCTGTCCGACTCTGGATTCAGCAAAGCTCTGACCAGGTGCTGCTCAGTACCTGTGGTGAAGTGGGATGTTATAAATATTTATAGGGGACTTAGTGTACTGACTGAGATCAGCTGTGAAGGTATCTATATCTATTAAGAGTAGTGTATTATAGATAACCTTACTTGCTACCACATATCTCTATATCTCAGTCAGAATTATTCTGGAATAGTGTGATGCTACGTTATGTGTCTAGGGTATGTGTATGATGAAGTGTAAGTCACAACAACAGACAGATAAACAATTTAATGTAATCCACTACTCTTGACAACACTGTGACACTCACATACATATAACACTCTATGAGAATATCTTAAAGGAGTCACTCGTAACGTTTCAAATAACAACATGTATTCATTACTGGCATGAATGAATATGTGTCCTGATTCAACTACAAGGGAACCAGGAATCACAATCAATTTAAATTACAAGTTATGTACAGAATGTATTTAATATGAATATTGTAGTGACATATATTATTACAAATGTTCTATGTGTGTCAGTTGTGTAGTAGTAAAATGAGGTAATACTGGTTTTGTTTTGTTCAAGCTCTGTTGGTATTTGTCATCATGACTTCAATAGTTTGTCTTTAGGGACTAGTATTGGAGATGTTCACAGTTCCTGATTTTAAGACAAGTAAATTCCCCTCTGAATAGTATTTTTATAAAGTTATTTCAAGATGAGGGGACATAATGTTGAGCTCAGCTGGCCAACTCTGCTTATCTTGAGTGATGGCGGCAGGAAAGGACTCCTCTGCTCGAATTCTCCTCGGGGCTCAGGAGACACCTCACTGATAGCTAAAAAGACCAAGGAGTATGCTGTCCGACTCTGGATTCAGCAAATCTCTGACCAGATGCTGCTCAGTACCATCAAGACCACTGTCCCTGAAATCAAGAAGGATGTACCTTCTACTTCATAACTAATTTATATTCTCTTTTACACTGATCACAATACAGCACAAACATTGCGTTCAGAGCGTTAGGCCAACAGTCAGCTTCATTTGAAATACTTTATTCCAGTATTACCCTTCTTAATGGTTACTACGCCTCTGCACTTCCAGCATTATTTCTTTCTAGTCAATCATCCAGGTGTCAGTGTACTGTTTGGCCATTCCATGCCGTTTTACTTCTCTCCGACACCCTCTGTTCAGGCTGGAGCATTTTAGGCTTTACCTCACGTTTGCCACTGAACTACACATATATATACAGGCATAAATCAACAATTCAAATTTCAATTTTCATTAAAAGATATTAAATGGTTCAAGCTTACCACAATTCATACGAATACACACAGATACGTTGATTAGCAATGAATTCTGGCACAAACTGGCACAAATTTCCATCTGCTTATCTTCCAGGCTTTTATTGAGCCAAATATAAGCTGGCTTCAACGCACTGATGCTTTATCAAGTGTATTTAAACAAGTGGTTTCGAACTAACGCTCCCAAGTGTGTATATCAGCGAGACTGGCCAATGAGCCACGTTTCGACAAGTGTTTGAAAAAATGTTATCTTTTCCCGTCTCCCCTAACAACCAAGATAGTATTTATAGCCCGACCAATCGTGGTTAGGCTTTCATTTGTTGCGCTCCAATCAATTTGAAGTTTACATGGTAGGCTATTTCTGTAACGTAAATTTTTTTCAAACACGTTAAAAAAAAATCTTATGAGCAGAAATGATTTTATGCTGTCAGGCACCCCCAATATTTTATTTTGGGTATAATTTATTAATTCCTGGACTATTTGCGTAACGTTTTACATATTATTTGTCAGCAAGCCCTAAGGAACCCAAAAATACTAATTTAAAGGAGCTACGTGGCTGCGTTCAAAATATGCAATTTCTTCTACCTCCTGTTTCGAAGATGTGCTGTCTGGGTACTGTTATGTGTTCAAACGTAAACCCATCTAATGTTGTCTTTTCTAATAAGAGTTTGTTATGATTTATAAACCTAACTCTGGGAAAGGGTAGTGTATTTTATCACTGTCCGTCTGAAGAAGTTAGTGCTTGTAGACTTACACGCGTGATGCCAGCATTTGTATATCGCGCGTCGCGTGTTGCATGCGTTCCTGATTTTCAGCCCTCCCCTCTCGCTATCCTTTTGTCCATCTGTTCGTTCGTTTTGGTAACGTAATATAATTAATGTTAGGATTAATTTAGGTCATTACGCAGTACGTCTCAATGTTTTTCTTAGAAATGCAGCACACGTTTCATTGAAGAAGGCGGGTAATAATACAGTAAGCTTTTATATCAACGTGAAAGCGTTACAATTTGCAGACGAAGCAGAAAACAAGGGGGATTTCGAGTACATTCCTTGTGACAGCACTGTCATTTTACCATTGCTCTTCTCTTTATTAATTTTATTTGTTAGGCTTCATATTTACCTAATAATTTATATATGTGGATTAGAATATTTCATGACAGTACCATCAAGACCACTGTCCCACAATTCATACGAATAAACACAGATACGTTGATTAGCAATGAATTCTGGCACAAACTGGCACAAATTTCCATCTGCTTATCTTCCAGGCTTTTATTGAGCAAAATATATGCTGACTTCAACGCACTGATGCTTTATCAAGCTATTTTAAACAAGTGGTTTCGAACTAACGCTCCCAAGTGTGTATATCAGCGAGTCTGACCAATGAGCCCCGTTTCGACAAGTGTTTGAAAAAATGTTACCTTTCCCCGTTTCCCCTAACAACCAAGATAGTATTTATAGCCCGACCAATCGTGGTTAGGCTTTCATTTGTTGCGCTCCAATCAATTTGGAGTTTACATGGTAGGCTATTTCTGTAACGTAAATTTTTTTCAAACACGTTAAAAAAAAATCTTATGAGCAGAAATGATTTTATGCTGTCAGGCAGCCTCACTATTTTATTTTGGGTATAATTTATTAATTCCTGGACTATTGGCGTAACGTTTTACATATTATTGGTCAGCAAGCCCTAAGGAACCCAAAAATACAAATTTAAAGGAGCTACGTGGCTGCGTTCAAAATATGCAATTTCTTCTACCTCCTGTTTCGAAGATGTGCTGTCTGGGTACTGTTATGTCCTCAACCGTAAACCCATCTAATGTTATCTTTTCTAATAAGAGTTTTTTATGATTTATAAACCTAACTCTGGGAAAGGGTAGTGTATTTTATCACTGTCCGTCTGAAAAAAAGTTAGTGCTTGTAGTCTTACACGCGTGATGGCAGCCTTTATGTATCGCGCGAAGCGTGTTTAGTGTTCGGCTTTCTGCCTCTCTCTTTATCCTTTTGTCCATCTGTTCGTTCGTTTTGGTAACGCAGTATAATTAATGTTAGGATTAATTTAGGTCATTACGCAGTACGTCTCAATGTTTTTCTTAGAAATGCAGCACACGTTTCATTGAAGAAGGCGGGTAATAATACAGTAAGCTTTTATATCAACGTGAAAGCGTTACAATTTGCAGACGAAGCAGAAAACAAGGGGGATTTCGAGTACATTCTTTGTGACAGCACTATTATTTTACCATTGCTCTTCTCTTTATTAATTTTATTTGTTAGGCTTCATATTTACCTAATAATTTATATATGTGGATTAGAATATTTCATGACAAGGATCCACTGAAAGAGCACATGAAGATTTTTATACAGGCTTCGTGCAATGGGATTAGCTGCTAGCGTGGGTCCTTGCTCCATAAGAAAATTAAAGGGAACAGAAGATGAAAATAATCATGTGCGCTGTGTTGGAAGCCTCATCACGAAAAACTAATTGCTTCTGACATCACAACAACAGCAGAATATGAATGTTTTGATGGAGCCATCTTACCAGGTCACCATGTCAACACTAGTGGTTGTATGTTCCAGAAGGGACAAAAAGAAAATTAATAGAAGAAATATATAACTAGAAAAAAAAATGAGTGTTGATAATGATGGTGCTAATAACATGAATTGACGTAATCTCGTTTATTTGAACTGCGTGTAAGTTAGCCGTTAAAATAATTTGACAATTGTCACTTGCTGTCTTTGTTCTTAACTTTTACTATTGTATATTACTGATCCATGTTTGTGGATTACTATCCTATACAGCTGAAAATGTTGACCGGTAAAGTCCAGGCCTACGGACGTTTGATTCGAGTAGCAGAAGATCAAGGCCATTTTGAGGATGGGAAGGTCATTTCTGCAATCAATGCAATTATTATCTGCACTGGCTATAAACCTGATTTATCATTCATCGATCTCGATTTAATTGAAGGTTAGTTTGTGCAGCAAAGAACATAGTCTGTTTGTTTATACTGCATGCTTCCAAAATCTAGTTCTCGGTGATCTTGAGACAATTAAGGAATCGGTCTACTGTACCCTTAGGTCTGTTGCACAAGGCGACTTATGTCAGATAGTGCATACGGCTGGCAACCTTATGTAAAACACATTACTACATAAACCGCCATTGCAAGAGCACGCAAATGCATGCTTCCTGCAGGACTAGCTGTAAGTGTTGTTGTCTCAAGCTAAATAGGAAGCTATAATCCGTTCGGAAATTCGTGCCCACAGAAAGTGTCAATTTTCTCCAAAACTGTTTGTTGTATGGACATGAATTTTTGCACGCAGTCTTAGATTTTCCATGCAGTTATTAATATATTTTTTGCCCTTACAAAACTCATGTCGTGTTCGAATTTTCTTCTTTACGTTATATAAAAAACTTTTACCGTTGTCTGGGTTAATTTTTATTAGTTTTACAGGAAAGTTACAAGATCCGTTTAAAAATTTTTTTTTTGGTTTGAATTAGTGTAGTGACTACATGTCCGCACAAGTGCGCACCTATTGTACACAGTCGTGAGTAACTAATTAAAACAAACAAAAATATTTTTGAACTGATCTTGTAACTTTCCTGTAAAACTACTAAAAATTAACCCAGATAACAGTAAGGGTTTTTTAAATAACGTAGGGAAGAAAATTCGAACATGACATGAGTTTTGTAAGGGCAAAAGATATATTAATAACTGCATGGAAAATCTAAGACTGCATGCAAAAATGCATGTCCATACAACAAACAGTTTTGGAGAAAATTGACGCTTTCTGTGGGCACGAATTTCCGAACGGACTATACACGAAAATGATACCATAAGTCACTCGCTTGACTGCTCGTGTGTATGTATGTGTGAAAAGGATGCGATTTTGTGAATGTATATTTTTAAAATACACAAACACATACTTACTTTTGTAAAATATATAACATGTATGGCCACTGAACAACCAGTTTACACCTGTATGTGAATATTTAAATATATAAATGCATCAACAAAGTCGCACATATTGGGAAAATGATTTATTTCTGTTAACGTTTATTGCATATTAAATAATCACTAGTGGAACATACGGTCAGATAGATTTGCTTACGATGAAAATTATGCCCCCTAAGAAAACCATTTGATAGCATTACAAGACTTCTGGAATCACCAGTGTAGGAGAAAAACGAGCATACCAAAAACACACGGAGAAGAGAGCTACAAACAGACATGACAGATACAAAGAAGACATAGAACCACCTTGAACGACTGGCAAAAGACAGCAGGATTGGCCATGCTTTTGTTTATTAACATTTTTTAACATTATTACCACATACCTTTGCGCTCCTTACGGAGCATGAAGTCACCACAGTAACTAGTCCCCTTACAGAAGACATGAACCAAGCATTCACATACTCTTGCAGCAGTGGTTGTTTGTGGCATTTTGTTCTACATGATGAGGTTGCCAGCCACATCCACATCTTGTTTTTAGTTTAGCAGTCGAGAACAACACACGTTATATGTATACAAGTGTAAAAGTCCGTCATAAAATGGGAATTAAGTTCAAAAGCATCAATACCTAACGGCAATTTTATTTATTCAAAAGTGTTTTTAAAAACCACTGTGCATCACCACAGTACACGAACTACGTAGCAGCAGCGAGGATCGCAATGTGTGTATACGAGATCACACATTCTATGAATATATCTTTGTGTACACCATCATTTGCGCATTCTTCTTTGTTACGTGTGAATATTTTCAGGAGAGTACATATAAGGGACACAATACAATTAATGTCTAACTTTCAACCAAAGTTTCATCCCTTAGCGTTACGCACTGACAGAAAAAGCTGGGATATTATATATAGGATATAAGAAGTTCACAATAGTCATTTTGGTAAAATATAACCAACATCATTTTTTTTTAGCTAATTAATGTTTGATTAAATGACTGAGCTAAAGAAACTTGCTGAGAACAATACAAATGGTTTACGCTTGACGATTCTGCTATTGATTTTTGTCACACTGACAACTGTTTCAGAGAACGGCAAAATGGAGCTGTACAAAATGATATTCCCACTTGACCAGAAACACAACACCCTTGCGTTGATTGGACATGTTGGCGGGGACGCCCCTTTTGCCATTCTTGTCGAAACACAAGCCAGACTGGCAACTCGAGTACTGGACGGCAAACATAAACTTCCGTCACGTGACAAGATGAAAAAGGATGTGGGCTTTTGGAATGCACACGCTATTGCGAGAAGGGGAAAATACAATTCATATTTTGTAGGTTGTCATAAAAGAGAGCTTTTCTTTTATACATAAGTCGTCATCCTTCATCATTATCATTTTATTTGTTTTTTTTTTTATGGGTCGTCCACATATGAAGACACGCAGTGAGGGGGAGGGGGTCTAAAATTTTGTGACGAAGTGTGACGATAGAAGGAGGGGAATTTGCAAAAATGTAACGTCACAACAAAAATGGGAGCGAGATTTATTTTACCCAAGTACTCATACTTTTGTACGCATCAACAACTACCTCATGGACGACACGCATATGTATGTATATATATATATATATATATATATATATATATATATATATATATATATATATATATATATATATATATATATATATATATATATATATATATATCACAACGGGCTGATCACCCGTTTTGCCAGTCACTTCGATTACGGAAACAACAGCAAATGGGTTGATTTGCCGTTGCCCTAAAGACGCCACTAGGCGTGATGGGAAACAATGGCAAAGAAAACCTATCTGCTGTTGCCCTAAGACGCCACTAGGCGTAATGGCCACTGACTGCTTTGACGGTCGGTGGCTAAGGACGGAAGAAGAAGAAGATATATATATATATATATATATATATATATATATATATATATATATATATATATATATATATATATATATATATATACATATATATATATATATACAGTAGAACTCCATTTATCCGAACCCCATGGGACCGAGCATCGTTCGGATAATCAAATGTTCGGATAATTGGATTACATAATGTATCGAGTACATGTACACATATTTCTAAAAATAATTAACCATCACAAGGAAAATACACTATAAAACATATTTACATACTTGTACTGTAATAATAATACCCACACTGTATTAGATCACTGTATCACCAAAATCTTTTATTACACTGCAGTGCATGTACTACTTGTATTAATTATTTTTGTTAAGAAAGAGAAATGTTTTCAAAATAACATTACAAACGATTCAAAACCAGGCGCAACTCACGTATATATGTACTTGCACAGATGTAGCCCACTATTTAAAATAATGAGGAATCCTCTTTTGCACCAAACTGGATAGTCTCCTTTTGGCTGCTAAGTCCCGCATTCTCTTCAACAGCAGAAGCTGTGTAGGACAGCTGTCATCTTCTTGCTCGTACCAAGCCATCGCTGTTTCTAGTGCTATAAAGGCCTCTTCAGGACTTGGTCGACGTTTTGGTTTTTCTTCATAATCTACAAGTACATCATGTACTTCTGAGGAGTCTTCATCATCGGTCACTACATGTATTTGGTTTTCTTCTTGCACAAAAAGACAAAATTTCTTCGTCATTCAAAAACTGAAAACCAGAATCATTATCATCTTCTAGCCACATGTGTGCATCATCTTTGTCACAGTCCGAAAATCCGGGCATTGCTTGAAACAGTTTCACAACTTCATTTATACAATCATCATTTGTGTCCACTGCAGTAGTTTCATTTCCTCCTTTTTTCCCAAGCAATCTACTCCAAGCCTTGTTGAGATTATCTTGTGACAGGGTGGTCCAAGCATCAGCTAACATATAGCAGCAGTCTTTGAGATTAAGCTTTTTGGAAAACGCCACCACACTTTCTTCATCTTCAGCCAACAATAAACGACGCAGGACTTCCTTCTTGTACATCTTTTTAAGCTTTGCTATAACACCCTGATCCATTGGTTGAATCAGTGCTGTTACATTGGGAGGCAGAAAAATTAATTTAAAATTTGCATCAACTGCATTCAATGTATCCGTCTCTGGATGAGATGGTGCATTGTCCAGTAGAAGAATTACTTTTCCAGTTTTCTTTTCTTGTTCTCTCAACCTCTTCACATTTGGGATGAACTGATTTATATACCAATCAAGAAATATTTTACTATTCATCCAAGCACTCTTCTGTGCTTTGTAACACAATGGGAGACATGTCACATTCTTTAAACAACGTGGTTTTTTTGGCTTTGCCGATCATTAGCACCGGTAAACGATGACTTCCACTGGCATTCGCGGCTACCAAAATTGTTACTGTCTCTTTGCACTTTTTAAACCCAGGGGCAGCTTCTTCGCGCTGAGATGCAAGTGATTTTTGAGGCAATGATTTCCAGTATAAGCCAGTCTCATCGGCATTATACACATCATCGAATGAATAACCTTCTTCTTCCAAAAAAGCCAAGAATGTTTCTTTAAAATTTTTAGCGGCAGTTGCATCGCTAGATAAAGATTTCCCTTGAATCTCCAATTCTCGTATGCCATGACGAGATTTAAAGTTTCTTAACCATCCCTGGCTAGCCTTAAAGTCAGGAGGACCGTCAAGTTGATTGTTGAACTGAAGTGCCTTTTCACACAACAGAGAACCAGAGATAGGTTCCCTTTTGCTTCTTCTTTGCACAAACCATATATACAAAGCCTCTTCCAATTTCACATCTTTCGCATTTCTCATGTTTTTACGTTTCTTCGACCCATTTTCACTATCAAATTTCGATGCAAAACTCATAATTTTATCCTTGTTACTTTTGATGTCAGAGACGGTAGCTTTCCCAACATTGAAAATCCTCGCAAGTGAAGACACAGTTTCACCTTGTCCTAGTCTCTTGATAATTTCTGTTTTCGTTTCAATTGACAAAACATTGCGGTTCCTTTTATATGCTTTAGGCCTACTGGAAGATGCCATATCGCACAGAGAAATACTTGTACACCAAAATTATTCTGCTGTAGTAGCAGACACAGTTATTTTAAGTTGAACTGTCTGTTTAGCCAGTGTTCTACCTAGAACGCACTCGTACACTGGATTGGTAAACCAGATATTAACTGACTTTATGATCTAACTGACTTCCTGTACGTAAGCGACCGACCATTAGCCACCCCATTCTCTACAAATTGTTCGCACACATTTGAAGTTTGCCGCATCAAAAGATTCAGAATTTTAGTCTAACGTGACTGTGGCATCTGATTTTTTTTTTTCTTTCTGGAAAAAGTGTTCGGATAATTGGATGTTCGGATAATTGGGGTTCGGATAAATGGAGTTCTACTGTATATATATATATATATATATATATATATATATATATATATATATATATATATATATATATATATATATATATATATATATATATTTTTTTTTCTTTTTCTCTTGGTAAATAAATGAATTTTGCTCCATACAATAATTTCTACCTCTGCTCTCTCTCTATATCTTTTTTTTTTATATTACTTTTCCCTAACTCTGTTTTCCAGTCCTTGTTTTCATTATTTTTTATGTTTCCTTTTAATGTACTATACACTTCCGCTTTCCGGTTTAGTGGCAGACATTTTTGCTCCAACATGTGACAAATATCAATGAGTATTTTTCTCTTATTTCTACAGTTTCATGTTCTCCACTTACTTCTCACTTTCTTTCCCTTCTGTCTCTTGTTTGTTTGTCCCTGACGTAGGTTTTTTCTTGCCCTTTCTCTTTGTAAGACGTATTACTATTTGTGTGTGTGTTTGTTTTTCATTCTACCAACATTTAACTAGCAAAGTATTTATTGTAAAATCCTCATTAATTAAACACTACTTTACTTAAAAGATTGTTATGTTATCAGCACTAGTTAACTAATTTACACTCGATTACATTCTTTCTTTTCAGTAATACAAAAAAAGGGGGAAAATGGCGGAAAGGGGGGGGGGGGAGATATTGGTGATGTCATATAAGAAGGGGCCTGCGCTTATGTGACGAAGTGTGACTACGGGGAGGGGGTGTTAATAAATGGTAAAAATTACGTGACGTCATATGTGGACGACCCCTTGCTCCACATAGGTCTAACAACCACTACTACAGTAACAACCACTACTACAGTAACAACCACTACTACAGTAACAACCACTACTACAGTAACAACCACTACTACTGCTGGTCTCGTTGCATGAACCTTATAAAGCCTTAGTATAATTTTGCAGCTGTCGTTCTATGTCCCATAGCAGATACTGCCGTAGGAGAGTGGAGTGTTAGAGATGTTAATATACTAGGTCCAGCATCGAGAGATGGGGTGACCAGATCCCTTCCTCGCTGCCTTTTCCTTCCCTAACTCAAGTACAAAGTCAGGTGCCCTTTTTGTTGACATGTGATGTAGTTCCCAGCAGTTTCATATTTCCTCATTACCCATTCAGTCAATTTGAAGCGACATTATCATTCTAGAGTTGAAATCTCACGTGATATATTTATTATCACCTTGAAATACAATTATATATTAATCTTACCTGTTTCAGGAATACCATTATTCCATTACATGGTTTATATTTAAATAATATCCTTATTATTCCTTTTCGTTTCATGGGAAATTGGGTTGCATCTCTTGCTTGTGGCCTCTTTTTATTTTGGACCACATATTTTTCAAATCTGCCCAGGAAATCCTGTTGAATGTCTTGCTGTATCACAGTCTCTTTCTTTGATCACGTTGTTCTCGTCACTTTTCTCTTTTTCTCTAGGTGCCAGCCAGTGGCATGTCTGTTTATTCCTTTACTCGGTGTCTCCATCTCTAATTTCTCGCTTCCAGTACTCTTTACCTCCTCATGGAGCATATGCCTTCAAACACACGCCAAGTCCTCCTGTAACATGCCATTAGCTCCAGTTCTTGTGAAGTTAACCTCATCATTTTCACTTCTATCGCTGGTTCTCGTCTTCGTGTGTTTTTGGTCTACTTCTGCTTCTAGTTCTCAGATTCCAGAACAAGGACTGCCTTGTAATGCTATCATCATGTGTTCTCAGTGTGTGTCTTATTCATTGCCAGCGTCTTCTTCTCATCTCTTGCTCTACTGGCACTTGTCTGGTTCTTGTCATCAATTCCACATTTGTGACTTTGTCATAAAAATTCAGTCCTTCTATTCTATGCAAGCACCCGATTATGAATGTCTGAATCTTTTTCTTGTTGTTTTTGGTGTTCTCCATATTTTAGAGCCATACATTAGGATGACTTGTCTTGTGAGGTGAAGATTCTTATTTTTGTGTTAGACTTGATTTCTCTTGATCTCTATACATTTCCCAACGCAATGAAAGATCCTCTTGCTTTTTTGTGTTCTTATCTATCTTTATTGTTTATATTGCTGCCAAAATATATGTAAGTTTTTACATCTTGTAGTGGTGTTTCCTCAAGGTCAACCTCGTTATTATTTCTTGTATTTATTTTCATTGTCTTTTCCCTGTGTATTTTCAGACCCACTTGTTGTGACCTATCATGGAATATTTTCATTCTCTCTTGGGTCTGATTATGGTTATGGCACAGAAGAGACAATTCATCGGCAAAATCTAAATTGTCAAGCAGTTTAGAATGTCTAGCTTTAATCATCAGTTATATTTTTTTTTTTTGCTGACACTTTCTGTTTTACGAGTAATGCTACTTTCATCTGTTTATTTGATGTGGACAAAGTGACAAAAGGTTCTGTTGGTAAATGTCTAGAGTTTAAATGTGTTATTCTTGGTAGCATTCCATGTTTTCAAGCCATAGAGTAGGACACACTACGTTATTGCTAACTGTCTAATTTGGTTTTCTTGGACATTCGGAGCACCAATTCTCCTGAACGAGCTGTAGTGAAATCTGGTTTCATTTATGCTGGAATTGACATCTATCATTACTTTTATGGCTTGTTTTTTTATTTTTTATTTCGTAACTGACTAAGTTACGCCCCATGTAGTTACATTATGCACCACTTCATCGTTTTGTAACTAATCTTTTGAGATTCGTATGCTTATTATTTATTGTATTCCCTTTATTTTATACCCTGTTAGGGTTGACATGTTAAGATTTAATAAGACGATTACATATTGGTCCTTTTCTTATTGTTTCACCTTTCATTACACTTCGATAAAGAAAGTAATTTACGATAAAGAACGTAATTTACGATAAAGAACGTAATTTACGATAAAGAAAGTAATTTACGTTTAAATGTGATTTTTTTTAGGTGTCATTAGCCTTGCTGATGGAAATGACTGCGGTGGAGCTAGGATGCTATCCTACATTTTGGAAAGTGTTTTTGAGAGATCCGATTCTAGCCTTCCGGAACTGGTACGGACCCATGTTTGCCGCTCAGTATCGACTACTAGGACCAGACAGTCAGTGGGATGAAGCCAGTAAGACTTGCTATACCTTGTATGAAGAACGGTACAACTCTATTCGACACATGGAGGCCAAGAATTTTCAACGCTTGGATATCTACGAATGCTACAAAGCCAGAATTACCAGGTTTTTGACAATCTCTACTGCAACTGCAGTTATTGGTTTACTGTATTACAGATATCAGGGCAAGATTCACAAAAGTCTGGATAACATCGTCTTATAGATGTGTCAGGAGCATACTTGATTCTTTCATTATTGTTTACATTTCCGGAATTTAAATGTTCATTACCTTAAATGTGTAATATTATTTTAAATTTTTTTTAATGATCTTATTCCAATTCTAATACCCACATCTTTCAAGTCTCTTTATATGCTATGTATTTATTTTCATTTATTACACACATCATGTTTCAAATTACTTTACACACTTTCACTACTGATAACTCAATTATCATCTGAGATAGAATTATGATACTTTCACATTTAAGACCACAAATGTTCAAAGTGTCGACGACCTGCAGCAATGCATTGTTCACAGTCTTGAGCAACTGACAGCCATTCTATTCTGTTACTAAATGAACAGTGAAACATGCAGTTTTAATTTGGTGTCTAAAGTCTCTCACTTCGGGCGTTTTGAGGTGAACATAACTTTCAATAAAATAAAATGTAACAGGTAATAATCTAATGTCATTATATATTTGTACTTCTAGCATTAACTGTCTCTATTCTTCCAAAATAGCACAATTTTATGTTACGGTGTGTAAGTTATATGCATTTAACGTATGTACGCGTATACATACTTTTAAAACACCTTGTGTATATTTTTTACTCATTTTACATTGAATCCTAAATGAAAACGTTTTTCAACAGTAATTGTAGTTATGGATCTCTGTATGTTATGGACAAGCTAAGAAAAAAGAAACCAGGAAATATTCCAGAAAACACGAGTATGGAACATGAAAAGCTACAAGAACCAGGGATTCAGTGAAGTTCGTTTAGAAAAGAAGATCAGGATAACCTGATGTCAGCGAGAAACACTGGAGGAAAAATGATACATCTAACAGAGATACATTATGAGTGTTCGAGAAGGAGAAAGAGAGAGAGAGAGAGAGAGAGAGAGAGAGAGAGAGAGAGAGAGAGAGAGAGAGAGAGAGAGAGAGAGTGAATATCACATAAAATATGAAAGGTATGGAGAGAGAAAGAGACGGATGGAATGTGCAATTGGGAGAATAACGACGATGCCCATCGATTTATGCTCCAGACAGAGCTTTTGGCCACCTCTACCTGTCAGCCTCATTGCAGGAAGTGTATGAGAAAACACTTTATTTGCTCTTGAAATGGTGCATTCTGTAGCGATTATTTTTACATGTTGACGTTGCCCAGTACAATCTATAACTGTAGATTAGTCACCTTTAGCTATATACTCATGAGAGCAGTGATCGTATCCTTTCTTTGTATCCTATGGAAAGGGTAAGGACTAAGTAGTAAAAAATGCGCATAATTTATATTTTGTTGTAAGCATAACTAGAGGTTGGATACATATATATTCAGTCTGACAAGACAATGGGGGAAGAATGTGGGTTGACTGATAAAACTCAGAACGAACGACCTTTATTCTAAAAGGGTTGAGAATTGAATTGGACACACAGGCGCGTTTGACATTCTGCTCTTTGTCTTTCAGCCTCGATCCTGACACTCCCTCATACGGTCAAACCTTGAACACAAAACCTGACCACCATGTTTGCATGTATAATCCATCATCAATACGAAACATATATAAACACATTCTCGCTTATATCCGTACATTCTCGCTTATATCCGTACATTCTCGCTTATATCCGTACATTCTCGGGAGAAAATAACAAATTACTTTCCTAACCCGGTGGTCTATGGTTCGAGGTTTGATTTTATAGATCGCAAACGGGTCCGGGGTCGACGCAGCCTCGTGAATTGGGTACCAGAGAAAGTCTAGGAAGGTTAAGGCGGCCGGCGTGATGCTGACCACATCACCACTAGTGCATAGATTGTCGAACAAATATGGGCCTAACACCATATTCCCAATATGGCTCAATGGGCGTGTAACGGGATCCTTTACCTTTGTTTACGTTCTTTCATACTTCTGTAGCAAAAAAATAAATAAATAAAAATCTTCGAGCAGTTTAATAACAAAAACAAAAAAGTATATCTGCTCATTCTCATAGACATCATCACATTTTAAACAAATGAAAATATTACGTATTTCTAAAGTACAGCCATATACAGTTACAGAAGGGGGGGGGGGGTTGAGCTACAGTAAGGATGTAAATCTGGGAATTAACTGATGCACCACCTGGAAGTTAGAGCAGCGAAACAATAATTCTTATTTTTCTGGTTTTTGAGAGATAGAGTGGGTTCAGACCAGTGCTGCATTAAAGCCTTTCAAGGTCCAAAGCACTGAAAAAATATTAATATGCCCCCGTCCTACACAACGTGATAATAAAAAAACAAAAATATTAAAAGAAATGAAATTACGTAAAAGTGAAACATCGGTCATGGCAGGTTTCTGATTTAAAATAGCTTCTTTCTTAATTTTCAGCGTGTGAAATCCATGATTAGGCCCACGAATTTAACATTCTGCAACAAATTTTAACATTTGTATTGAACATATTGTAAATTCCCATATTGTGCATGTTTTCACTCAACACTGTTGTCCAGCGCTTACAGATACCTCTAGACTGGACAATGATCAGTTGAACAGCTAAACAGATTGGAACACCCCGATGAATTTTGACATCTTTACAAATCAATATATTCGTACATACAGATCGAAATGGTCATATGCAATTCATTCAACTGTATCATCAACGATTGCCTCGAATTTTTTAGCCCCTGGTGAGCTGGTGTCATAAGCACGAGCTTAGCTAGTGCGCTCAAAGGCTAATCCGGCTTAGCGTGGGTGTTTTTTTTTTCTAATATAGAAAGATGGAGCGGTTACCATTTGTTTGTAATAGCTATAGTGTTGTGATCCAAGAAGAAAGACATTGAAACGACACAGAAGCCTGCAGTATTGTTATTGAATGCCTATGAGTGGTGAAAGTATTCTGTAGACAATTGTTGGCCAATTACTCTTTGGATGATGCAACACTGGAGGAAATTGTAGAAAGAGCCTTCAATTAATTTTTGATAAAACAATGTTTATATGAGATTGTATATCAAAATAAAATGCTTTCGTTTTATTAAAAATAAATATAACTGCTCCCTCATCATCCTAGTAATGTGTTTGTAGGATCTGTATGGGCAAGATATAAAATAATTGTTGTTGAACATTATTCACTGTTATTCAGCAACATTTATATAATCTCGGACACGTAGGGGTCTGAGTGTCAAACAAAGTACACACTAAAACACAGAAGAGGAATATCACATCCTTTGAAATGAGAATTTTAAGAAACGCCATCATTGTTACCATGGAAGACAGAATGAGAAATTAAGATAGCACAAAAACTGTAGAAATTACATCCTGCATCAAGTTTGTGTGTCTATGTGCTCATTCTTTCATCTATCTTGTGATCTGTATGTCCGTCCGTTCATTTTCCTGTCTGTTCGCCTGCTGTCTACATGTCTGTCTGTTTGACTATATGTCTGTGTTAAAGTTTATTTTTTTAAACAACCTCAGCAGGCCATACAGGCCGTCACTTCTGCTACTGTGTAAATGTGTGAATCTTCTATAAGTGCGAATGTAATAAGTTTGTGCATTCCTAACCACAATGCGATCACACACCACAGAAATATAGGGGTCAGGAAATCTTGAAACCAGTTTTAACGTTATACAGTTTATTGACGACACGGTAACGTAGACATCATGGCAAAACGGTTCACAGCATTATCATGAAGGTTACCAACGTGGAACTGATGACAAGAACTAGACAAGTGCCAGTGGAACAAGAGATGAAAAGAAGACGATGGCGATAGATAGGACACACACTGAGGAAACCAGTTGATAGCATTACAAGGCAGTCCTTGTTCTGGAACCCAGAGGGCAAGAGAGGCAGAGGTAGACCAAGAAGCACATGGAGAAGAGAGCTGGAAACAGAGGTGAAGATGATGAGGAGAACGTGGAAAGAACTTGAGATGATGGCACGTGACAGGAGGACTTGGCATGTGTTTGTTGAAGGCCTATGCTCCTTTGGGAGTGGAGGGTTATGAATGAATGAATGAATCAGGTAAGTAAATCCATAGAAACTCAGTTACAGGTACAAAATCCGAAGTACATAGGCTGCAGAACCCAGCAGTTCACATTTTATAGTAATATAGCAAAAATATCCATCAAAAGGACTGCATACATCACAGTTCACAGCAGCTCTCGACAAAGCATTACAACAGTAAATCCATGCAATAACTATTCATCAAACGGTTGCACACAGCAACTCTGAGCACAATATCTATTCCAAATCACAAGGGAAATCCATCATAGGAAATATGAATCATAATAATAATGGTCGGTGCAATCCATGGGCTCCAAAAGATATCTTCAATATCAAACTCTCCCCTCCACAGGAAAAAACAACACACTGGAACGCACTAGCGAGATGGGGCGACCATATCGAAGCCCTGCCAGCAACCAACTTCCCCGATTTCAGTCTCCCAGTCCAACTCAGTAAAAAATTCCTCGTGCGCAAACTAACCGTGTGAAACTACAGCTCAGCTCAACCGTCTCTTCCCCAAAATTATCACTAAGAACATTCGAATATTTTCTTTATCATATTTCTTTAGAAAAGACTAACACCTACTCGGTTGAGCAATGTTCAAGACAAAATATAGAGCAAAAAGCTCCCAACTAAAAAATCATCTCATCACTAAGAGCGTGCTTACTAGCGTGTGTACAAAAATCCGTCCTGTACATACAAATCTTTAACCCTTAACTCCTACTAACAAAATATGACTTAACAGATTACACCGACCCCCGGGAGAAAAATGGTATCATTTTTTTTTTTTTTTGAAAAAAGTACATGGAACAAAAATGCGAGGTCGATGAAATTCTTATATCTACAACAAAGAATTACACTATGTTAAGTCATATTATTAACTCAACAATAGAGGGATGGAAGTATGTGTAGAGTATGAAGGTGAAGTATGCAAAGGGAATCAAATTCAAACAAAGACGAAGTATATAAAATGTAGACTAACTATAAAACAATAAGTGGAAAGTGAAAAGAAGAGATGGAATGAAATGTAGAATGACCAGCAAAGAAAGAAAGCAATGAAATGAGAATAGGGAAAAAAAGCAATGATACGTCATGGTAACAATTAAATTAAACATTGCATTGTATAAAGAATAAAATTATGGCCAAACAGCATAGAACAGAAAGGCAATGCATATATACCAAAAACACAAAAGAAAGCTACAATCTAAATAGAGCATAATAGGCAATTTAAACACGCCAAAAAACCCACTCAGTACTAATAATGAACCTATTATAGACATAAAAAAAATAATACCGCTATAAATAGTTACCCCTGGCGCACAACCAAGCGCTGGGTAAAGAAAATACCTCACACAGTCAGAAAAAACATCTTTTTTAAATGTACAATACCGAAATGTATCGCAATGATAAGTTAAGTTTAAATGGTATTATCAATACAATAGTCATACGTACAACGTTTATAAAAACACAGTCATATAATAATAATATAGTAATGACATGGTGCATGAAAATGAAATAACACAATGTCCTAAATTAATCATACACTATCAATATCAAAAAGCTCAAGCAGTCTTGGAACATCCTGTGAGCATGAAGACACAAAGTCATCTACTGTAGCGTCAAAATTCCGACTGTCTTCACTGGAACAGCAAAACTGGCACAAGGCGACACATACAACAGGTTGTAGAGTAACAGCTTAATCAAGTAACATAGCAGCTCTGATTCTCATGGAAAGGCCGTAGCTGTGAAAAATGAATGAAAATTTCTATTTTAATAACGGTAGGATTTTATGAAAGAAAACAGCCAACTATAAATTTAACCTACCGGGTGTGGCTGTGTAAACTTCCGACCCCTGTACGATGTTAATCAAACCTTCCTCCGTTACACAAGAAAGGGTAACAGAGAAAGTAGCACAGACTAATCAGAAATCATTAATTATATTGGGTAAAAGACCCTTATCCGTCATTTACAGACAAGGCAGGAAGAGTAGGTAGAGGATTACCGCAACTCAAGGCAGTCACCGCTGTAGGCTGAAACAAAGTTGTGCACTCAGGGCACTGAGATGCTCTCTCGAAATCGAAAGTAGAGCAAGCAGTAGCATTAGAGATACTATTATTATTGTTACCTTGATTATCAATAACCTGGGGCTCCTGTTGAGCAGAGTTAGCATGGCGATGCGATCTATCATTTGGAGATCTACCATCATATCGAGATCTATCACAATTATTATCTCTATTGGGACCATTGCTATTTCCTCTATTGAGACCATTGTTCTGATTTGAACCCCAGTTAGCATAGTAGCGATTACTATTTCCCCTTGGATCAAAATATCTATTAGATGGATTTTGTTGTCTTCGAGAAAAATTACTGTAAGGTTGATAATCCCTAGTGTAGTTATCCCTACCTGTCACGTAGAGATTATGAGCAATAAATTTTCTTTTTTCTCTTCTTTCTATACCCGTGTCCTCTATTTTATTATCGCTCTTTTATCCTTTTCCTGTGTTTTTCGCATTCGTACGTTTGCGACTATAAACATTACTATTTTCCCATTCTAACGTTTACCCGTTTTCTTTCTCACACTGGGATACGCATTCTATTACGCAGATGTCAGTGGACGAGATGTGTGAATATGCATCAATCTCAGACATACGAGCGTTTTCTTCGGCTGAGCGCTCAGGGGTGGTGTAAAAACCGACATCTCCACGGCGCGTAATTGAGACTTACCGTCTAGCATTTTCACCTGCCACATCAGTCATCAGGCTGAGTTCTCGGCGAAGTGTGAAAACTGCCTCGACATTGGAGACAGGCCGTCTGAGACTCGCAACTGACACGCGCACTCTCGGTCAGTAGGTGGCAGTTACGGCATGCGTTTAAGCTAATGCAGGTGTTAAGACGAAAAAGGGGAGATTATTTCGTTTTGCGAAATAAGTTGGGACCCCTTTGTTTGGTAATAGATATAACCAGAATGTTAAACTTTATTTTCATTCAGTCCTCAAAATTCGCAGTAGACAGGTTGCTCGTGAATAGAATAAGCTAAATAGCAAAGTTTCTTAGTTTGTTTCGACAATTTGTCGAACTTCTAGACTTCAATAAATATATCAGCGTATGATTCTAAAGTTGTGCGACCACCTGTAGTTCTGTGTTGTGGTAAATGTGTTAAGTATCTAATATTTTGTGAAGTGTTTAAAGTGATAATCGCTTATTTCATATTTCACTAGTTAGATTTGGTGCAGAGTGCTTAATTTATATAGTCTGTATTATTTTATAGTGACGAGTTACAGTGGAAAACAGACATTATAATTTCTAGCTTAAACTTAGTCGGCTATTAAGGAATTTAATTTTACTGCTAAATAATCAGACGAGAATATTTTTCTAACTAACTTATAAATGCTAGATGCCTCATGAGTGTTGACGGAATACGTAGGTATTCCTAATTCATGTTGATTGATTTTTTTATATAACTTATTTCATGGGAAAGTTTAAATGATAAGTTAAGCTGTACGCTTGCAGTTTAAAAATGTAAGTTATAACGAGTCCCTATATGTGGTGGGTTTTGATGTTAAGAAGAATGGTGTGCATATAGTTGTACTTGAGTGAGATCATTTGTGAAGGTCTCTGAGGTAAACAATGGACAACCGTGTTACAGAGTACCTTTCTTGTTACCACCCTACGATCTCACTCTAAGTTATATTCTTTATTGACTAGCGTTACTGAAAGCTACATAAAGTATCTAGGGTATTGTAAGAGTGTTGTTAAAGAATCTCAATACAAAAACATATACAAACATTTACTAATTACTATGATAAACTCAACTAACTCCAGCTGTTAAATTTTATATTTAAAATTTCTTTTGTTAAACTTTATTGGTCCTGAGCCAAAAGTTGTTTTGGTCAGGACTACAGTTCAATGAGAATCAATTTAGATGGATAGATATATTTACAAATATATATAAAGATATTTACATACAACAGACAATATGTCCGTATTACATTGTTACAAATTTTCAAGTTGATGTTAATTACGCTATTTACTACTGGTACTAGAAGGCAGGTTGGGGATTATCATCATCCCAATGTTCTTTTGTTTCACTAGAATTGTTTATGTTAGTCTTTTGGAGGAACGTTTTTGTCTATACAGGAGATTTTTCTTTAGTCGTGATAAGTTGTCCCAGGCCAGATATTGCACTTATCTGGGTCTTGGAATCACAGCAGTTGTAGTTGGTTTGGCCAAACACTTCAGTCTCCTCTGGTCTTGAACTTCTTTAATACAAGCAGGTACCAGAGACTCTTAGAAATCGTGCTGAATTTCTCTATCATCGAGTACCAGCACCAGACAAGTGCCAGCAGGAACCCCTGTCGATGCAAGTTATGGTTCTGTCTTAATATAAAACTAATTCCTCCTAATTTACATGTAAACATACATTCAATACAAAAGAACATGGTCAGCTCTCTCTGACAACCCTGCTTCTCCACTTTAGTTTGATGGAACAATTCGTACCAGTATTCTTTTCTCTTCCCTAATGGATGCTACGCCTCTGTCATTCTTGCAGTAATCTTTTCCATGCAATAAGATAGGTGTAATGTTCCTGTATGACCATCATATATATAGTCCTGTAGTTTTAAACTTCTTAGATAGTCCCTTATATGATGAATCAACATCTAGGCTATGCCTAACTCTGCCATGGAACCATTTAATTACAATCTTTTACATGGCCTTTTCTGTTTTCACACAACCCTTTTTAATTAAAAAGTCAATAAAATCAATCTTACCACATATCAAGGAAATATAAACAAGTAACGATGAATTAGGCAATAGAATATGGCACACTTTCATCACTGCCTCTGTTCAGACTGCTTTCTGTTGTTACTTAGTTTAAAACAAAGCACAAGTCTGCTCATCGCTGCTTGTTCCTCAGAATATTTTGAAAAAATGGCAGCGAGCAGCCTACTATTTCGTTAAAGTAAAAGGCTGTGGCCAATGAGACCAAGCATCTCTTTCATGTGAATGAATCTTTTTTTTTTAAATTATCTCAAACCACAATGTGTTACTATTACCAACTAGATTTGTATATTTAGGTTCGCCAATAATATTTCGACTTCCTTCAAATTTCATCCAATCCACTTCATCGTACCATCTTAGCCTTTCTTTCACCTAATTTTTTTTCCGAAAAAAGAAATGCTATCCAATCTAAGCAGACATGACTTGACCTGACAGTATCTCCGATTCTCTATGTATTATTACCAATATTTGATTATTTAATGGACTATTTAGATAACTAACAACATATTCTTGGTCAACAAGTCTTCATGTACACGAATATAAAATTGTTATGGGGCTAAGTGGCTTGGTTCAAAATTCTATCTTTTTTTTCTAATGTTAGTTGTTTATTTTTAAACTACCTCCTGTTCAATTTTTTCCCATGTACTTTCAAGCTAAATACGAGAGTCTCTCGTAATACACGAGAATTACATCATTCGCAACAAGAGCTAAGAGTGTTTTCATGACCGTAGTGTCCACATTTTCTAACGTTTACATCGTAATTTGAAAACCGCCTAAGGGCAAGGCTAGCAAGTTGGTTTTATTTTTAGAAACAATGTGAGACGTGATTTGCGTTGGTTATCTATCCGTCCCCCTCCCTTCCACAATGTATTCTAGGCAAATACTTCATTGAACTTGGAAAAGTGGTACGTTTGTCTCAAGGACGAATTTGAAAAATAGGGTACCCTTTTTGGTTCGGCCAAAGCGTTATCAAATAATACGCTGAAGGCGTAGGCGACGACAACAATTCTCGCCGAAAATTTGTAGTACTATCCTATCTTTGACTTTATGCCTAGACTGTTATATTCTAATTTAGATATTGTATTTAGAAGTTCACCACAGTATGTATAATTATTTTATATGTGTTTTTCCACTATTCAGTGAATACTGTGGTTAACCCAAAACTTTGCCAGCGTTAAGTACGGATGAGTGATATCTTGAAGAACTAATACATTTTCCTTGAAAAAAGCCTGGGGGCATAATCTTTACAAGTACCCTATAGGTTAAATGAAGTAACAGGCCTATCGCGCCATATTTAATTCTTCCTGAGAAACAACTCAAGTACATTTTTAGTCTATGTGGCAAGTAACATATTAACGTCAGTAACATTCAGACGGAGTTTGACTAGTGATGTGGTGACCAAATATAGTCCTATCCGGAAAGAAGACACCAACCTGACATTCCTCATTTCTAGAATACCTAACCTAGTGACACTGTGCTCGCTGTTAATGTTCGTGCCTGGACAATTTTTTTAAAATGTGACAGACAGACATTCGAAAAAAAGAACACCCAAGGAATCGTTCCCTGAAGCAGAGAATTTCAACCCGTCTTTTTGGAACTGGGGATTTCTTGGTCAAGACTGCATTTGACGAGTCTGTATGTGAATGTCCCTAAGAATTATGTTCCAGATGTTGCGAACAAAGCTGTAAGTATGGAAGAGAGCACGTGGCCGCCGCTGAATGAATAGAGTGAGTGCAGGTCTGAGTGATTCATTATTATTGTATTTTTGGCACTCATTTTGCTGTCTTCACTTTCTTTATGCAAGTACTCCTAACCATATTTCCCTTAAAATAGAGCAGAGATATCAAATCGGTCCATACCTTAAAAGGGGGAAATATTAGACAAAATCATATGTATCTGTGTCTCTTTGGGGCTATCACTGTCTTCTAACGAGACTGTGAGCTATACATCAAGGGGAAGGATCCTACCAACGGGTCTATCATTTCTTGTAGCAATTCCTTGTTTTTATGACTATTTGTATATGCTTTGATGTAATTTTTATATGTTGTGAGAGAAGTTTGTTATGACTATTAAACTACTCAATAATTATTCCAGCGTGTCGGTCAGTTGCGTTCCAAAATATCTATATAATCACTGTTATAGTTTTCCCACGTCTGTGTGTTTAACTGTCGTCACTTGAATGTGGGTGCACGTGAGTGGATATATATATATATATATATATATATATATATATATATATATATATATATATATATATATATAAATATATATATATATATATATATATACAGTACTTTGCAAAAAAAAATGGCAGTCATATTGCTCAGCTAAATAAGCTGAAATCTAATTAAGTATGTATGTTCTGCCCCAAATTTGCACTCCACTGAAGTGAGCAAACACTACCAAAAGTTAAAAAAAAATTAGCGTAGAGTAACGTCCCTTGATAATAGCGCAGACGACAATTTCTAATGCTAGTGGCAGAAAATGGATACAAAGTCAAAGTGTATGTTAATTTCACAGCTTTGGAATGAAGGAAATCAAATATGTTCTAGCATTTCTAAAACCTTGAACATTCCTGAGCGGACTGTCTACAGAGTTGTGAGTAAATTAAAAGCAGGTAATGGAATCGAGCGAAAAGAATGTAGTGGGAGGCCAAGAATTTTGGACACAAAGGACCATCGGCGTCTCGCCCAAATCGTTCGGGCTGGGTCAATGAAGAGTGTAGAAAACATACGGCAGCGCATGATCGAGTTGGGAAGCCCAGAGGTATCTAATGCTACTGTCAACCGGGAGCTACACAGGATGAATTACACAAAAAAGCGGGTAATTTCGTCACCATTGCTCACAGAGACTCACAAACAGATGCGCTTGAACTGGTGCCACGAACACCAAAATTTGTCATGGGACAATGTGATTTTTTCAGATGAATGTTCTGTTTGGTCTTATCGTGCTCAAATAAATATTTGGACGAAAGGCTCTGTAACGCCTGTGTACCAGCGACCGAAACATACCTAGAAATTCCATCTTTGGGGAGGGGTGTCAGCGAGAGGTGTCACCCCACTGTGTGTTTTCACAGGAATTCTCACGAAAGAAAGGTACATCGACACCTTCTGCCATTTATGCAGGTCATATACCCCGATGGGTGCACATTTCAACATGACAATGACCCAAATCATACAGCTCATACCACCAAAGCATGGCTGCAAGAGAAGAATGTGATAGTGCTGATGTGGCCCAGCAACAGTCCCGATCTAAACCCACTTGAAAACGTTTGGGCACTACTCGAGAATCATTTAAAAAAGAGTGGACTCAGAGACGTTGAACAATTGAAGAAGGTAGCTGAAAAATACTGGGACAGTCTGACTCACAATTACCTACAAACATTTGTGGGAAGTATGCCTCGCCGCATCCAGGCTTGCCTTGCTGGAGAAGGCAACATTATACTGTACTGAAACCAGTGTTAATAGATAGGGGAGATACCAATCTTCCTCTGGACATACAGTGTTTATTATTATTTGCTTCTATGAGTGTGCTGCGTTGCGAAAATATGACTGCCATTTTTTTTGCAAAGTACTGTATATATATATATATATATATATATATATATATATATATATATATATATATATATATATATATATATATATATATATATATATATGTGTGTGTGTGTGTGTGTGTGTTTAGACTGTCGGACTCCTCTAAATCTGTCGTAGAAGATAGGCAGAGAGAGAGAAGATTTCTCGATCTCAGAGGCAGCTTCTATCACATTCTACCATCTCACTCGTGGAAATCTATTTCTATTATCATCTCCCACTGTGACTATCACTTATTCTAATCTATTAAGAAGGGACCAACCCAAGTCTTAATTCTCCTATCAAAAATCTACGACACTACAATAATTTCCAGAATTGTTGGAACCAAAATGTTGAGGTCCGTTAAATTGTCTCCAATTTCTCGGAGATCGAAAATTACTACATGATGGACCCCCTTGGTACTGTCTAAAATCACAATAATCTCTCGTACCAAAATTGCTTGTATTTTTTGATGTGGGAATGTGCTTAACAGGGGCATCATACTGACTGTGCTGAGTATGATGAGTAACAGCATCAGCGAAACCACTGTGCACAGGGATGATAGAATCCTTATTGTTACAAACATAATGGGTATTATTTTGGGAACGAATACTAATAGTTTTGTCCCCTGTTATGAATTTATCAGAACTTTGAAAAGTCGATGCACCCCGTGGAGCCTTGACATGAAATTTATCAGAGTTTTTTACCGTGATCTAAATGAATGACTGTCACAATAGGATTACTTTGGTTGGCCTGACGCCAAGAATCACTCCAATTAGAGGCAGTATCGTTATTACGTGGGAAACTATATTTGCCACGAAAAGATTTGTTTACCCCTTGTTTAATGTTATAGTTAGCATTGAGTGCATCTGGCTGACTCTTTGCATTTGTGAAGTGTTGATCGTCAACTTTATGTCTAACCCTGTCAACCTTGACAGTAGACAACACCTTGTTGTTTAAGAGAATATCGAATAGACCATCAACTCTGTTACGAAGTTTTATAATTTCTACTTCTGTACTAGCTTTTTCTTTAGCCAGAGCTTTATGTATTTTCTCGTTGGTTTTAACTTGAAGGCTGTTGTAATCTAATCTTAAGTCGTGTAACTGAGAAGTAAGAGTCTTCTCTTTAGCAATTATTTCCCTAAGATCTACTCTCAGTTTTTCCTTCTGAGATGTAGTCTCCAATTTAATGCTCTTAATTTCTTGTTGGAGAGTTTGGATAGTTTCCAAAGCTTTAGCCCTCTCCTGTACAAGTTAAGTCTGAGTGCTTCAATAGCACTATGATGGCTATTCATAAGCTCATCAACCTTCTCGGGAAATACAGTATTCTTCTCTTTAAGTTGGCAACTGAGATCTGTGTTGTCATCAAATAGAGCAGAAAGCTCTTCTGTATTCCACTCCTCACGTTTCCCGGCCTCAACTTTTAATTCCTCATTCAATTTGACTTGTTCTAACTCACCGATGAAAGCGTTTTCCCTACAACGTTGTTTGTATTGTAATAAGCTCATCTCATCTTCTAGCTCATTTTCATTTGCCACCTTTATTCTCTCAAGCTCCATAGATAATACCTTTTGCTCGTGGAGTCTAAGGTTCTCCTCAGCTTGCACCTGAAGTTTTCTCTCTTCCAATGCCCTTTGAAGTTTTCTATCTTCAGCCTCTAATTTCTGTTTTTCAGCCTCCATCTGAAGTTTTCTCTCTTCGGCCTGCATTTGCAATTTTCTATCTTCAGCCTCCATTTTCTGTTTTTCAGCCTCCATTTTCTGAGCCTTGTCATATTCGACAAGTGCGAATTCTCTTACTTCTTCAGTAGTCATACCAAGGGATTTCCCTTGTTTAATGAAGTAGTCTAAACTAGACATTATGCTCGATTTTATAAGATATGTAACTTGTACAAAATATCTGGAGAAACCAACTTTATCTCAACTTAGTAGGTTGCAAGTCCTTGCTTAAGAACTTGTACAATTACCTTTCCAACAGTTAACAATGTTATAAATTACTTATTAAAATATGCATTATAATATTATCCGATCATAAGAAAAATAGACAATGTAAACAAGAGTGACAAGGACAAGATATAAAGAACAAATGACTACGTTCGCAGAATCAACTAAACAAGAAAGCAAACCAAAGAATAAATATTGCAAAGAATGCAATGACACTGCGAATGGACTGACCAGACAAATAACAACACAGTGTATAAACAAAAAAAGTTGTATAGAAATAAACAATAGAGAGATAGAGGATGACAACTACAAACGAATTAATCGAGAAACTAAGGTACAGAGAAAAAATACTACAATAACAACAATAAGACAGTTCGTCACACCTAAACAATGATGTCACAGATTACCAAACACAGTGGACTGCAATGCTTCAGCAAAAATTCGCTGGAAATTTCCACTGCGGGAAATCCGCAAAATGCCCCTACAGAACGCTTACGTAGGCCCTGGATGAACTGGGATATATCCTAAAGTAAGTCACCAACCCAACCGCCCACATAAACATGGAACATATAACATAAAACACGAAATAGAATAAATAGTCACAGCTCTGAGAAAGGCTCGATAACACAGAACAGTGGTACAGTTTACAAACAAAAAAGACCACTTATCTTCAAAATAAGGAACTCTCGGCCTCCGCGACAACGACAATGCTGGGCATCGGGTATCACAATACAGTCCAACGTTGATGGCTACTGGATCTCCTAGCTTCCCAGGTCCTTGACATAGGATGACGTTTACTTGAACAGCTTGCACTCCAAAACTAGCACTGTCAACACTGTAAATCCTGTTAAACTTGACATCACAACTTCTGTACTTGGTAACACCCCAAAATGCTGGCTCACCACTTATGTTAAAGTTTATTTTTTTAAACAACCTCAGTAGGCCATACAGGCCGTCACTTCTGCTACTGTGTAAATGTGTGAATCTTCTATAACTGCGAATGTCATAAGTTTGTAATATTTTAATTTGAAAACACTTTGAGAATTGTATTACTACAGGGCAGATATGTAAAAAATGCAATTATGCCTATTTCTTTACCCTGATACAGCGCCAGATTAGTCATTAGGCCCACTATACACGGGCCTAGGGCACTGGGTTTACAGTAACAGCACGTGTACGAAAGTACGCTCGTGCGTGCAGCATCATAGCATTTACACAACAGTGTCACATAATTTTGGGTCGATCTGTTGTACTCTCCTGCCGTATTCAGTTACGTTTGTTGTGCGTCCTGATTAACGTGAATTTGTTCCTGGTGGGCACATTTCTTTCTCTGCTATCAAGCAGATGTTAGTTATTTTTTAATCACTTACACTCCTTTCAGTAATAATTCGTCTTGTCTGTTTACCTGACCATCTCTGCTGAGAGAGTAGATACGTGATGCAATATTGACCGACAGTCATGTTGGTAAAATTCTCGTGAACCACACCTTGGCCGCGCCGGATTAGCACGACCTATGCCCAGCCAGTTTATTTAGCACTGATATGGCGATTGGGATGCCCTAATTACTGTCGTGAAGAGTCACAGAAATTATGTACATAATCTAAATTAGTAACATTTTCAACCAGTGTAGATGTAAATGTAAACATAATCAATCTATATTGTTAACATTTTCAAACATGGTAGATGTAAAGGGAAGCATATTCAATTTATATCATTAATCTTTTCAACCAATATAAACGTAAATATAAATCTATTCAATCTAAATGTAATGAATGTTTTTCCGCTCAATGGGATTAATATTAATTCTCAGCTAGGGCAAAAGATCTGAGGTAGATGGGATGATGGAATAGGAGGAGTGGGGCACATGAGTGTGTGTCAGGAAAACACAATTCTCAAGAGGGTATTTGTTCTCTTCTTTTGTGATACTAGTTGGTGGTACCAGTTGAGGGTATTATCTCTGGAATAAGTGAGGGTATAAGTGGCCTGAAGTCGACGCTAGACACCATCATCAGACGGGTTCTAGAGACGTGGGACCAACTTGGTAGTTACTCCCTGACACTTCTTGGAACGTGCTATAACTTTCAAACTTGACCAGCGACGAGTGTGATCCAGTCATCTATCTGCAAAGACCCAAACATCAGCTGGAGCAGAAACTCATTGGCAGCTAAATAGAAACATAAAAGCTGCCAAGTAAACTATCCAATTTTTTTTACGTCATAACATCACCCAGTTATATCAATGATTGCTATTCTATAATGAACTATTCATTTTTATAACTGTTGAAACATAATTGATTATTAAATTTGTTACTTGTATAAAGAAATATCTAAAGTTGATTTAATCATTTTGAATGTATTACAACCGTCTTAAATACACTTAAACAGAGCTATATAATAATAAAAGGAATTTAGCTGAATTAACTCAGTTGAGGGCTTGAACGAGAAAACGAATTATAAGAAAACCCTATCCTTCACAAAAGTTGACGGCAGATACTAGAATTAACATTTACTCAGCCTCATTGTCGTGGAATATTCTAATCCACATATATAAATTATTAGTTAGATATTAAGCCTAACAAATAAAATTAATAAAGAAAAGAGCAATGGTAAATAACAGTGCTGTCACAAAGACTGTACTCGAAATCCCCTTGTTTTCTACTGCGTAAGCAAATTGTAACGTTTCACGTTGATATTAAAGGCCTTCTGCAACATACACGCGTTTCCCAAACACACAATAAAATGTGCTGCCTTTCTAAGAAAAACCTTGAAATATGCAAGTTGACCTAAATTTTAAATTCCATTCATGTCTTTTTCTACACTGCGTTACCAAAACGAACGAACAGATGGACTAAAGGATAAAGAGAGAAGGGAGGGCTGAAAATCAGGAACGCATGCAACACGCTTCGCGCGATACACAAATGCTGCCATCACGCGTGTAAGACTACATGCACTAATTTTTTTTTCAGACGGACAGTGATAAAATACACTACCCTTCCCAGACAGCACATCTTCGAAACAGGAGGTAGAAATTGCATATTTTGAACGCAGCCACGTAGCTCTTTTAAATTGGGATATTTGGGTTCCTTAGGGTTTGCTGACAAAGAATATGTAAAACGTTACGCAAATAGTCTAGGAATTAACAAGTTATAACCAAAATAAAATATTGGGGATGCCTGACAGCATGAAATCATTTCTGCTCATAAAATTTTTTTATAACGTGTTTGAAAAAAAATCTTACGTTACAGAATTAGCCTACCATGTAAACTCCAAATTGATTGGAGCGCAACAAATGAAAGACTAACCACGATTGGTCGGGCTATAAATACTATCTTGGTTGTTAGGGAGACGTAGAAAGGTAACATTTTTTCAAACACTTGTCGAAACGTGGCCTCATTGGCTAGACTTGCTGATATACTCACTTAGGAGCGTTAGTTCGAAACCACTTGTTTAAATAAGCTTGATAAAGCGACAGTGCGTTGAAGCCAGCTCACATTTTTGCTAAAATAAAAGCCTGGAACATAAGCAGATGGGAATTTGTGCCAGTAAATGTGCCAGAATTCATTGCTAATCAACGTATCTGTGTTTATTTCCATGAAATTGTGGGACCGTGGTCTTGATGGTACTGAGCAGCACCTGGTCAGAGCTTTGCTGAATCTAGAGTCGGACAGCATACTCCTTGGTCCATTTAGCTATCAGTGAGGTGTCTCCAGAGCCAGAGGAGAATTCGAGCAGAGGAGTCCTTTCCTGCCGCCATCACTTAAGATAAGCTGATTTGGCCAGCTGAGCTCAACATTATGTCCCCTCATCTTGAAATGACTTTATAAAAATAACATTCAGAGGGGAATTTAATTGTCTTAATATCAGGAACTGAGAACATCTCCAATACTAGTTTCCTTAAGACAAACTATTGAAGTCATGATGACAAATACCAACAGAGCTTGAACAAAACAAAACCAGTATTACCTCATTTTACCACTACACAACTGACACACATAGGATATTTTTAATAATATATGTCACTACAATATTCATATTAATCCATTCTGTACATAACTTGTAATGAAAATTGATTGTGATTCCTGGTTCCTTTGTAATTGAATCAGGACACATATTCATTCATATCAGCAATGAATACATATTGTTATTTGAAAAGTTATCAGTGACTCCTTAAGATATCCTTTAGAGTGTTATATGTATGTGAGTGTCCCAGTGTTGTCAAGTATAGTGGAATAAATTAAATTGTTTATCTGTCTGTTGTTGTTTTGACTTACACTTCATCCTACACATACCCTAGACACATAACGTAGTCATCACACTATTGCAGAATAATTCTGACTGAGATATATAGATATGTGGTAGCAAGTAAGGTTATCTATAATACACTACTCTTAATAGATATAGATACCTTCACAGCTGATCTCAGTCAGTACACTAAGTCCCCTATAAATATTTATAACATCCCACTTCACCACATATATTGGGGGCTCGTCCGGGATTTTGAATCTTTCCCTATTAAAAATATTGGGGGTAATTCACTTCAGGGAATATAAGAATTAAAAGGTATCCTTGGGTGGAATTAAATAAGGTTGAGCTCACGGTGCCTGTGTTGTCCATTAGATATACTTAGAGATTAAATTGTTGGTTAGACATTGTAGAAATTTACCTGATAGACAATGGCGGACCTGGCCAAGTTTCGATCTGCTGCTGTACAGACTGCAAAAGAGTTAGGATTAGATGGGCAAGTTATGGTTGCCTATGTCACGACGGAATGTGACAAATTTATTGAACGCGAAGAAAGAAGATTAGAAAAAGAAGCCGAAAGAAAGTTAGAGGCTGAAAGGGAAATTAAGAAGTTACAATTTGAAGCTGAGGCTGAGACTAAGAGGTTGCAGATTGAGGCTGACAAAGAGGCTAAGAAATTGGAAGCAGAAAGAGAAGACAAGAAATTAGCTGCAGAAAGGGAAGAGAAGAAATTAGCTGCAGAAAGGGAAGAGAAGAAAGTAGCTGCAGAAGAAAGAAGATTGACTGCAGAGAGGGAAGCAGAAAAGGAGGAGAAGAGATTACAAAGGGAACATGAGTTACGACTAAGGGAGTTTGAGTTTCAAGGCCATGCTCCTGAAAATGGTGCCAGTCCCTTTGCCTCTGATGCTACGGTTACTCAAGGAGCCTCAACCTCAGCTATGAACTTTCATTTAGATCATTTTGTTGAGAAAGACGATGATATTGAGAGCTATATAAATAGATATGAACTATTAGCTACCACGTATGGGTTAGAGAGAGAAAGGTGGAGCTTAAAGTTATCTCAGGGACTTCGTGGGGCAGCTTATGAAGTTTTTGCAAAAATGAGCAGAGGTGATCAGGAAAATTATGACATGCTAAAGCAGGCTCTTTTGTTAAGGTATGAAAAGAATGCAGAATTTTATAGGAAAAAATTTAGGAATGCTAAACTACTGTCAGGTGAAACCTATCACCAGTTCTCTGCACGAATAGAGACATACTTGGAGAAATGGACTTCTCTGGGGAAAACCCAAGATCTTAAGGAAATGGTCCTTATAGAGCAATTAAGAGAGTCCATGGCTCCAGACCTGAGAAAGTTTCTCATGGAACAAGGTGCAGAGAGGCTGGGTGAGTTGCTAAATGTTGCTGAAAGGTATCAAGCAGCTCAAGCAGAGGTAACAGGTAATAAAAAGAAACAGGTGGACAACTTTAGGGCACCACAGAACTTTAATAAATTTGATCCTAAGGATCAAAATAAAGGTAAGCACCAATTTGATAGGCCACGGTATGAAAATAAAAATAAATTCCCACAATTCGATGAAAGGAAATATGATGAAAGAAAATCTTTCAACCAAGGAAAAAGGTGGTGTAAAAATTGTAAGATGAACAATCATGACACTGACCATTGTAGAAGGAAACCTCCTCATTTTGCTGCTATGACATCGGGGAAAAAGGAAAAGAAGGGCAAACCTGTAGAATTACAGGAACCATACCACCCCCCAGTGTGTGAAGATGTCATCTGTAATGGTGTCACTATAAGATGTTTATATGATACCGGTTTAGATTACGATTCCGTTGTGAGTTCTCACCTGGTGCAGGCCGATCAATACACCACAGAAACAGTGGAGATTCAAACTGCAACCAAGGATGTAGCTACCATGACACTTCCCGTCGCCCGAATAAAAGTGAAAACGCGACATGTGGAAGGAATCATAAAAGCAGCAGTGATAAATGAGCCAATCTACCCTCTACTATTGGGGTGTAGATATGTCTTCTTGGGGAATCCCAAGAGACCTGTGATATTGGCAACAGTGCAGACCAGATCACAGTCAAAGAAGGAGGAGGATAATCCCATAAATACTCACCCAGATGAGATGAGGAAGGCACAGGCTGGGGATAAAACACTCAAGCCTTGTTTCAGGAAATTGTCAACTTGTCATACAACTCCAGGCAAGGGAGATTTTTACATGAAAAACAAGTTGATGTATAGGAAGACTGGAGCTAGATCCAAAGGTCACGGACAGCTGGTTCTTCCAAAAAGATATAGGGCAGACTTAATAAGGAGCCTACATGTGAAACCAGATGGGGACCATGAGAAGATAGGTACCATCATTCAAAAGGTGGCTCACAATTATTATTGGCCCAAAGCAAGATGGGACATTGAGAATTTTGTAGAAAGGTGTAGCATAGCACATGAGGGAACACCCACAAGTGGGAACATGGATCAGGACCTGGACACGCCCCGGGGCAAAATTAGGCCTGATAATAAAAAGAGATATAAATTTGATAAAGTGGACCAAATGGAATGGGAAGCCCCTTTTCACGGACAAGCTTCACTTAACTGTTTTACAATGGCCACTATGCGGAGAGTGCAAACAGATGTCTTACCCCAGGATAAGCCGAAAATCCCTCAATCGGACTTAAACAAACTGGAGGAAGAGGATGTAGAGAGGAAATCTCTCATCAAGAATTTTAAGAGGGGAGAAAGCCCCAAAAGAAAAATTGGTAGCGGTCGTTTTGTGAATGATAAATCTGGGAGGAAAAATCATCACTATAAAGCTTCGAGTGGAAGAGACCATACCGGTGCATGGACAAATAGGTCCACACAATTAAAGGTCCACATGTAGCTTTGCTAAGAACGTGGACTGATGAAAAGGCAGAGGAAAACATTACATCTTCATACCAATATGTGAATGAGCTGACCACTCGGTTAAAAACTGGCTGGAAACTTGCCAATGAAAATTTGAAACAAGCCAGGAAGAAACATGCTGCCTATATAACAGGAAGGCGAAAGACAGAAATTTGGCTGTGGGAGAGAAAGTACTGCTTCTTTTGCCTGGGAGTCAGAATAAGTTACAAATTGGATGGCAGGGTCCATATACAGTTCTAGAGAAGGTGTCTAGAACAAATTATAAGATAGATAAGAAGGGGAAAGAAAAAATCTATCATGTGAATCTCCTGAAGAAATATTTGGAAAGAGAACATCAGGAAGAGACACACTTGTTGACCTTGTCCATCGCCATGGAGATGAAAAAGGAACCACTTTCATCATTTGAATATCCATTACACCCCTGTGAGACAGCAGCACAGGTGAAAATCAGTACACATTTAACGAAAACTCAGAAAGAGAGAGTGCAACAGGTTCTAAATAATCATGCAGAGGTGTTAACAGACCGACCAGGGCATACAAACCTATTGGAATATGATATGAAACTAATAGACTCCACACCTGTCTGTATGAAACCATATTCGATTCCGTTTGCTAAGGAGAAAGCTTTGAAGGAAGAGATAGACTATCTGTTGAAGGAAGGAATTATTTCGCACAGTGAATCTTCGTATAGTTCCGGTGTTGTACTCTTAAGGAAGCCCTCTGGAGAACATAGACTCTGTATAGATTACAGGAGACTGAATGCTATTACAGAAGGACAGGTGGATCCATTGCCGGATACAAATCAGCTGTTTGCCAGACTAAATAAAGCTAAATATTTCTCAAAAGTGGATTTGAGTAAAGGATACTATCAGATCCCAGTAAAGCCTGAGGTTAGACCATACCTAGCTTTTAGTACCTCAGAAGGACACTATGAGTTTAATAGATTGCCATTTGGATTGAAGAATGCGCCTAGTGTCTTCTCTAGAATGATGAGAAAATTATTGGATCCTCTGAATAATCCCTGTACAACAAATTTTATGGATGATATCCTTATAGCAACAGAAACATTTGAGGAACACATTGACTCTCTGAACATGCTGTTTGATCGACTTAGGGAGGCAAATTTAACAGCCCGACCAACCAAATGTTGCGTTGGATGTAAAGAATTGGAATTTTTGGGACACACAGTTTATCAGGGAAACATGACCCCTGACCCAAAGAATTTAGAGAAACTACAGAAAGCCCCGAGACCACAAACCAAGAAGGACGTGAGATCCTTTGTCTCATTATGTGGTTTCTACCAGAAGTATATCAAAAACTTTAATTCCATATGTGCACCGTTAACTGAATTGACACGTAAAGGACATCCAGATCGCATTACATGGACACCACAATGTGAAATGACTTACCAAGAATTGAAGGAAAAGCTCACAAGTAAACCCATTTTGAAATTACCTGACTTAAGTCAAGAATTCATAGTAAGGACGGATGCAAGTAATATTGGGTTAGGTGCAACTCTACTACAGAAATCAGATGCATTGGATGGGGAATTAAGCCCAGTGGCATATGCTAGCAGAAAGTTGAATAAAGCTGAAATCAACTACTCAACTAGCGAAAAAGAATGTCTTGCAGTAATATGGGCGATAAAGAAATTCAATATTTATCTATATGGGAAGGCATTTAAGTTGCAAACAGATCACAAACCTTTATCGTTTCTAGCACAGGCTAAGCATGAGAACTCCAGGTTACTCCGATGGTCTTTACTTTTGGCTCCATATAATTTTAGCATTGAGTATATATCTGGAAAAACCAATTTGGGAGCGGATTTTTTAAGCCGCCATCCGTGTGATGAGAATCACCGTAAACCCCAGAAATAATAATAAATTTCTCTATGTGAATATAGAATAAAGGACTGACATATAATGTCTGTTTTAAGAGGGGAGGTGTCGTGGAATATTCTAATCCACATATATAAATTATTAGTTAGATATTAAGCCTAACAAATAAAATTAATAAAGAAAAGAGCAATGGTAAATAACAGTGCTGTCACAAAGACTGTACTCGAAATCCCCTTGTTTTCTACTGCGTAAGCAAATTGTAACGTTTCACGTTGATATTAAAGGCCTTCTGCAACATACACGCGTTTCCCAAACACACAATAAAATGTGCTGCCTTTCTAAGAAAAACCTTGAAATATGCAAGTTGACCTAAATTTTAAATTCCATTCATGTCTTTTTCTACACTGCGTTACCAAAACGAACGAACAGATGGACTAAAGGATAAAGAGAGAAGGGAGGGCTGAAAATCAGGAACGCATGCAACACGCTTCGCGCGATACACAAATGCTGCCATCACGCGTGTAAGACTACATGCACTAATTTTTTTTCAGACGGACAGTGATAAAATACACTACCCTTCCCAGACAGCACATCTTCGAAACAGGAGGTAGAAATTGCATATTTTGAACGCAGCCACGTAGCTCTTTTAAATTGGGATATTTGGGTTCCTTAGGGTTTGCTGACAAAGAATATGTAAAACGTTACGCAAATAGTCTAGGAATTAACAAGTTATAACCAAAATAAAATATTGGGGATGCCTGACAGCATGAAATCATTTCTGCTCATAAAATTTTTTATAACGTGTTTGAAAAAAATCTTACGTTACAGAATTAGCCTACCATGTAAACTCCAAATTGATTGGAGCGCAACAAATGAAAGACTAACCACGATTGGTCGGGCTATAAATACTATCTTGGTTGTTAGGGAGACGTAGAAAGGTAACATTTTTTCAAACACTTGTCGAAACGTGGCCTCATTGGCTAGACTTGCTGATATACTCACTTAGGAGCGTTAGTTCGAAACCACTTGTTTAAATAAGCTTGATAAAGCGACAGTGCGTTGAAGCCAGCTCACATTTTTGCTAAAATAAAAGCCTGGAACATAAGCAGATGGGAATTTGTGCCAGTAAATGTGCCAGAATTCATTGCTAATCAACGTATCTGTGTTTATTTCCATGAAATTGTGGGACCGTGGTCTTGATGGTACTGAGCAGCACCTGGTCAGAGCTTTGCTGAATCCAGAGTCGGACAGCATACTCCTTGGTCCATTTAGCTATCAGTGAGGTGTCTCCAGAGCCCAGAGGAGAATTCGAGCAGAGGAGTCCTTTCCTGCCGCCATCACTTAAGATAAGCTGATTTGGCCAGCTGAGCTCAACATTATGTCCCCTCATCTTGAAATGACTTTATAAAAATAACATTCAGAGGGGAATTTAATTGTCTTAATATCAGGAACTGAGAACATCTCCAATACTAGTTTCCTTAAGACAAACTATTGAAGTCATGATGACAAATACCAACAGAGCTTGAACAAAACAAACCAGTATTACCTCATTTTACCACTACACAACTGACACACATAGGATATTTTTAATAATATATGTCACTACAATATTCATATTAATCCATTCTGTACATAACTTGTAATGAAAATTGATTGTGATTCCTGGTTCCTTTGTAATTGAATCAGGACACATATTCATTCATATCAGCAATGAATACATATTGTTATTTGAAAAGTTATCAGTGACTCCTTAAGATATCCTTTAGAGTGTTATATGTATGTGAGTGTCCCAGTATTGTCAAGTATAGTGGAATAAATTAAATTGTTTATCTGTCTGTTGTTGTTTTGACTTACACTTCATCCTACACATACCCTAGACACATAACGTAGTCATCACACTATTGCAGAATAATTCTGACTGAGATATATAGATATGTGGTAGCAAGTAAGGTTATCTATAATACACTACTCTTAATAGATATAGATACCTTCACAGCTGATCTCAGTCAGTACACTAAGTCCCCTATAAATATTTATAACATCCCACTTCACCACACTCATGCAGCACTGTTCTCACTTTCTGAATATCTTGTGAACAATCCCTTGATGTAGAAGCATAATTATCTTCTATCTACAACTTTGGCAAGAGTAATCTTGTGCGAAGGTAGACACCTTTGAAGACCCACATCAGTTACTCTTGTGTTTTGGCCACTGTTGAACCACTACTGCAGAGCTAAGGTGAGGCAACCCGTGATACAGAGTTTATTAGTTACTTCAACCCCCGCTTTCGACCTTCGATGTGAAGATAGCACCTGATAATGACTAACTATTCTATACTTCTATTAAAAACAATACGGTTGTATTTAATTTCACCACACACCGACATTATTTAGACGTCATGAGTTTTCTTACGCTGTTATATCAATTCTTGCATTATCACTTGGGTCAATTTGAGTAATTGATTTTAAATCAACTTTTACGCCACCTTGAACAATATAAGATCAGTTGAGTAATAGATGCCTTCTATCTCTAACTTCCGTGGTTCCAAACAGTTTTCGTCTACAGATATTCATCGGCGGTTCTCAATTAAATTTACGTGGCGATATTTCTGTCAGTTCACTGTTCTGCCGAAGCCTCAACTTAATCCACCAAATGCCAGCCACGTAAAATAAAAACGTTCATTGCAATGTAGACATCTTCATAGCTTGCATTTCAATAGCTTCTGCCGTCGTTCATTCGCCAACAGCCTGATGCAACACGGATAGAATAGCTTAACTAACATTCTTCTCTGTGCAAGATTCCTGCCCGACTAGCAGACGACGCTCATTAGCAGGTCTTACGGGTTTAACCAGTGTTGTTTATTTTCTCCTGTTTCTTACATAGCTCTTTCTTTCTTTCCTTTCCTTGATGAAGGCCTTGTGGCCGCAACGTTGGCAACATTCTTTGTTTTTATGTCATAGTAAGACGAATTACTTTTTTGCTGTTTATTTAATTCACCAAACATTCAAGACGTCTTACTGCAGTCTCCCTGATCTCCCTTTGAAAAATAGATCACGACAGAAGAACTCAACAGAGATTAGACTTTGAAATATAGAGGACGACAGAAAAACTCAACAGAGATTAGACTTTGAAAGTGTAACTGTAGCACTGATAAAATGACTATTTGAACATCTGCTTCAAAGTTGCCCAATATATGCGGTACAGATAAAGCGCATATGTCCGACACCAGTACCGTTCGTGGAAAAGCTCTACAGACATTCAAATAGCCTCAAACTGACTACTGCTTTTTTAAAACATTCAAGTGGACGTCTGAGAGTGTACGAAGAAGAAGAAGAAGAAGAAGAAGAAGAAGAAGAAGAAGGACTTTGAAAGTGGAAAAATACATGTGGACTATGAAGGGATGGTACAGAAAGGCTTTGTCTGGTATTTGTTGAAAATCTATGCTACAAAGAGAATGAAAGGTTAGTGGATGAAGATGTTTTCTGTGTGCATACACATTTCTTTACATAATATATTTAGCATATGACTTGTATACACGCTAAGAGAGCGCAGATTGTGCTAACCTGGACATGTCCGCCGCATATCCCCAAAAATATTCTTCAGACAACTGGCAGATGGCAAAAGAGACGGTTCCTCATGACGTGTAGTACTGGAGTAGTACTTATTCCCCCTTATATTCAAATGAATTAAATCAAACTATGTTGAACACACCTCATAAACAATGAAATAATAATACTTTAATGTAAGATGTATTTTCTCCTGATTAAATGTATTCATATGAATATGAACATTTTGCAAAATAGTATTATCTGTAACTAGTCAACAAACTAAACACATATTAAGTTTTTAAACTAATACATATGATTCACTATCCATTTCTGCATCAGTATATAAATCTTTACTTATTACTTACTTAGTCGTTCCTCACCTACCCTGGGGTGTAGAGGCTTGTCAAAGAGAGCACCATACTATCCAGGGCTGAATTATCCATTATGCAAAGTAGGCTGAAGTGTAGAGGTCCGGACCTTTTGGGGGCCCATGCATTAAGTTAAACAAATTTTTAATGTTTAGATTTTTCAATAAAATGCGTTTATTGTGTTTACCTTATAATAAAAATAATATTAATAAAAGAGGCAAGCAATGCTAACAAACTAACATACTAGTCTATTAATAATACTAATATATACCATCACCATGCTTAGGGGTTTAAAAAAAAAATTTAAATGTTTTCCCATTAGGTGAAGAGGGGCCCAAACATCAAAACGCCTAGAGGCTCTTCTTGGCTTAATTCGGCCCTGATACTATCCTCTCTGCTGTCTTCCTCCTGGCCTGGTTCCAATCTAGTTCTCTGTTCTTCAAAGATTGCCTAATTTCCTCCCAGCGGTCTGTGGGTCGTGCAGGAGGTCTGAATCCTTGGCTCTTGGCTTTCAATGTTTGTCGTGGTAGCCAATCTTCTCCCATTTTGCAGACATGATATATAAGTTGACAAAACGAAATGATTTTAATGCCAAACAAAAGTATAAAGCAGAAAGAATAATAATAATTAAATTGGTATTGAGTCCATTTTACAATAGAACGATACAATGAAAACACGAGGTTGTTTCGGGGTTTACCCTTCGTGACCCACAGTCAAAACTGGAGATAAAAACAAGACAATAGACAGACTAGAAGACAAAACAGTGGACAGTGCGAAATTACAAGCTGAATAAAAGTAGATGCTAAGATGAGCAGCATAGAAAGATGAAATAAGAAAAGACAGAAGACAAAGGAAACACTTGGAATATAGTAACACTAAATGATGAAGCTAAATTACAGAACCAGCAACAACGAATGAACGCAACAAACCTCTACACATAAAAATGCAGAAAATAGTGCAGTGAAAAAATAATACTATGGTTCACCTCAACGCAATCTACTCTGAGCACAAAATAATAAAAACATTTGCTCGCTATGCACAATTATATATATTTGTAATAATTCATTCAATGTCAAGTAAATTAACAGTAATAAACATTAAATATGTGAATATAGTATTGCTGTAGGACGTAAAAGAGCTCTGTAATGTAATATGATATATGGAAATCAAAAGAAATCATGTACTCAAAAATATTAATCCTGAACTCAAAAGTCTATTGTTCTATTGTTTGGCTTTGTAATATGGAGAACGACAAATACAATACACAAGAAGATATAAATATTGATAAATGAATCCTTGCGTAGAAAAGAAGGATTGAAATAGTACAACAAAGTCGAAATGATGACAAGTGCCATACGAGTCGCACTGGAACAAGAGCTTAGAAGATGTCGCTGCAGGAGAATAGAACACACATTGAGAAAACCTGTTAATAGCCTTCCCAGGCAGTCACTATTTCTGCAATTTCTAGGGTAAGAGAAGCATGGGTAGACACACACACAAAAATACACATAGAGAAGAAAACTAAAACGTTGAGGAAGGCTTTGAAAGATCTTGAGCTGTTGACACGAGACTTGCGTTTTTTGTAGGGCATATTCTTTATTGGAACTGACGAATAATAAATAAATGAATGTAATAAAATAACAACAACCTTTACTTTTTACTTTACTTAGTCGTTCCTCTTCTACCGTGAGGTGTAGAGGTTTGTAAGAGAGAGAGAGAGCCATACTATTCTATCGGCTGTCTTCCTCCTGGCTTGGTTCCATTCTAGTCCTCGGTCCTTCAAAGATTGTCTAATGTTGTTGTTCCAGTGGACATTGAGTCGTCCTGGAGGTCTGGATCCCTGGTTCTTAGATTCCCATGCTTGCCGTGGTAGCCGATCTTCTCCCATTCTGCAGACATGGCCAAATCATCTCAGCTGGGGCTGTTCTACTTGGGTCTACAAGGATTAGGTTTTTAGGCCTTGGCGTATCGTCTGGTTGCGGACCATGTCTCTTCTTGGTACTTCAACCACCTTCCTCATTTCTGAGGTTAACAACAACAACAACAACCAAAAAGCTACAGATCTTCACAAATGGATGGTTGCGTGGAGTAGAGGGATTCACGTGGTACGATAGAATCACTAATGTTGAGCTGATGACAAGAACTAGACAAGCGCCAGAGGGACAAGAAATGAGAAGAAGATGCTGGAAATGGATAGGACACACACAATTAGAAAACCTGTTAATAGCATGACTAGAAAAATCCTTTCCTGGAACCTCCCAGATTAAGAGAGGTAGAGGAAAAGCAAAGAACACATGAACAAGATAACTGGAGTCAGACATAAAAGGAATGGAGAAAACATGGAAAGACCTTGCGCTGATGGCACGGGACAGGAAGACTTGGCACACATTTGTTGAAGGCATAAACTCTTTTGGGAGTTGAAAGGTTGTGGTGAAGTGGGATGTTATAAATATTTATAGGGGACTTAGTGTACTGACTGAGATCAGCTGTGAAGGTATATATATATCTAATAAGAGTAGTGTATTATATATCACCTTACTTGCTACCACATATCTATATATCTCAGTCAGAATTATTCTGGAATAGTGTGATGACTACGTTATGTGTCTAGGGTATGTGTATGATGAAGTGTAAGTCACAACAACAGACAGATAAACAATTTAATTTAATCCACTACTCTTAACAACACTGTGACACTCACATACATATAACACTCTATGAGAATATTTTAAAGAAGTCACTCGTAACTTTTCAAATAACAATATGTATTCATTACTGGCATGAATGAATATGTGTCCTGATTCAACTACAAGGGAACCAGGAATCACAATCAATTTAAATTACAAGTTATGTACAGAATGTATTTAATATGAATATTGTAGTGACATATATTATTACAAATGTTCTATGTGTGTCAGTTGTGTAGTAGTAAAATGAGGTAATACTGGTTTTGTTTTGTTCAAGCTCTGTTGGTATTTGTCATCATGACTTCAACAGTTTGTCTTTAGGGACTAGTATTGGAGATGTTCACAGTTCCTGATTTTAAGACAAGTAAATTCCCCTCTGAATGTTATTTTTATAAAGTCATTTCAAGATGAGGGGACATAATGTTGAGCTCAGCTGGCCAATTCGCTTATCTGGCGTGATGGCGGCAGGAAAGGACTCCTCTGCTCGAATTCTCCTCTGGGTTCAGGAGACACCTCACTGATAGCTAAAAGGACCAATGAGTATGCTGTCCGACTCAGGATTCAGCAAAGCTCTGACTAGGTGCTGCTCACTACCATCAAGACCACTGTCCCTGAAATCAAGGAGGATGTACCTTCTACTTCATAACTAACTTATAATTTCTTTTTACACTGATCACAACACAGCACAAACATTGAGTTCAGAGCGTTAGGCCAACTGTCAGCTTCATTTGAAATACTTTATTCCAGTATTACCCTTCTTAATGGTTACTACGCCTCTGCAATTCCAGCATTATTTCTTTCTAGTCAATCATCTAGGTGTCAGTGTACTATTTGGCCATTCCATGCCGTTTTACTTTCCTCCGACACCCTCTGTTCAGGCTGGAGCATTACAGGCTTTACCTCACGTTGGCCACTGAACTACACATATATATACAGGCATAAATTAACAATTTACATTCAATTTTCATTAAAAGATATTGAATGGTTCAAGCTTACCACAATTCATACGAATAAACACAGATACGTTGATTAGCAATGAATTCTGGCACAAACTGGCACAAATTCCCATCTGCTTATCTTCCAGGCTTTTATTTAGCCAAATATAAGCTGGCTTCAACGCACTGATGCTTTATCAATCTTATTTAAACAAGTGGTTTCGAACTAACGCTCCCAAGTGTGTATATCAGCGAGTCTGACCAATGAGCCCCGTTTCGACAAGTGTTTGAAAAAATGTTACCTTTCCCCGTTTCCCCTAACAACCAAGATAGTATTTATAGCCCGACCAATCGTGGTTAGGCTTTCATTTGTTGCGCTCCAATCAATTTGGAGTTTACATGGTAGGCTATTTCTGTAACGTAAATTTTTTCAAACACGTTAAAAAAAAATCTTATGAGCAGAAATGATTTTATGCTGTCAGGCACCCCCAATATTTTATTTTGGGTATAATTTATTAATTCCTGGACTATTTGCGTAACGTTTTACATATTATTTGTCAGCAAGCCCTAAGGAACCCAAAAATACAAATTTAAAGGAGCTACGTGGCTGCATTCAAAATATGCAATTTCTTCTACCTCCTGTTTCGAAGATGTGCTGTCTGGGTACTGTTATGTTTTCAACCGTAAACCCATCTAATGTTATCTTTTCTAATAAGAGTTTTTTATGATTTATAAACCTAACTCTGGGAAAGGGTAGTGTATTTTATCACTGTCCGTCTGAAAAAAAATTAGTGCATGTAGACTTACACGCGTGATGGCAGCATTTGTGTATCGCGCGACGCGTGTTGCATGCGTTCCTGATTTTCAGCCCTCCCCTCTCTCTTTATCCTTTTGTCCATCTGTTCGTTCGTTTTGGTAACGCAGTATAATTAATGTTAGGATTAATTTAGGTCATTACGCAGTACGTCTCAATGTTTTTCTTAGAAATGCAGCACACGTTTCATTGAAGAAGGCGGGTAATAATACAGTAAGCTTTTATATCAACGTGAAAGCGTTACAATTTGCAGACGAAGCAGAAAACAAGGGGGATTTCGAGTACATTCTTTGTGACAGCACTGTTATTTTTCCATTGCTCTTCTCTTTATTAATTTTATTTGTTAGGCTTTATATTTACCTAATAATTTATATATGTGGATTAGAATATTTCACGACACCTCCCCTCTTAAAACAGACATTATATGTCAGTCCTTTATTCTATATACACATAGAGAAATTTATTATTATTTCTGGGGTTTACGGTGATTCTCATCACACGGATGGCGGCTTAAAAAATCCGCTCCCAAATTGGTTTTTCCAGATATATACTCAATGCTAAAATTATATGGAGCCAGAAGTAAAGACCATCGGAGTAACCTAGAGTTCTCATGCTTAGCCTGTGCTAGAAACGATAAAGGTTTGTGATCTGTTTGCAACTTAAATGCCTTCCCATATAGATAAATATTGAATTTCTTTATTGCCCATATTACTGCAAGACATTCTTTTTCGCTAGTTGAGTAGTTGATTTCAGCTTTATTCAACTTTCTGCTAGCATATGCCACTGGGCTTAATTCCCCATCCAATGCATCTGATTTCTGTAGTAGAGTTGCACCTAACCCAATATTACTTGCATCCGTCCTTACTATGAATTCTTGACTTAAGTCAGGTAATTTCAAAATGGGTTTACTTGTGAGCTTTTCCTTCAATTCTTGGTAAGTCATTTCACATTGTGGTGTCCATGTAATGCGATCTGGAAGTCCTTTACGTGTCAATTCAGTTAACGGTGCACATATGGAATTAAAGTTCTTGATATACTTCTGGTAGAAACCACATAATGAGACAAAGGATCTCACGTCCTTCTTGGTTTGTGGTCTCGGGGCTTTCTGTAGTTTTTCTAAATTCTTTGGGTCAGGGGTCATATTTCCCTGATAAACTGTGTGTCCCAAAAATTCCAATTCTTTACATCCAACGCAACATTTGGTTGGACGGGCTGTTAAATTTGCCTCCCTAAGTCGATCAAACAGCATGTTCAGAGAGTCAATGTGTTCCTCAAATGTTTCTGTTGCTATAAGGATATCATCCATAAAATTTGTTATACAGGGATTATTCAGAGGATCCAATAATTTTCTCATCATTCTAGAGAAGACACTAGGCGCATTCTTCAATCCAAATGGCAATCTATTAAACTCATAGTGTCCTTCTGAGGTACTAAAAGCTAGGTATGGTCTAACCTCAGGCTTTACTGGAATCTGATAGTATCCTTTACTCAGATCCACTTTTGATAAATATTTAGCTTTATTTAGTCTGGCAAACAGCTGATTTGTATCCGGCAATGGATCCACCTGTCCTTCTGTAATAGCATTCAGTCTCCTGTAATCTATACAGAGTCTATGTTCTCCAGAGGGCTTCCTTAAAAGTACAACACCGGAACTATACGAAGACTCACTGTGCGAAATAATTCCTTCCTTCAAAAGATAGTCTATCTCTTCCTTCAAAGCTTTCTCCTTAGCAAACGGAATCGAATATGGTTTCATACAGACAGGTGTGGGGTCTATCAGTTTCATATCATATTCCAATAGGTTTGTATGCCCTGGTCGGTCTGTTAACACCTCTGCATGATTATTTAGAACCTGTTGCACTCTCTCTTTCTGAGTTTTCGTTAAATGTGTACTGATTTTCACCTGTGCTGCTGTCTCACAGGGGTGTAATGGATATTCAAATGATGAAAGTGGTTCCTTTTTCATCTCCATGGCGATGGACAAGGTCAACAAGTGTGTCTCTTCCTGATGTTCTCTTTCCAAATATTTCTTCAGGAGATTCACATGATAGATTTTTTCTTTCCCCTTCTTATCTATCTTATAATTTGTTCTAGACACCTTCTCTAAAACTGTATATGGACCCTGCCATCCAATTTGTAACTTATTCTGACTCCCAGGCAAAAGAAGCAGTACTTTCTCTCCCACAGCCAAATTTCTGTCTTTCGCCTTCCTGTTATAATAGGCAGCATGTTTCTTCCTGGCTTGTTTCAAATTTTCATTGGCAAGTTTCCAGCCAGTTTTCAACCGAGTGGTCAGCTCATTCACATATTGGTATGAAGATGTAATGTTTTCCTCTGCCTTTTCATCAGTCCACGTTCTTAACAAAGCTACATATGGACCTTTAATTGTGTGGACCTATTTGTCCATGCACCGGTATGGTCTCTTCCACTCGAAGCTTTATAGTGATGATTTTTCCTCCCAGAATTTTCATGCACAAAACGACCGCTACCAATTTTTCTTTTGGGGCTTTCTCCCCTCTTAAAATTCTTGATGAGAGATTTCCTCCCTACATCCTCTTCCTCCA
>JAMPIV010011084.1:0-491994 GCA_024509875.1 Oreohelix idahoensis | reverse complement strand
GCGCTTGCCGCTGTGTGAGCGTATAAGCGGGATGTGACCTAGTAGTGCTCTCGTCGCGTTTCAAAAATGACGGCAAAAATTCAACAACGAGGGTGTGCATTGATTTCTGCTTTTCTTTCTTTTTCGTCTAGGAAAAAAAAAACTGGTTCCCGAAACTCTCTACTCTGCGCTAAAAATGTTTTGTGCCAAAACAGCTTTCTGGAGAGGGCAAAGTCCTGTTACTGTTTTTCTGTTTAAGCTAGATCTAAAAAAACATTTGCGAGAGAGTGGGTGAGTGGGTAAGAGTGGTATTCCCGTTTTTTTTTTTTTAAAAGAGGAACTTCCGATCCTTTAGAAGATAGCCCCCCGTCCAATGGGAGAGACCCTCCACCTCCCACACACCGAACGCGTAAGTAGTTCGTAGCAGCACGTGTGCAAGGAAATGATACACGCTGAACCAACGTGCCTGACTATCAGGAGAGTTTTTGCTGATGAATATTGGAATATTCACTTTGGTTCGTGCCATAAAATCGTAACTGAAGATTAGCCACATCAGGACGGGATTCGGGCGTGTCAGCGTCGAAACTCGTTGCCGCGCCATTCTGACTGAGGACCAAAAGGAAACGATCGGTTGTCCATATGAACTGACCCTCCTTGAAGATAGCAAAAAAACGACACAAATCTTTCTATGACCTCCGAATAATAACTGGTGTGAATGCAAAGCCTTGGTGTACGGATTATGACCCGGAAGGAGGGATGACAAAGACAAATGTCTCTCCTCCAGTGGCAAAAACCGCAAACATCTCCTCAGCCAAAGACAAAGAAAGGCACGGACAGGTCAAAAGTCCACAATGTTCAAGACCATGATAATAGCGTTTTTAGATTTTAGTCATTGATGGCCTGGTGGCATAATGAATACGTCCCTAAAGGACAGAGTGTCAATGCTGAATTCTAACAAAACAGTCCTGCCAAAGCCTCCGCGACCGCTGTGCGCAGCCACTCGCCCCCCGAGGATATGGCGCACAGGCAATTGGCTTGCTTCTCATCATGACAATCCACCTGCGACACAGGTTCCTGTCACCACACAAACGCATATTCACATTTTTGACCGAAAACAACAACATTTCCATTGCACCCCTCATCCTCCATACTCACTCGATCATGCCTCCGTGTGTGACTTTTTCTTGTTCCCTCGCGACTTAAGAAAACCATGAAAGGTCGTAGCGTAGATTCCATGACATTGAGCAGATTCAAGCCAACGCGACGAGACGAATGAGGGCTATTCCGCAAAGTGACTACCAGAGGTGCTTTCTTCAGTGGCAGAAACGTTGGAATAAGTGTGTACACCCACAAGGGGACTACTTTGAAGGAGATAGAACCAACTAGTATGTAAGTCTACTTATTCAATTTAAAAAAAAAATGAGTCCCGGAACTTTGTGAACAGGGAGTATAACACTTTTGAAAAAACACAATAGCTGTAGATTATTTAGAGTGCATCAAGTATTAAGTCTGTTCGGCTTGACTTATTATGTGTGCACAGTTTAAAATAGTTATTTCTGTTTTCGGGGAAACGATTTTAATCTTTTTTTTTCTTAAATTTTTGATTTGGAGTATATAACTGTCATTACTGATCACCATTACTATTGTTATCGCTGCTATCAGAATTAATATTTTAAGGAATGCTCACGATATTTTCACAGTGTCCACCATAGCTAGACCTAGGAAATACCGATTGAGACATGCATATATTATGTTTAGCAGTTAGGCGAGGCACATGAGTGGTTTTTTTTTAACGTTATTACTAATTGGCCTGGTAAACAACGTCATTAAAATTTTAAAGTGTGCTGTGCTGTTTGGAATTTGTCATGTCAGGCACACATCGATGCTCTGACATATTACTCCAATAAATAGAAACAGTTACCTCCAAGTCTTTAGCAATAGTTTGTGATTTAAAAAGCTTCGTGTAATGATAGTTTGTGCTGCGAAAGAGCTCTTTCTGGTAAACTGTGATAAGAGATAGGAAGTAAAGCAGTGTAGTAGAAGTAGACGTACTGTTGTAGTCCGGAGAAGTACCATAATTAACAAAACAAAGAAATGTACACACTATATTTTTCAAAATGGAGATGTTGTTACGTAGACCTCGTATGCTTCTTTTAGTATAACAATTTTAGTTTATGTTGCTTTAATCTGTGACATCATTTCAACAGGTGGAAATGTCTACCTGGAAGAAGGTGATCAAATCCAGGTATGTTACTCTGGTCGAGGCCTGGTAGAGTTCAATAAAGAATCAACTTTCATGGGCTTGGTGATGCTCCGCAGTGGACACAGGGAAGAAGCCACCTATAACGAGTGGATGCCGTAATCATATTCATTAATTCATTATTGCGTCATGAAAGTCAATTTATATTATGTTCTTTCTTTTAATGTTAGTTCTTCATGCTCATAAATGTTTCCCAAATACGTATCACGAAGAAGAGGCAGAAAACAATTAAATTGTTACAAAAATAAAACATGAGAATAAGCGTGAACACACTCAGAGAATGAAAAACTGACAAGAACTTGGGTTAATAATAAAGTCAGTAGTGATTAAAACATAATTATATTGCTGAAAAACTCGAAAAAAGTTTAAAGGTTGTCATGCGAGGTACATTCACATGTTGTGAGAAGAACAGCTTTTAGACAATTGGATCCAGTAGAAACCAGATATTCACACTGAGTATAGTAGTTGTATACAGACTGGAACTGAACTGACCACTTTACCTCGGATTTTCGGATATGAAAAGGCATTCGAAAACGACTGGCTCTTGTAGTGGGTTTGATGGTATTGTATGATGGTGATATTACTAAATGTAATGTATGAGGCCAGCTGTGAAGGCTCCTGAGATAAAATGTAGTTGTGAATTGTCAGAAGGCCTTTCTTGCTACCACTACGACCTCACACTCAATTTTTTTTTCTTAATAAATGTAGCTATGTAAAATGTCTAGGGTAATGATGTGTAATGTGGTGTGATAGTTATAGATACACCCACAGATATTTAAGCAGACTAATAATATTTAACAAATATTATAATACACTGAACTAACTCAAGAGTGTAAAATTTTTGATAGAATTATATTACATTTATTTGTTCTGGATCAAGTTTTATGTTGACCAGAACTTTCTTAAAAAAAGGATTTAAAAAATTATGAAAGAAATGCATGGAAGGTTACATAATAAATGCAAGAGTGTACATATATAAGTACTAGACTAGTTAGTTTTATTAAAATGTTCTAGTAGTCATCTACTTGGGAGGATAGTTAATGCTTGTGCTGTTGGGGTGGCCTCATCACACCTGTCTATATTGACTACACAGTGTCCAGTAAATTACAGGAATTTTATGGGGTATTAGTAACTAAAAGGCGTTGGTGAACTTCCAGCAGACCAGAGGCTCACTCAACTTGCATATGTAGCTCTGGTGCTGAAATCTGGTGGTCCCACCTCTCCGTGCTGGCGGGCAATAATAGTGGTCTCTGTCACAACGTACTGCACAGATACACTCGAGTAAAATCACCAACTGAATGGACACCGCCTTGTTGACAACTGAAACTCACAGCTCAGATTATGAATAAAGAACACAGAAATGCTAGCAAAACTCAGCTGAGCTGCTGGCTATAGTATGGCGTCCCTGAACTTATTTCACTTTCTTTCATTTGGAAATCACCACACTTTAAAATACTGTGTCTATCATCGAACAACTATTGAGGAATGGCCCCACTTGCGCGTCTGAGCGCCGATAAAATGATTGTCTGTGGCCAATCACTGACTAGGTTTATTTCAAATTCAAATTTCCTACCCTAAAGTCATTTCAGTCATGCTTCAGTCAAGTATGGATGTTTATCTGTTAGTCTGTCCGTCTCTACTTGTTTTTTTTCAAAAAACGTACTTGATTTTTGAACCAACCTTTCTCTCCCCTCCAAAATTTTGTCGTTAAAAAGTTATATTTAGACACAGCTCCCACCAATGTCCCTTCGCTTCCCTACTAAGTAGATTTGAACACCTGCGTCTCAAGGTCGTGTTTTTTTGTGCAAATAGCGACACTTTTTATTCCATACAGTCTGTCGCTGATGTGAACAACACTGTCTTTTGTCATTATCTTCAATATTATCTATCCGTCTGTAAAATTAAGAACATATTAGTTCACTGCTCAGAATGGGCCATCCGGCCAGCTAATTTTTATATTCCTAACATTAATATTACGAAAAAGTTACTTTTTAATTTTTGTAATATTCCAAACATCTGCGTTCTGCCGCTGAATTCAAATCAAAGGCTTGGTATCGCAAAAGCGACCAATAAATGACTGTGGCGTAACATATCCAAGGTCCCTTCTGTCGAGTTCCTTACTTTGTGTCAACTTGGGAAACGTGACTTTTCTCCGTTTCCCCCCCAATTGCGTCTCCTTAGCCTTTCTAGTCTCACGCAATCTTTCCAGTCATATTTTTTCCTTTTTATCCGCCGTTCCCCTCCTGTCTAGCAAGTCAATTTTTATGGAGGGTGATGACCCGCGGTCTGGGCGATCATGTACTATCAGCAGCCTACGCATTATGTTTTTATCCTTACATGTTATCTTTGGAGGTATTTTACCGTTGTATCTCTGTCAATTTCACTACACATCTCCCCACTTGAAAACATGCCTATGGCAAGTTCCAAAACCAGCGATACACATAGGTAAAATTACTCCTCACGTCTGCCACTACTCTAATTTTGATCACAGGGGTGCCGACTGAGGAAATCTGCACCGACATTCAATTTGCCTGGGATATATTGGATACTGAACTGATAAGGTTGAAGCAATAAAGACCACCTCAGCAATCTTGCGTTTTCATGCTTAGCCTGAGATAAGAATACGAGAGGCTGATGGTCCGTCTCCACCACAAAAGTCCTACCATACAGATAGATTTGAAACTTCTTTATTGCCCAGATTAACGCTAAACATTCTTTTTCGCTTGTGGAGTATCCTTGTTCCGCCTTATTCAATTTACGGCTTGCATAAGCGACTGGTTTCAGTTCCCCATCAGGTGAAGATGATCTTTGCAACAAAGCCCCTCCTAGTCCTACATTACTTGCATCGGTTCTTAAGACAAAGTCCTGTGTCAAATCAGGCAGTTTGAGAATAGGCTTGCTAGTGAGTTTTTCCTTTAACTCTTGGAACGCTAGTTCACATTGTGCAGTCCAAATAATTTTATCTGGAAGTCCCTTGCGAGTCAGATCAGTCAGAGGAGCACAAATAGCGTTAAAATTCTTGATGTATTTCTGATAAAATCCGCATAACGACACAAATGATCGCACGTCCTTTTTTGTTTGCGGCCTAGGTGCTCTCTGCAGTTTTTCCAAGTTCTTAGGATCAGGGGTCATATTACCCTGATATACAGTGTGTCCCAAGAATTCCAACTCTTTGCATCCAATACAACATTTTGTTGGCCTAGCAGTTAAGTTCGCCTCCCGAAGTCTATCAAACAACATCTCCAGAGCTTCAATGTGTTCTTCAAATGTCTCTGTGGCGACGAGAATATCATCCATGAAATTCGTGATACATGGGTTATTCAGGGGATCCAACAATTTGCGCATCATCCTTGAAAACACACTCGGAGCATTTTTTTTCAGTCCGAATGGTAGCATATTGAATTCATAATGTCCATCCGAAGTGCTAAAAGCCAAATAAGGTCTCACTTCAGGCTTCACTGGGATCTGGTAATAGCCTTTACTAAGATCCACCTTTGAAAAGTATTTTGCCTTGTTCAGTCTGGCAAATAACTGTTTTGTGTCTGGTAATGGATCCACTTGTCCTTCTGTGACAGCATTCAGTTTCCTGTAATCTATGCACAGTCTGTGTTCCCCAGACGGTTTTCTCAACAAAACGACACTAGAACTAAAAGATGATTCACTGTGCGAAATAATCCCCTCCTTCAACAAATACTCTATTTCTTCCTTCAATGCCTTCTCCTTCGCGAACGGAATAGAATAGGCTCTCATACAGATTGGGTTTGAGTCTACCAGTTTCATGTCATACTGTAGCAAATTTGTATGGCCTGGTTTATCTGTTAATACATCTGTATGTTCCTCCAGAACCTGTTGAACTCTCTCCCTCTGGTTTTTAGTCAGGTGCTTACTGACTTTTACCTGTGCTGCGGTTTCACAAGGATGTAATGGGTATTCATGTGAGGTGAGTGGTTCTTTTTGCATCTGGGTTGCAATAGCCAAGGTCAATAAGGGGGTGCTTTCCTGGAGTGGTCTGTCCAGATACTTCTTTAACAGGTTTACATGATAAACTTTCTCCTTCCCCTTTTTGTCAATTTTATAGTTTGTTCTAGACACCTTCTCTAGAACCGTATATGGACCTTGCCAACCAATTTGTAATTTATTCTGGCTTCCGGGTAGTAGAAGCAGCACCTTCTCTCCGACTGCCAGTTCCCTGTCCTTTGCCTTCCTATTAAAATATGCTGCATGTTTCTTCCTGGCTTGCTTCAAATTATCATTTGCCAGTTTCCATCCAGCTTTCAAACGAGTGGTCAGTTCGTTCACGTATTGATACGATGAGGTAACAGTCTCTTCCGCCTTCTCATCTGTCCAGGTCCTTAATAGAGCTTCTAAAGGACCTTTTATTGGCCTCCCAAATAGCAGAGTTGCGGGAGCCATCCCGGTTGAACTATGTGGTACCTCCCGGTACGCAAACAATGCGGCGGGCAGGAATTGATCCCACAGATCCGGTTTTTCGTGTGCCAGCTTTCTCAGGATAGAAATGAGAGTCCCGTTGAACCTCTCTACCTGGCCGTTCCCTTGTGGATGGTACGGACTACAATGAAAGTGTCTGGCTTGAAATAGCTTAAAAACTTCTTCCGTTAGTTTCCCCTTGAACTGAGAACCATTATCCGTCAAGATTTGATGCGGGAATCCTAATCGGGTAAATATTGTAAGTAGTGCCTCTGCTACATGTTTTGAATCAATTGATGGCAGGGCTACCGCCTCTACCCACATAGAACAAGTGTCCACCAGAGTAAGGATGTAACTGTTCCTCCTCTTGGTCCGAGTGAGAGGTCCTACAATATCCACTGCAACCCTCTCAAAAGGTGTTCCCACTAGGGGCATTTCCCCTAGAGTTGCAGGAGCAGTCCAGTGCTTTGGAGCTACCCTTTGACATTCTGGGCAGGATTTGACATATCTTTTTATATCCTCCGTTATCCCTGGCCAGAAGTAATGACAAGCTATACGCTGTCCTGTGGCGCTGATCCCCATGTGACCACTGAAGGGAATCGCATGCCCGAGTTCCATCACTTTATCTCTATATGAAGTGGGAAGAACCAGCTGGTTGTGACCATTTGTTCCAGTTCCGGCCTTCCTGTATAAGAGTTTGTTCTTCATGAAATATTCCCCCTTGCTCGGAGGTGTGTGGCATTTGGGCAATTTTTTAAAACAGGGCTTGAGTGTCCTATCCTCAGCCTGCGCCTTCCTCATCTCCTCTGGATGAGCATTTATAGGTTCACCTTCTTCCTCCTTCTTCTGTGACCTGGTCTGCACTGTCGCCATGATCACAGGTTTCTCGGGATTCCCCAAGAAGACGTATCTACACCCCAATATCAGAGGGTAGATTGGTTCATCTATCACTGCTGCTCTGATTTCTCCCTCCACATAGCGAGTTTTCACCGTTATCCTTGCGATGGGAAGTGTCATGAGTGGTATGTCCTTAGTCGCCCCTTGTATTTCCACTGTTTCTGTGGTATACTGACTTGGGTCCACTAGGCTAGACTTCACAACTGAATCATAATCCAAACCTGTATCATAAAGGCACCTTATGGTGACCCCATTACAAATAACATCCTCACAAACTGGGGGGTGATAAGGTTCCTGTTGTCCATTAGGATTAACCTTTAATCTTCGCGTCCCCGACTTCATTGCAGCAATGTTTGAAGGTTTCCTTCTACAAAATTCGGTGTTATGGTTATCCTTCTTGCACCATTTACACCATCTTTTTCCTTGGTTCAACGGTTTTCTTTCATTGAACTTTTGGTCATTGAACTGTGAGTTTCTGTCGCGATAGTCATTTCTTGGCCGCTCAAAGTTTGTCCTACCTTTATTTCCCTGCTCTCTATTATCAAATTTATTAAATTGCTGTGGAGCTTTAAAATTGTCTATGTGCTTCTTTTTAGCACCACTTACCTCTGCCTGAGCTGCCTGATACCTCTCAGCAACATTTAAAATTTCCCCCAACTTCTCTGCACCTTGTTCCATGAGAAATTTTCTCATGTCTGGAGCCATGGACTCTCTCAATTGCTCAATCATGATCATTTCTTTAAGATCTTGGGTCTTCCCCAGAGCCGTCCATTTCTCCAAATAGGTTTCTAGTCTAGCAGAGAATTGGTGGTATGTCTCCCCAGACAACAGTTTGGCATTTCTAAATTTCTTACGATAAAATTCACCATTCTTCTCGTACCTTAATAACAAAGCCTGCTTTAACATGTCATAATTGTCTTGGTCTTCCCTGTTCATTTTGGCAAATACTTCATAAGAAGTACCTCTCAATCCCTGTGATAGCTTTAAACTCCACCTCTCTCTCTCTAACCCATATGTAGTAGCTAATAACTCAAAACGTCCTAGGTACCCCTCTATGTCATCGTCTTTTTCAACAAAATGGTCTAAATGAAACCCCATAGCTGAGTTTGAGGCTCCCAGACTGGGCGTAGCATCTGAGGCAAAAGGGCTGGCACCATTTTCAGGAGCCGGGCCTTGTAATTCCAGCTCCCTTAGTCGTAATTCGTGCTCCCTTTGCAACCTTCTATCTTCTGCCTCCCTTTCGGCAGTCAACCTTTTTTCTTCTGCCTCCCTTTGCTGTCGTTTTTCTTCTGCCTCCCTTTGCTGTCGTTTTTCTTCTGCCTCCCTTTGCTGTCGTTTTTCTTCTGCCTCAATCTGCAGCCTCTTAATTTCTCTATCAGCCTCAATTTGTAACCTCTTCTCTTCAGCTACCTTTCTATCTTCCCTTTCAATATATTTATCACATTCAGCCGTTACATATTGAATTAAAATTTGACCATCCATTCCCATCTCCTTTGCGGTCAGCACAGCAGCTGATCGGAATTTTGCTAGCTCCGCCATACTTTTCAGACAATATAATAATATACAAGCTAAATCTCTAACCAGTAAATACACTAAGTACTTCTTATGACTATAGTCTAACTAATTCTAACTAACCAGTTAACTAATTAATTATCACTGGCTGTGAAGATTCACCAACTTTTATCTGCAGGGACACTTTTAATTTTAAAGGGAATTTCACAATTTTTTTTTTTCCCTAATTTTATTTCTCCAACCAGGAGATCCTAATATTACTGTTGGGCTAATTATCCCTGGACAAGACCCCAATGTATGTAGTGGGTTTGATGGTATTGTATGATGGTGATATTACTAAATGTAATGTATGAGGCCAGCTGTGAAGGCTCCTGAGATAAAATGTAGTTGTGAATTGTCAGAAGGCCTTTCTTGCTACCACTACGACCTCACACTCAATTTTTTTTTCTTAATGAATGTAGCTATGTAAAATGTCTAGGGTAATGATATGTAATGTGGTGTGATAGTTATAGATACACCCACAGATATTTAAGCAGACTAATAATATTTAACAAATATTATAATACACTGAACTAACTCAAGAGTGTAAAATTTTTGATAGAATTATATTACATTTATTTGTTCTGGATCAAGTTTTATGTTGACCAGAACTTTTTTTAAAAAAAGGATTTAAAAATTATGAAAGAAATGCATGGAATGTTACATAATAAATGCAAGAGTGTACATATATAAGTACTAGACTAGTTAGTTTTATTAAAATGTTCTAGTAGTCATCTACTTGGGAGGATAGTTAATGCTTGTGCTGTTGGGGTGGCCTCATCACACCTGTCTATATTGACTACACAGTGTCCAGTAAATTACAGGAATTTTATGGGGTATTAGTAACTAAAAGGCGTTGGTGAACTTCCAGCAGACCAGAGGCTCACTCAACTTGCATATGTAGCTCTGGTGCTGAAATCTGGTGGTCCCACCTCTCCGTGCTGGCGGGCAATAATAGTGGTCTCTGTCACAACGTACTGCACAGATACACTCGAGTAAAATCACCAACTGAATGGACACCGCCTTGTTGACAACTGAAACTCACAGCTCAGATTATGAATAAAGAACACAGAAATGCTAGCAAAACTCAGCTGAGCTGCTGGCTATAGTATGGCGTCCCTGAACTTATTTCACTTTCTTTCATTTGGAAATCACCACACTTTAAAATACTGTGTCTATCATCGAACAACTATTGAGGAATGGCCCCACTTGCGCGTCTGAGCGCCGATAAAATGATTGTCTGTGGCCAATCACTGCCTAGGTTTATTTCAAATTCAAATTTCCTACCCTAAAGTCATTTCAGTCATGCTTCAGTCAAGTATGGATGTTTATCTGTTAGTCTGTCCGTCTCTACTTGTTTTTTTTTTCAAAAACGTACTTGATTTTTGAACCAACCTTTCTCTCCCCTCCAAAATTTTGTCGTTAAAAGTTATATTTAGACACAGCTCCCACCAATGTCCCTTCGCTTCCCTACTAAGTAGATTTGAACACCTGCGTCTCAAGGTCGTGTTTTTTTGTGCAAATAGCGACACTTTTTATTCCATACAGTCTGTCGCTGATGTGAACAACACTGTCTTTTGTCATTATCTTCAATATTATCTATCCGTCTGTAAAATTAAGAACATATTAGTTCACTGCTCAGAATGGGCCATCCGGCCAGCTAATTTTTATATTCCTAACATTAATATTACGAAAAAGTTACTTTTTAATTTTTGTAATATTCCAAACATCTGCGTTCTGCCGCTGAATTCAAATCAAAGGCTTGGTATCGCAAAAGCGACCAATAAATGACTGTGGCGTAACATATCCAAGGTCCCTTCTGTCGAGTTCCTTACTTTGTGTCAACTTGGGAAACGTGACTTTTCTCCCCCCCCCCCCCCCCCCCCCCCAATTGCGTCTCCTTAGCCTTTCTAGTCTCACGCAATCTTTCCAGTCATATTTTTTCCTTTTTATCCGCCGTTCCCCTCCGGTCTAGCAAGTCAATTTTTATGGAGGGTGATGACCCGCGGTCTGGGCGATCATGTACTATCAGCAGCCTACGCATTATGTTTTTATCCTTACATGTTATCTTTGGAGGTATTTTACCGTTGTATCTCTGTCAATTTCACTACAGCTCTGGAAACTAAAAAATCATAATAAAATCCCTTACAAGTTCATTTAGATAATAAGGAAAACATGTGAAGGTATCAAATATAGAATTCTCCATTTATGACAAATTATTGCGCCTGTTTGAGACACGCGCGACTGTGATGTGCCTTGACTCTAGTTCTGTTCATACTGCTTATTGACTGATTCTAAAAACACCAACTGATAGAACACACGAAAACAAAGGAATCTGAAGTGTTACATTAAACCTCTTTCTTGTCTTTGTACTGTTTTTGAAAACCTCATACTTGACAAATGCCTTGTAGTCGAAACATGGGCTTTGTTATTGTTGTTTATTAGTTTACCGCATCATTTATATTTGTTGACCTTGTAGATTTATATAGTCTTAATGTGGGCCGTCTCATATCTTTATAGTTGTGTCAGCAACTGCCTGGAGAGAAAACGTCCGGAAGACTGGCATACAAATCACGTCACTTAATTCTCTGAGAATGTACATTCTGGAGAAAAAAAAACAAGCACCGTGGCGATGAGGATTTTACCCGGCATTAGAAATGTTTACTCCATGTTTCTAGTATTTCAGCAATATAATTATATCTTTGACTCTCCACTAACGTCATCATTAACACAATTTCATGCCAGCTTTTCATTCTACATAAATAACTTAAAAATATTACCCAACAGACAGCTCTTTCTGTACGAAGATGAAGTTCAACAAAGTTATATTCGTTCACAAAATCCTTTCTCAAAATGCTCCAATGTACTTGTGGTCCATCTTCAAATACAATAAAAGACGCAGTCAACGCTATAACAAATTGCATATGCTCAAGCCTTGGTCTAATTTATTCAAGACAAGCTTAGCTTACTCTGCTGCTCATATGTGCAACATTTTTCCACACGATCTAAAAACACGCTCAGTCCCTATTCATAAAATCGTCGAGTTTTCCAATACGTTATGAGTGCTGATCATATCCCCCCCCCCTCTGTGGTAAAGTGGGATGTTATAAATATTTATAGGGGACTTAGTGTACTGACTGAGATCAGCTGTGAAGGTATCTGTATCTAATAGGTGTAGTGTTTTACAGATAACCTTACTTGCTACCACATTTATACCTCAGTCAGAATTATTCTGGAATATTGTGATGACTACGTTAAATGTCTAGGGTTATGTAAATGATGAAGTGTAAGTCATAACAACAACAGACAGATAAACAATTTAATTTATTCCACCACACTTGACAACACTGTGACACTCACACACATTTAACACTCTATAAGACTATCTTAATTGAGTCAGTGGTAAAAGTTCAAATATATATGTATTAATTACTTTCACTAATAGATATCCTGATTCAACTACACAGTGAACCAGGAATCACAATCAAATGTAATCACAATTTATATGTACATAATTTATAAATATGAACCTTGTAGTGACATATTGTATTAGTATTATCATATGTGTGTCAGTTGTGTAGTAGTACTATGAGGTAATACTGGTTTTGTTTTTCAAGCTATGTTGTTATTTGTCATCATGACTTCAAGTGTTTGTTTATCTTGGAAATAGTATGGGGAAAAGTTCCCAGTTCCTATCAATTTAAACAAGGTATTGTCCCTCTGTTTTACTATAATGTCAATTTTAAAGGGGGACACATAATGTTGAGCTCCTCTGGCCACAGAAGCTTATCTTTCGTGATGGCGGCAGGAAAAGACTCCTCTGCTCGATAGCTTCCCTGTGTTCTGGAGACACCTCACTGGCTACTATCTGGACCCAGGAGTATGCTGTCAGCCTCTAGATTCAGCAAAGCTCAGACCAGGTGCTGCTCAATAACTTTAGGACCACGGTCCCTGAAACAAGAAGGTTGTACCTCCTATTTCAGAACTAATTTATAATCTATTTCCAGACTGAACACAATACATAACAAACACTGAGTTCAGAGCGGTAGGCCAACTGCTATCTTCATCTGAAACATTTTACTCCAGTATACTCCTCCCTAATGGTTACTACGCCTCTGCAATTCCAGCATTAGTTCCTTCTAGTCAATAAGATAGGTGTCAGTGTACTGTTAGGCAATTCCATGCAATTTTACTTTTCTCAGACACGTTCTGTTCAGGTTGGAGCAATATCTAGGCTTTGCCTCATGTTTGCTACTGAACTACACACATATACAGACATAAATTATCAATTTACATTCAATTGTCATTAAAAAGATATCAAATATTTCAAGCTTACCACAATTCATGGAAATAATACACAATTACGTTGACTGGCAATGAATATGGCACAAAATCCGACCTGCCGCTGTCTCAGGCTTTTATTTAGAAAAATATAAGCTGAATCTCAACGCACTGTTGCTTTAGAAAGTTTATTTGAAAATGTGGTGCTGAACTGACGATTCTAATTGACTATATTGGCGGGTCTAACCAATCGTGCCATGTTTACACAGCTTTTCAAAAAAAGTACTCCTACTCACGTTTCCCTAACAACAAAGAATTAGTATTTGTAGCCCGACTAATCGTGTTTAGCCTTACATTTACTTTCCGCCAATCAAATAGGAGGTAACATGTTGGCCTATTTCCCGTACAATGGTGGTTTCAAAATCTGCCACTGAGCGATTCTGATTTTGGTGTTGTCTGACACCCTCACTATTTCTTTTGGCTATAATTTGTTAATTCCTAGACTATTTGCGTAACACTTAACATATTATTTGTCAGCAAGTCCTAAGGAACCCAAATATATAAGTTTTAATGGAGCTAAGTGGCTGCGTTCAAAATATGCATTTTCTAGGATAGTCGTGTATTTTTTTTATTTTTTATGTTTAGAACCGCCACCTGTCCTGCTGTACTGTCAGACTAATGTCAGGATTTTAGACATAAAACAGTAGAATGTCATGTTTCCTAATAAGCGTTTTGTAAGTTTTTAAACCTAACTCTCGTATGGGTAGTGTTTTTTATCACTGTCCATCTGAAAAAAAGTATTGCTTCTGGCCTTTCGCTTGGGGAGGGTGGCATTAATTGTATATCGCGAGACGCGTGTTAGCGTTGCATGCGTTCCTGCTTTCAGCCCTCCCTTCTCTCTATCCTAAGTTCATCTGTCTTTTCATCACGCCGTGTATAAAATGAAATTAATGGAAGTATTAATTTAGGTCATTACGCGGTGTGCCTAGCTCAAGGTTTTCTTAGAAATGCAGTACACGGTTTATTGAAGAAAGCGTGTAGTGATGCAGTAGGCTTTACTATCAACGTGAAAGCGTGAAAATATGCAGACGAAGCATAAAACAAGGGGGATTTTGAGTACAGTCATTGTGACAGCACTGTTCTTTACCATTCTTCTTTCCTTTTACTGAATTTATGTGTTAGGCTGTACCTTTACTTTTTAATTTATATATGTGGATTAGAATTTCTCACGACAAATTCTCCCCACTTGAAACAGACGTTATATGTCAGTCTATAATTCTATATACACATAGAGAAATTTATTATTATTTCTGGGGCTTACGGTGATTCTCATCACACGGATGGCGGCTTAAAAAATCCGCTCCCAGATTTGTTTTTCCAGATATATACTCTATGCTAAACTCATATGGCTGCATCAGTAATGACCAACGGAGTAATCTAGAATTTTCATGTCTAGCCTGCGCTAGAAACGACAAGGGTTTGTGATCCGTTTGCAACTTAAATGCCTTCCCATACAGATAAATATTGAATTTCTTTATCGCCCATATTACTGCAAGACATTCTTTTTCGCTAGTTGAGTAATTGGTTTCAGCTTTATTCAACTTTCTCCTTGCATATGCCACTGGGCTTAATTCCCCATCCAATGCATCTGATTTCTGTAGCAGAGTCGCACCTAACCCAATATTACTGGCATCAGTCCTTACAATGAATTCTTGACTTAAGTCAGGTAATTTCAAAATAGGTTTACTTGTGAGCTTTTCCTTCAATTCCTGGTAAGCGAATTCGCATTGTGGAGTCCATGTAATTCGATCTGGATGTCCTTTACGTGTCAAATCAGTTAACGGTGCACATATGGAATTAAAGTTTTTGATATACTTTTGGTAGAAACCACATAATGAGACAAAGGATCTCACGTCTTTCTTGGTTTGTGGTCTTGGGGCTTTCTTTAGTTTCTCTAAATTCTTGGGGTCAGGGGTCATGTTTCCCTGATGAACTGTGTGTCCCAAGAACTCTAATTCTTTACATCCAACACAACATTTGGTTGGTCGGGCTGTCAAATTCGCTTCTCTAAGTCGATTAAACAGCATGTTCAGAGAGTCAATGTGTTCCTCAAATGTTTCTGTTGCTATAAGGATATCATCCATGAAATTTGTGATGCATGGATTATTCAAAGGGTCCAATAATTTTCTCATCATTCTAGAGAAGACACTAGGCGCATTCTTCAATCCAAATGGCAATCTGTTAAACTCATAGTGTCCCTCTGATGTACTAAAAGCTAGGTATGGTCTAACCTCAGGCTTTACTGGAATCTGATAGTATCCTTTACTCAGATCCACTTTTGAGAAATATTTAGCTTTATTTAGCCTGGCAAACAACTGATTTGTATCCGGCAATGGATCCACCTGTCCTTCTGTAATAGCATTCAGTCTCCTGTAATCTATACAGAGTCTATGTTCTCCAGAGGGTTTCCTTAAGAGTACAACACTGGAACTATATGAAGATTCACTGTGCGAAATAATTCCTTCCTTCAACAAATAGTCTATCTCTTCCTTCAAAGCTTTCTCCTTAGCAAAAGGAATCGAATAGGGTTTCATACAGACAGGTGTAGGGTCTATCAGTTTCATATCATATTCCAATAAGTTTGTATGCCCCGGTCGGTCTGTTAACACCTCTGTATGATTATCTAGAACCTGTTGCACTCTCTCTTTCTGATTTTTCGTTAAATGTGTACTGATTTTCACCTGTGCCGCTGTCTCACAGGGATGTAATGGATATTCAAATGATGAAAGTGGTTCCTTTTTCATTTCCATGGCAATGGACAAGGTCAACAAGTGTGTCTCTTCCTGATTTTCTCTTTCCAAATATTTCTTCAGGAGATTCACATGATAGATTTTTTCTTTCCCCTTCTTATCTATCTTATAATTGGTTCTAGACACCTTCTCTAGAACTGTATATGGACCTTGCCATCCAATTTGTAACTTATTCTGACTACCGGGGAGAAGAAGCAGTACCTTCTCTCCCACAGCCAAATCTCTGTCTTTAGCTTTCCTGTTATAATAGGCAGCATGTTTCTCCTGGCTTGTTTCAAATTTTCATTGGCAAGTTTCCAGCCAGTTTTTAAACGAGTGGTCAGCTCATTCACATATTGGTATGAGGATGTAATATTTTCCTCTGCCTTTTCATCAGTCCACGTTCTTAACAGCGTTACATATGGACCTTTAATTTTGTGGACCTATTTGTCCATGCACCGGTATGGTCTCTTCCACTCGAAGCGCTATAGTGATGATTTTTCTTCCCAGAAGTATCATGCACAAAACGACCGCTACCAATTTTTCTTTTGGGGCTTTCTCCCCACTTAAAATTCTTGATGAGAGATTTTCTCTCTACATCCTCTTCCTCCAGTTTGTTTAAGTCCGATTGAGGGATTTTCGGCTTATCCTGGGGTAAGACATCTTTTTGCACTCTCTGCATAGTGGCCATTGTAAAACAGTTAATTGAAGCTTGTCCGTGAAAAGGGGCTTCCCATTCCATTTGGTCCACTTTATCAAATTTATATTTCTTTTTATTATCAGGCCTAATTTTTCCCCTTGGCGTGTCCAGGTCCTGATCAATGTGCCCACTTGTGGGTGTTCCCTCATGTGCTATGCTACACCTTTCTACAAAATTCTCAATGTCCCATCTTGCCTTGGGCCAATAATAATTGTGAGCCACCTTTTGGATGATGGTACCTATTTTCTCATGGTCCCCATCTTTTTTCACATGTAGGCTCCTTATTAAGTCTGCCCTATATCTCTTTGGAAGAACCAACTGTCCGTGACCATTGGATCTAGTTCCGGCCTTCCTGTAAATCAACTTGTTTTTCATGTAAAAATCTCCCTTGCCTGGAGTTGTATGACAAGTTGACAATTTCCTGAAACAAGGCTTGAGGGTCTTATCCCCAGCCTGTGCCTTCCTCATCTCTTCTGGAGTGGTATCTAACAGAATATCCTCCTCCTTTCTTGAGGTTGACCTGACCTGAAGGGTGGCCATAACTATAGGGTTCCTTCTGCAACGGTCAGTGTCATGATTGTTCATCTTACAATTTTTACACCACCTCCTTCCTTGGTTGTAAGATTTTCTTTCATCATATTTCCTTTCATCGAATTGTGGGGTTTTATTTTTATTGTCATACCGTGGCCTATCAAATTGGTGCTTACCTTTGTTTTGATCTCTAGGATCAAATTTATTAAAGTTCTGTGGTGCCCTAAAATTATCCACCTGTTTCTTTTTATTGCCTGATACCTCTGCCTGAGCTGCTTGATACCTTTCAGCAACATTTAGCAACTCACCCAGCCTCTCTGCACCTTGTTCCATGAGAAACTTTCTCAGGTCTGGAGCCATGGACTCTCTTAATTGTTCTATAAGGACCATTTCCTTAAGATCTTGGGTTTTCCCCAGAGAAGTCCATTTCTCCAAGTATGTCTCTAACCGTGCAGAGAACTGGTGATAGGTTTCACCTGACAGTAATTTAGCATTCCTAAATTTTTTTCTATAAAATTCTGCGTTCTTTTCGTATCTTAACAAAAGAGCCTGCTTTAGCATGTCATAATTTTCTTGATCACCTCTGTTCATTTTGGCAAAAACTTCATAAGCTGCCCCACGAAGCCCTTGAGATAACTTTAAGCTCCACCTTTCTCTCTCTAACCCATACGTGGTAGCTAATAGTTCATATCTATTTAGATAGCTCTCAATATCATCGTCTTTCTCAACAAAATGATCTAAATGAAAGTTCATAGCTGAGGTTGAGGCTCCCTGACTAGCAGTAGCATCGGAGGTAAAGGGACTGGCACCATTTTCAGGAGCATGGCCTTGAAACTCAAACTCCCTTAGTCGTAACTCATGTTCCCTTTGTAATCTCTTCTCCTCCTTTTCTGCTTCCCTCTCTGCAGCTAATCTCTTTTCTTCTCTTTCTGCCTCCCTCTCTGCAGCTAATCTCTTTTCTTCTCTTTCTGCCTTTTGTTCTTCTAATTGGAGCCTCTTAATCTCCCTATCTGCCTCCAATGCCTTAGCCTCTTTGTCAGCCTCAATCTGCAACCTCTTAGCCTCAGCCTCAATCTGCAGCCTCTTAATTTCTTTTTCAGCCTCTAACTTTCTTTCAGCCTCTTTTTCTAATCTTCTTTCTTCCCGTTCAATATATTTGTCACATTCAGCAGTGACATAAGCAATCATAATTTGCCCGTCCATTCCTAACTCTTTAGCAGTCTGCACAGCAGCAGATCGAAATTTGGCCAGGTCCGCCATTTTCTAACAGGTAAATTTATATAATGTCTAACTAAACAATACAATCTGTAATTACTTATCCAAGGACACCACAGGCACTGAGAGCTCAACCTTATTTAATTCCACCCAAGGATACCTTTTTCATTTTTATTATTCCCTGAAGTGAATTACCCCCAATATTTATAATAGGGAAAGATTCAAAATCCCGGACAGGACCCCAATATATGTGGTAAAGTGGGATGATAAAAATACTAATAGTGGACGAAGTGTATTGTCTGAGATCAGCTGTGAAGGTATCTGTATCTAATAGGTGTAGTGTTTTACAGATAACCTTACTTGCTACCACATTTATACCTCAGTCAGAATTATTCTGGAATATTGTGATGACTACGTTGAATGTCTAGGGTTATGTAAATGATGAAGTGTAAGTCACAACAACAACAGACAGATAAACAATTTAATTTATTCCACCACACTTGACAACACTGTGACACTCACACACATTTAACACTCTATAAGACTATCTTAAATGAGTCACTGGTAAAGTTTCAAATATATATGTATTAATTACTTTCACTAATATATATCCTGATTCAACTACACAGTGAACCAGGAATCACAATCAAATGTAATCACAATTTATATGTACATAATTTATAAATATGAACCTTGTAGTGACATATTGTATTAGTATTATCCTATGTGTGTCAGTTGTGTAGTAGTACTATGAGGTAATACTGGTTTTGTTTTTCAAGCTATGTTGTTATTTGTCATCATGACTTCAAGTGTTTGTTTATCTTGGAAATAGTATGGGGAAAAGTTCCCAGTTCCTATCAATTTAAACAAGGTATTGTCCCTCTGTTTTACTATAATGTCAATTTTAAAGGGGGACACATAATGTTGAGCTCCTCTGGCCACAGAAGCTTATCTTTCGTGATGGCGGCAGGAAAAGACTCCTCTGCTCGATAGCTTCCCTGTGTTCTGGAGACACCTCACTGGCCACTATCTGGACCCAGGAGTATGCTGTCAGCCTCTAGATTCAGCAAAGCTCAGACCAGGTGCTGCTCAATAACTTTAGGACCACGGTCCCTGAAAAAAGAAGGTTGTACCTCCTATTTCAGAACTAATTTATAATCTATTTCCAGACTGAACACAATACATAACAAACACTGAGTTCAGAGTGGTAGGCCAACTGCTATCTTCATCTGAAGCAATTTACACCAGTATACTCCTCCCTAATGGTTACTACGCCTCTGCAATTCCAGCATTAGTTCCTTCTAGTCAATAAGATAGGTGTCAGTGTACTGTTAGGCAATTCCATGCAATTTTACTTTTCTCAGACACGTTCTGTTCAGGTTGGAGCAATATCTAGGCTTTGCCTCATGTTTGCTACTGAACTACACACATATACAGACATAAATTATCAATTTACATTCAATTTTCATTGAAAAGATATCAAATATTTCAAGCTTACCACAATTCATGGAAATAATACACAATTACGTTGACTGGCAATGAATATGGCACAAAATCCGACCTGCCGCTGTCTCAGGCTTTTATTTAGAAAAATATAAGCTGAATCTCAACGCACTGTTGCTTTAGAAAGTTTATTTGAAAATGTGGTGCTGAACTGACGCTTCTAATTGACTATATTGGCGGGTCTAACCAATCGTGCCATGTTTACACAGCTTTTCAAAAAAAGTACTCCTACTCACGTTTCCCTAACAACAAAGAATTAGTATTTGTAGCCCGACTAATCGTGTTTAGCCTTACATTTACTTTCCGCCAATCAAATAGGAGGTAACATGTTGGCCTATTTCCCGTACAATGGTGGTTTCAAAATCTGCCACTGAGCGATTCTGATTTTGGTGTTGTCTGACACCCTCACTATTTCTTTTGGCTATAATTTGTTAATTCCTAGACTATTTGCGTAACACTTAACATATTATTTGTCAGCAAGTCCTAAGGAACCCAAATATATAAGTTTTAATGGAGCTACGTGGCTGCGTTCAAAATATGCATTTTCTAGGATAGTCGTGTATTTTTTTTATTTTTTATGTTTAGAACCGCCACCTGTCCTGCAGTACTGTCAGACTAATGTCAGGATTTTAGACATAAAACAGTAGAATGTCATGTTTCCTAATAAGCGTTTTGTAAGTTTTTAAACCTAACTCTCGTATGGGTAGTGTTTTTTTATCACTGTCCATCTGAAAAAAGTATTGCTTCTGGCCTTTCGCTTGGGGAGGGTGGCATTAATTGTATATCGCGAGACGCGTGTTAGCGTTGCATGCGTTCCTGCTTTCAGCCCTCCCTTCTCTCTATCCTAAGTTCATCTGTCTTTTCATCACGCCGTGTATAAAATGAAATTAATGGAAGTATTAATTTAGGTCATTACGCGGTGTGTCTAGCTCAAGGTTTTCTTAAAAATGCAGTACACGGTTTATTGAAGAAAGCGTGTAGTGATGCAGTAGGCTTTACTATCAACGTGAAAGCGTGAAAATATGCAGACGAAGCATAAAACAAGGGGGATTTTGAGTACAGTCATTGTGACAGCACTGTTCTTTACCATTCTTCTTTCCTTTTACTGAATTTATGTGTTAGGTTGTACCTTTACTTTTTAATTTATATATGTGGATTAGAATTTCTCACGACACCCTCCCCCCACCCCAACCTCCTTTTCCCTGTGACAGTGAGGCCTGTTACCCCAGCATTATCTGTGCCAATGAAATACAAGGGGATTGACATAAGTCTTGGGCCTGACCAGGAAGGACATGTCACAGAGAGCTGAAATTTTGTATAGTGTTTATTCCTTTTCAATATAGACACCGTCTGAATTGACACCCTTCTGCCATCTCTGCTTGACCTTGAAAAGACCTTGGGAGTAGAACACCCTATTTTTCAAACTAAACCAGTCATCACATGCCAGTATAACCTCTTCATCCCTATCAAAATGATTTCCTTTTAGCTGTTTTTTTTTAAGATTTGGGAATATAAAAAAGACTGATGGAGCCAAATCTGGAGAATATTGTGGGTGTGGAAGAATTTCAATATTCAAATCGTTGGCTGCTAGCTGCACAAGCCGTGCTTTGTGAGAGGGCGCGTTGTCTTGAAGCAAAGGAAGATTTTGAGTGTGCGTTATCCCTCATTTCCTGGTCACAACCTTTCTTAGTTTTGTGAGAAGATCTGCATAGTACTGTCCATTAACTGTGTTGCCACGAGGCAGAAAATCTTTCAAAAGGACACCTTTGCCGTCCCAAAAAACAGACAGCATCACTTTTCCTGCAGATTTCTGCACCCTCGGCTTGATAGGTGTTGGGGAGCCCAGGGTTTTCCATTGCATGCTGGCAATTTTGCATTCGATGTCATAATGGTGTACCCAAGTCTCATCTACTGTCACCATGGTCTCCAAAAAAATTTTTGACTGACACTTTTTGAGCAACTGTTGACAGCAATTTACCCTCGTTTGCTTCTGTTCACGTGTCAACAGTCGCGGAACCCTGCGTGCACACACTTTTCTCATGTTCAGTCTGTTGTGTAAAATTCTATAAACTGTTCTTTCATTTAGTTTTACTCTATTAGCTATCTCCACAATTGTCATTTTTCGATCCTGGTCAATGATTTTCTTCACTCTTGTTGCATTTTCATCGTTGCACTCTGAGGCTGGTCTACCAGATCTTGGCAGATCAGCAACATTTGAGCGGCCGCACTTAAACTGTTGACACCAGTTTTTTACCGAAGTATATGAAGGACAAGAATCACGAAACACTGGTTCCATCTCCCTGTGTATTTCTGGAGTTCCAGATAGCAGGCCTCGGTGAAGGTTGTGTTTACAGCTGTGAGTTGCTGATAAGCCATGTTTGAGCAGTCTCATCTACGCAGAACCACAAAAGTATTTCTACGTTTTAATTCTTGAAGTTTTTCAGAATGAAGTTAGGTTGTGTTAAAGTTTAATGCTATCATTCACACAACAGAATAAAAGCAGTCGCTATATCCTGAACTAGGAGCAAAGACTGTGTAAGATAGTAACTCAAGTAAGTACATCCCGATTTCCTTTCAGTCTCCAGCTAGAATTGATTTTATCAGGGGAAGAAAACCGAGAAACGGCTATAAATAACTTGAAAGTTCAGAAGCTGAAGAAAATATCACATTTGCGTATTGAAAATAAAAGGCTCAACTATTTTTACTGAAAGTTATGAAAGCGAAGGTCAAAGTAACCTAGGTCGTGAACCACACGGAATTTTTTTTCACACATTTACGGAGGGAGATAAGGAAAATGCGGATACATACAGAAAACTACATTCAAAATGAAAGAAACTGATTTGATTCTAGCTGCATTTTGTTTATTATGTATTCAGTAAATAAATTATGTTATTTAACTCGGCTGAGTTATGCAGATTTTGTCGAGTTGAATTCAAAGTTACAACTCGGTTAGTGAGTACACCACTATAGCACCTTATAACAACTATCGAGAGACGAATGAGCCTGTCGTACCTCTACAAGAATAAACACCTCTAGCGGACGGCTAGTAACTAACTTGCAAGATAGAAAGAAGTAGTCGCACATATACGTACTATTAATTGGAGCCGTGATTACCTCACGGTCGCATCCCCGTCTGATTATGTTTCAAAAGAAATATGTAATATCGTATGAATGTTTCAATTACGATTTTTTGAATATAATGTATTTTTTATTATAATCAGATACTGTAATCGATTACCAACTTTAAAGTTGTGGTGTAACTATCATAATCATCATCATCAGGTAGCAACGACCACAGCAGCTACTGCAGCCCTTTTGATCATTAATTAATGACTTCTTCTGATCATTAATTATTGACTTCTTCTGATCATTAATTATTGACTTCTTCTGATAATTAATGATTGACTTCTTCTGATCATTAATTATTGACTTCTTCTGATCATTAATTATTGACTTCTTCTGATCATTAATTATTGACTTCTTCTGATCATTAATTATTGACTTCTTCTGATCATTAATTATTGACTTCTTCTGATCATTAATTATTGACTTCTTCTGATCATTAATTATTGACTTCTTCTGATCATTAATTATTGACTTCTTCTGAATGAATGTCTAAATGCTAAAGCTGTCCCATATAAAACAATTGTAAAAGATTCATTGGTTGCCTAAAGACATTAGTGTATTTGGTTCTTATCGCTAAAACAGTTGTAAAATACAAGTATAATAATTATAAATGATAATCTACTATTAAAACGTTACATGGACACATGAGAGAATCTCTTCCAGCATCGAGATTTTTTTTTTTTTGGACAATGCTCGCAAAAAGACTCGGTATCTCCTGCCATGGGATATATAATGCCTATGACTGTGGAAAGTGTTTTTAATTGTTGTATTTGCTAACTGGCAAAATTCATTCTGATCATGTACTGCATTTTGTGTACGGATTAATTAAACATTTTAATGATAATTAGTTTTGCTGTTTATTTTTTTAATAATTATGCTCGTTTTCTATTACTTAAATAAAAAAAGAAAAGAACTGAAATAAAATTTTAAACCATTATATGTGTGTGTGTGTGTGTGTGTGTGCTATCGTGCTGGACATAAGCCTTTATATTTAGCTTAAAATTGTGTATCCGTAGCTTCATTATGTTCATATAATCTGTTTTTTTCCTGTAATAAACGATTTACAATAAGAAATGTATTTGTTTTTGCTCACCAGGCATTTAATTTCAAATATCCTAGTATGTTATTCAATTTTCTTTAATTATGTGACACATTTTATTAATCCTCTAATGACAGATTTATAGCCCTGTGTAGGTCAAGGCCGTCTATGAAGTGATAAAGAAATAATTTGCATACTGCGCCCCCAGGCATGTCGTACTAGGCGACTAATATGACTTTAAACATGGCACATGTCAAACTCATCAGGTAAAACAAATTGTCACAAACGTCACTGCTGCAAGAGCACGTGATTGCTTGGGGCAAGCTTCCTACAAGGACACCAGCTGCAGTATTGGACAGAGGGGCAAAGGAAAGTGATGATGATGATAGATTTATAGAACATGAGCGTGTCTTAGTACCAGTACTTTCTTTTAGTACTAGCATCCCACATATTTCTTTTAGTCCTAGCTCCGAGCAGAAAATGCAGGAAGGTATGGACCGTATCTCTGCTGCATGCGACAGCTTCGGGCTAACCATCAGTGTGAAGAAAACTGAGGTTATGTACCAACTAGCCCCAGGTAAACCATACAAGGCGCCACGATTACAGTGGGGGGGGGGGGGGGGGAAGAGACGGGTGGCTGGGGATAGGTTCACGTACCTGGGAAGCACGCTCTCAAGACTAGCCAACATTGACGACGATGTGGCTAACGGAATAGCAAAGGCCAGTATTGCGTTCGGAAGACTGCGATCCTCAGTGTGGGAACGTAGAGGTATTAGCGTCAAGACCAAACTCAAGATGTACCCTGCCGTCGTCCTCCCCCACCCTCATCTACGCCAGTGAGAGTTGGACCGTTTATGCTAGACATGCTGGAAAATTAAATCACTTCCATACAACCTACCTGCGTCGCGTGCTAAACATTCGATGGCAGGATAAGATCCCAGATACCGAGGTTCTACCAAGAGCAAATATGCACAGTGTCTATACACTGATTCAGAAAGGACATCTGGTTCGCATGTCAAATGAACGCCTCCTAAAGAGGCTGCTTTATGGTGAGTTGAGGACGACCAAAGAAGAGTTTCAAAGACGACCTGAGGGAGTCACGGAAGTGCTGCCAAATTAATACAACGACCTAGGAACAACTGCCACATCATCGCACAGCCTGGAAAGGCGCTAACAAAAAGGGTGTTACAGTCAGCGAGGCCAACCGTTTGAGGGTAGCCCATAAAAAAACGAGCAGCCCAAAAGTCAAGCGGGGATGTGCAGCCTGTATTGTTCTCGGGCCTTGCATGTCGGTCATGCAACATAACTTTTCTTGCCCTCATTGGCTTGATCACTACAGAGATATTATTAAAACTACTTGGCAAAGTCTGTGTGAGAGAGAGAGAGAGAGAGAGAGAGAGAGAGAGATAGAGAGAGAGAGAGAGAGAGAGAGAGAGAGAGAGAGAGAGAGAGAGAGAGAGAGAGAGAGAGAGAGAGAGAGAGGAAATACCAGCAGAATGGAAGGAAGATTATCTGGTCAAGTTGCCTAAGAAGAGAAATTTACAAGAGTGCACAAATTATAGAGAAATAATGTTACTATCAGTGCAAGCAAAAGTATTAAACAGAATCACCCTGGAGAGATTAAAAGAGTCCATAGACAAGCAACTGAGAGATGAACAAGCAGGTTTTCAACAAAATAGATCCCGTACAGACCAGACAGCCACATTGAGAATAATAATGAACTATACATCGGATTTGTGAACTACGAAAAGGCATTTGACAGTGTAGACAGAATCACTTTGGAAATTGATGAGGCATTATGGAGTTCCCATGAAGATCATTAACTTAATAAAGAAGACCTATGAAGAAATGACATGCAGAGTTTTTCATGAAGGACAACTTACAGAACCGTTTAGGATTAGAACGGGAATGAGACAGGGATGCCTCTTGTCTCCATTTATTTTCTTACTAGCAATAGATTGGGTTATGAAACATCGACATCACACAACAGAAATGGAATCTAGTGGAATCTGACTAAACAGCTTGATGATCTGGATTTTGCAGATGACGTGGCTCTTCTGTCCAATAACCATAATCAGATGCAAGAGAAAATGAAAATTCTCGAGGAGAGGTCACAACAAATGGGCCTGAAAATACACAGGGAAAAGACAAAGATTATGAGAATAAATGCAAGAAATGATAACAAGGTTGAACTTGAAGAAACACCACTAAAGGATGTAGAATCGTACACATATCTTGGCAGTAATATAGACAAAGTTGGAGGAAGAGACAATGATATCAAAATAAGAATACAAAAAGCAAGAGAAGCTTTCATTGCATTGGGAAACATATGGAGAACAAAAGAATTAAGTCCAACACGAAAATAAGAATCTTCAACTCAAATGTGAAGTCATTCCTAATGTATGGCTCTGAGACATGGGGAACAACAAAGACAACAACCAAAAAGCTACAGACTTTTATAAACGGGTGCTTGTGTAGAATAAAAGGACTGAAATGGTATGACAAAGTCACAAATGTGGAATTGATGACAATAACCAGACAAGTGCCGGTGGAACAAGAGTTGAGAAGAAGACGCTGGCGATGGATAGGACACACATTGAGGAAACCTGTTGATAGCACTACATGGCAGTCCTTGTTCTGGAATCCACAGGGAAAGAGAGGCAGAGGTAGACAAAAATCACATGGAGAAGAGAACTGGAAGCAGAGATGAAAATGATGAGGAAAACATGGAAAGAACTTGAGCGGATGGCACAGGACAGGAAGACTTGGCATGTGTTTGTTAAAGGCCTATGCTCCTTGGGGAGCTAAAGGCTATTGACTGACTTGATCAGCCATATTCACACCTACTTAATCTCTTAGAACGAACTATATCACGAGACATGTCAGTGGTCCTCATCGAATGCGATGGATAAATCGTCATCAGCACCCCATACACTTCTTTCAGTACTGGCACCCTGTACATTTCTTTTAGTACTAGCACCCCATACACTTCTTTTAGTACTAGCACCCCATACACCCGTTTTAGTACTAGAACCCCATTCACCTCTTTTAGTACTAGCAATCCATACACTTCTTTTAGTACTAGCATCCCATACATTTCTTTTAGTACTAGCATCCCATACATTTCTTTTAGTACTAGCACCCTATACATTTCTTTTAGTACTAGCAACCCATACATTTCTTTTACTACGAGCACCCCATACATTTCTTTTAGTACTAGCACCCCATACATTTCTTTTAGTACTAGCATCCCATACATTTCTTTTAGTACTAGCACCCCATACATTCCTTTTAGTACTAGCACCCCATATATATTTCTTTTAGTACTAGCACCCCATACACTTCTTTTAGTACTAGCACCCCATACACTTCTTTTAGTACTAGCACCCCATACACTTCTTTTAGTACTAGCATCCCATACATTTATTTTAGTACTAGCACGCCATACGTTTCTTTTAGTACTAGCACCCCATTCATTTTTTTAGTACTAGCACTCCATACATTTCTTTTAGTACTAGCACCCCATAAATTTCTTTTAGTACTAGCATCCCGTACATTTCTTTTAGTACTAGCACCCCATACATTTCTTTTAGCACTAGCACCCCATACCATACCTGTCAACCTGTACGAATTTTTCGTACAATGTACGGATTTTTGATACTTTTAGCAGTTTACGGCCGTACAGACTCGTTGTACGGATATTTCTCCCCGCCAAAAAAAAAAAAAAAAAAAATTTTTTTTTTAAACAAATTTTTTTTTTTTTTTTAAATTCTAAAAATATTTTCCAACCCAAGTTTTTTAAAATTTTAAATCAGAAAATATTTTCTAGCCCAGGTTTTTATTTAACCATTTTTTTTTATTTTTAATTCCGGGAATCTCGGCGTCCGTTTTTAAACTGAGGTCTCTCCCAGCAACCAATCAAATCCTTTCATTCCCAACAATTCGGCAAAAACTTTGAATTCGGCCTCAAACGCTTTTGGTTTTCAGCGTGACATGGCGTATTTTTAAAGTTACCTGTTATCAACGACCACGTTTGCTTGCCACCACACTTCGACGCCATTTCGTTTAAAAAAGCTAAGTACTTATAACTTGGTTAAATATTGCTGTTGTTTTGCTTTGTTGCAATTTAATCGCTGTCTTAATCTTTCCAGTTATATCTTGCCCTTCAATATATTTCCGTTAAATTGTCATAATATTCTGTGTAGGCCCTACATAACTAGAAAAAAAAAGTTTGTTTGCGTTGAGTAGGCCTACTTTATTCCAGCACTCAAGATTAGCTGCTTTATTTTTCAATAAAGTGGCAATCTGTTATCACTTTAAGCTACCAACTCGTAAATAATAATTTTGTAAATTTTTGGTGGTATGTTTTTTCTTCCTAGATTTGATATTCTGTTCATAATTTTGTTTATAATTTTTTTTTTTTTTTTTTGTTTGTTTTTTGCTTTGTTCGTAGTATTTTTTAATCATTCTCTTCGTCTACAAAGATTATTAGTTGAAATATTTCATCCACTGAATGATGGCTGAGCTTAATTCAAAGAAACAAAAGCTTCCAGGTCATGGTAAGTTTCAGGTCGAATGGGTTAAACTCTTCCCTGGCATTGTAGATGCATCCAAGTTAGGATCAACCCATGCTTTTTGTAGATTATGCAGCAAAGATATTAAAGTAGTAGCTTCAGGATTATATGATCTGAAAGTATATTTTAAATCGAAATTGCATAAACAAATGTTTGCAATGAAGAAGGGAGCATCTATTAAGACCTTTTTCAAACAGCCAAAGCAGGAAGAGGGTGGCATTATAAGGGCTGAAGTTTTATTTGCCAATTTCATTGCTTAGCATAACTTAACTACAAAACACTGTACATCGAAAGAACAGTGTACATCATGATCACTTAGTTTTTTATATGTAAAGAACAGTTTGAGGCTATTAGCATGTTTTATATCACAATATCTCAAATGCTAATAGATTTGTATATGTCATTTCTCATTTTAAAACTCTATTGCGTATAATTTATTAATATTTTTTTTGCGTAAGGATTTTTGGGTGTTTGTAAGGATTTTTTTGGTCCGGCGTACAGATTTTTGTCTCAGAAGGTTGACAGGTATGCCATACATTTCTTTTAGTACTAGCACCCCATACATTTCTTTTAGTACTAGCACCTCATACATTTCTTTTAGTACTAGCACCCCATACATTTTTTTGTCCTTGCACCCCATATATTTCTTTTAGTACCAGCACTCCATACATTTATTTTAGTACTAGCACCCTATATAATTCTTTTAGTACTAGCACCCCATACATTTCTTTTAGTACTAGCACCCCATACATTTATTTCTTTTAGTACTAGAACCCCATACATGTCTTTTAGTACTAGCACCCCATACATTTCTTTTAGTACTAGCACCCCATACATTTATTTCTTTTAGTACTAGCACCCCATACATTTATTTCTTTTAGTACTAGAACCCCATACATGTCTTTTAGTACTAGCACCCCATACATTTCTTTTAGTACTAGCACCCCATACATTTCTTTTAGTACTAGCACCCCATACATTTCTTTTAGTACTAGCACCCCATACATTTCTTTTAGTACTAGCACCCCATACATTTCTTTTAGTACTAGCACCCCATACATTTCTTTTAGTACTAGCACCCCATACATTTCTTTTAGTACTAGCACCCCATACATTTCTTTTAGTACTAGCACCCCATACATTTCTTTTAGTACTAGCACCCCATACACTTGTTTTAGTCCTAGCACCTCATACATTTCTTTTAGTACTAGCACCCCATACATTTCTTTTAGTACTAGCACCCTATACATTTTTAGTCCTAGCATCCCATATATTTCCTTTGGTACTAGCACCCTATACATTTTTTTTCGTACTAGCACCCCATTTATTTCTTTTAGTACTAGCACCCTATGCATTTTTTAGTCCTAGCATCCCATATATTTCCTTTAATACTAGCACCCCATACATTTCTTTTAGTACTAGCACCCCATATATTTCTTTCAGTACTAGCACCCCATTTATTTCTTTTAGTAATAGCACCCCATCAATTTCTTTTAGTACTAGCACCCTTTACACACTAAACGTACAGGAACATTGGCTCCTAAATACCATCACAATAAGGAAGCTGAAATTTTTCGGTTATATAAAAAGACATAAAAGTCTGGAAAAAACAGTGATGGAAGGTATGGTCCTTGGAAAAAGGGGAAGGGGTCGACCTAGGCGACGGTGGACCCAGGACATCACAGAGAGTCTGAACTTGTCTTTGGCTGATGCAGGTCGACTTGCCCAGAATCGTGTTGCGTTCAAAGCAGCTGTAATGGAGACAACGTTCTGGAAAGAATACGTCACATGATGATGATGACCCTATACATTTTTTAGTCCTAGCATCCCATATATTTCCTTTGGTACTAGCAACCCATACATTTCTTTTAGTACTAGCACCCCATTTATTTCTTTTAGTAGTAGCACCCCATACATTTCTTTTAGTACTAGCACCCCATTTATTTCTTTTAGTACTGTCACCCTATACATTTCTTTTAGTACCAGCACCCCATATATTTCTTTCAGTACTAGCACCCCATATATTTCTTTCGGTACTAGCACCCCATTTATTTCTTTTAGTACTAGCACCCCATCAATTTCTTTTAGAACTAGCACCCTATACATTTTTTAGTCCTAGCATCCCATATATTTCCTTTAGTACTAGAACCCCATACATTTCTTTTAGTACTAGCACCCCATTGATTTGTTTTAGTACTAGCACCCCATACATTTCTTGTAGTACCAGCACCCGGTATATTTCTTTCAGTACTAGTACCCCATATATTTCTTTCAGTACTAGCACCCCATTTATTTCTTTTAGTACTAGCACCCTATCAATTTCTTTTAGTACTAGCACCCCATACATTTCTTTTAGTACTAGCATCCCATCAATTTCTTTTAGTAATGTCACCCAATCAATTTCTTTTAGTACTAGCACCCCATCAATTTATTTTAGTACTAGCACCCCTTACATTTCTTTTAGTACTAGCACCCCATAAATTTCCTTTAGTACCAGCACTCTATATATGTCTTTTAGTACTCATCATCATGTGACGTATTCTTTCCAGAACGTTGTCTCCATTACAGCTACTCTGAACTCATGACAATTCTGGGCAAGTCGACCTGCATCAGCCAAAACCAAAGAGGGCCTGTGTCCAGCACGATAGCACACACACACATAAAAAAAAATTGTTTTAGTTCTTTTATTTGTTTATTTAAGTAATAGAAAAAAAAGCATAATTTAAAAAAAAACTGCAAAACTAATTATAATTAAAATGCTTAATTACTCCGTACACAATATGCAATACATGATCAGAATGAATTTTGCAAGTTAGTTAGTTTTAGTACTAGCGCCCCATTCATTTATTTTAGTACTAGCGCCCCATAAATTTCAAATATCTTCGTATGCTAATTAATGTTATACACGTCTCTACTTCTTGAATGACATCCACAACACTGGAAACAAATCTGATGTTCTACTAAAATTCTTATTATGTGACTAAAACCCTAATCAAATGTGCTGGTCACACAAATAGATTAACTAGTCATGTGACCAAAACGCTATTACGAATTATCAAGGAACGAGTGAGTAAACTGAAACCAAAACTTGATGATAAATAGTGAACATTTGTAGAAGCTAAACGCACATACAGCACCGAATATATCAAACTAGTGTTAATAAAGACAGCAATGAAGTGAAGATAGATCTACACTTGTTTGTTTTTATAGACTATAGTAAAACATCTGACAGAGTCAAACACGAAAAAGTATCAAACTGTAGTAAGTATAAACACTGATAGAAAATAAAACAAATACAAGAGACTAAAAAAGAATATGTGCTGACAACACGCAGCAGCTAAAAATACTGGTGTATACGGAGAAAAGATTTAGTAGATAATACAGTAGATGTGTCTTTCTTCTTCTTCCTCCTTTTGCGTTCCTTACGGATCATGGAGCCACTACTGATGCTCACAAGAAGTCTGTAACAAACATTCACATACTCCTACATCAGTGGTTTCTGTGACAATTTGTTGTACATGTTGAGCGTTGCTAGCTAGCCACGTGCATGTTGAGCGTTGCTAGTGACGTGCATGGTGAGCGTTGCTAGTCACGTGCATGACCTCATAATAGTAGCCTTGATGGTGTAGTTGTCTTATTATATCTTTGTCTCTTCTGAGACACCAGGAACTACACGTGACAGCTAGTATGTGTGCTGTCACTCATCTCTTCTCTCATTGTGGAGTGAACATATCATAGATCTAGAGAGGATATACCATGCGTATCAGTTAATGGGTATAATATATACAAAGTGAGATAACCCTGATTATAGTCTTAACAGCGCGAAGTTATATAGGGTTACAGGTAATAAATGACGCAAGCTTTCACTCAAGACACTACACAAGACACTAGTCTGATGCACTTCAACAAGCATCCTCACCGTGCGAGGTTTAGACTACATCTGTCCATAAAATAGTGGTCATCTGATCTAATCAGAGATGCCGTCTCCCTACATAAATTACATAATATATTTCCACAAACTCATTGTTTCACCTGTAAGATGTACGCTAGTGATCTTACTCTAAAACAAATCTTCACCCTCTCTACTTTAGGCAAACTTTAAATATTACTTGCTAAAGGTATATAACTTTCCATAACACTCAGATTGCATTAATCGTTAGATCCCCTTAACCATTACAGATACTACAGCTCAGGAGTCTCTACAAGACTAATGCTCAGTGATGGTAGATCAAAGACATGACAAAAACCGGAGTTGGCAAGCGAACGATCGTGTATGCTGCTAAAACACAGATTATGATTTAGTTGATCTTTAAGCAACGGGGAATATAAAATAAGAAAGTTATTAAGTTAGGGAAGTTCGGACCAGTCTCTCCTGCAGACATATATAAGAGATGTATCCCCAAGGATGTACTATTTCCACATTCCCAGTAAAAAAAACCCATGAACCAGCTTACTAACATCCACTTCATTTGTAAACTGTCTGTTACGAAAGCAATCGTTTCTTTTAAGGGAAGTTACTATTCGGTAAAATATCATCTGTTTCGAATTGTCCACCGCTATGTGGATGGAACTGAAGGAAGTAGATAGTCCGGTCGTGAACATGAAAACAGATACAATTTAACCAAGGTAGATCTCTAGAGATCTCAGTGATGTTCTTGTATTCCCTACATCTTCTAGGTTGCCTGCCAATGCTGAATCATTATTGTTATTATTATTTGAGAACCATACATCGTATATTTCTAGTGATAGATTGTGTCGTGAATTCTGATTCACAACACGTCATTCATACCACAACGACACGCCATACTTTATAACAGTGTATGCTTGACGGACCAATGAAACGGCCTCCTTATTCATATGGTTTACAAAAGTATTAGGCTAACATAGCCGGCTTCGAATATGTGTAACACTATTGGAATTGGATGTGAACTACAGGACTATGGGCGAAGTACCGCATGGAAGAAGTCAGTAATTTAATAATAGGTATGTTCCTTGATAAGTAAGTGTAAAGACTTCCACGAATAGCATTATACGAATGGAGAAATCTCGAGTGGAATGCATCGAGACATTAGGCAAGTCGAAAATTTTGCTGTTTAGGCTACGCCTATGAAAAGATGGATTTATGTAAAGAAAAGACAATTATCTAGAAAGATAAAGAATAATCCAGGGCGTATTTTAAGCCAACTCCGCCTAGGCCGGTCCCAAGCTCGGCTGAAAAAGGAGGAGGGCGGCCTGCATGGAGGCCGTAAGGAGGCAGCCCCTCCACCATGCAAATGCACAACAGGCCAATCACCTGTTTGCTTTAAATCAGGATTATGCGAAATACAAGATAGAAAACCGGACTGATTCTAAAGGCGACGAACTGGAACGGACTACGGACTACGACTTATGGAACTTGGAACACAAGAAGCATAAATGGGAAAAAATAGGAGCTGGTGGAAGAGATGAGGAAAGCAAAACTATAAATCCTGGCTATAACGGAAACGAAGAAAAATGGACAAGGAGTCATGGATCTCGATGGCGACACGCTGCTCTACAGTGGTGTACCCACATCTGAAAGAGCTAAAGGGGGCGTGGGTTGCATTGTGGCCAAAAACCAAAAAGATAGTATCAAGGGATGGAAATTTGTCTCGGAGCGCATTATGGTTGTACAACTAAAAGAAGGAGAAACCATAGTCAACCTGGTCATAGTGTATGGGCCAAATGAGGATGAGAGAGCAGAGGTCAAGAAGGAATTCTTCGAGCTGCTTCAAAAGACAGTGGATGACTGCCTAGATGAAATTATCATGCTCGGAGATTTCAATGCCAGAGTTGGAAATGACCATGCTAGATGGGGTGGAGTTATCGAAAGATATGGAGAAGATACTCTCAATGACAATGGAAAGCGACTCCTTAGATTCTGCAGTGAGCAGAATCTGATCATTACAAACACAAAGTTCCCCCATAAGCGCATACATGCATACACTAGATGTGAACCAACAAAGAATGAGAAGTCAGTGATCGACTATGCCATTGTTAGGAGGAGCTCATTCAAATATGTCCGGGATGCTAGAGTTTGGAGGGGGCCAGAGATTGAAAGTGATCACTACCTGCTTACAATCAAAAGAACAACTGAAAGAGTTGCACAGCCTATGAACTGCCCAACATCATGCAAGAAACAAAGTAAACGAGCAGGAGAAATGAGCATTAAGACCTACAAGCTGAGAGAGCCAGAAATTAAGACCAGATATCAGGGGCTTATTGCTACAGCAGTGAAAAACACAGAAGAACAACCTGATGACTTGGAAACCCTCTGGCTTAAATTCAAGGACATCATAAAGACAGATGCTGCAGAAGCATGTGGTGAAGTCCGACTTGGGAACAAGAGAAAGAGGACACCTTGATGGACAGAGGAAGTCAAAAAGAAAATAAGAGAGAAGAAAATGGCATGGAAACAATACTTAGGAGCTAAAAACACAGCAGGACAAATAAAGAAATATAGAGAATATGTGACACTCAGAGCAGAAGAAAAGAACAAGGTGCTAGCAGCAAAACAGAAGTCCTGGGAAGAATTTGGAGAAAAGCTAGAAAAAGATGCGCAAGAAAACCAGAAATTGTTCTATAAGACCCTAAAGAACACGAGGAAGGAAAAACAATGCCCTCTCAAATTTATAAAGGACAAGCAAGGCAAATTGCTTACTGTCGCAAAGGAAGTAATGGAAAGATGGAAAGAATATTTCTCAGAACTCCTTGATGGTGAGCAAGGTCAAGCATCAGAAATGATAACCACTAGCACAGAAGAGAAAACCAATGGTGGTGAAGATGACATAAAGATGGAAGAACTGAAGGCAGCACTGGAGAAAATCAAGGTGGGCAAAGCAGCAGGGCATGATGGTATAACACCAGAAATGGTTAAGTACATGGGAGCATCAGGCGACCTATTACTCTTAAGGGTCCTACAGGCAGCATGGTGCAACAAGGCCATACCAAAGGATTAGGAGATTACCATCATAACACCGATTTTCAAAAAGGGTGACAATCGACAATGTGGAAACCACAGAGGCATATCCCTTCTCAGTGTCCCTGGTAAAATCTACTCTAGAATCCTAGAGCAGAGACTCCGATGCCTAGCTGAGCCACATTTGGATTTAGTCCAGTGCGGATTCCAAGCAAACCGAAGTACTCAAGACCTGATCTTCACACTCAGACAGCTGAGTGAAAAGGCCCTTGAGTATAAGAGTGAGATCCATCTTTGTTTCATAGATCTGGAAAAGGCGTTTGACAGGGTCCCCTGGAGCAAACTTTTGGACTGTTTGGCAAGGAAGAACATTCCAGCACCTCTGATTCATGCTATACAGAGCTTCTACAAGTCTTGCAGAAATTATGTGAGGACAGCAAACTATAAGTCAGAAGAGTTCAGGACCACCACTGGTGTAAGACAAGGTGATATCCTGTCCCCTTATCTTTTCATACTCCTCATGGACGATGTCATCAAGGCATGTACGAAGAGAACAAGAAAGTATTCAGTGGGGTACTGGAAGATGAGACAGGTCAGTATTTCAGAGCTGGCATTTGCTGATGATGTTGCCCTGATTGCTAAATCAGAGGCACATCTCCAATGCAACCTGCAAGTCTGGAATCAAAAGCTGGAGAAGAGAGGGATGGTCATCAGCAGCTCTAAAACAACATCTATGGTGATATCACGAGAAGAAAGAGTACACCAGATTATGCTGGGAGAACAGGTCCTGGAGCAGGTCGACCACTCTAAATACCTTGGAGCTATTATAGACCGAAAGGGAGGCATCAGAGAAGAGTTGGCCACTCGAAAAGCAGCATCAGCGAGCATTTTTCAGGCCATAAAGCTAGGATTCCTCACCAAGAGAGAGGTTGGTAAGAAAACGAAGATGGCTGTATACCGCTCCACCTATGTCCCAGTCTTGTCATATGGATGCGAGTCATGGGCAATGACAACAACCCACAAAAGCCAGATCCAAACCTCAGAAATGAGGTATCTGAGAAAGGTTGTTGAAGTAACAAGAAGAGTCATTGTCCGCAACCAGACGATACGTCAAGGCCTAAAATCCCACCCCCTGCAGACCCAAGTAGAACAGTCCCAACTGAGATGGTTTGGCCATGTCTGCAGAATGGGAGAAGATCGACTACCACGACAAGCATTGGAAACAAAGAGCCAAGGATCCAGACCCCCAGGACGACCCAGAGTCCGCTGGGAGGACAACATTAGACAATCTTTGAAGGACCGAGGACTAGAATGGAACCAGACCAGGAAGAAGACAGCCGATAGGATAGTCTGGCGTTCTCTCTTTAAAACCTCTACACTTCTCGGTAGAAGGAGAACGACTAAGTAAGTAAGTAGGTTACTAGTAGACTAAACTTTGTTACGCTCGTTCTATATCTTATTTGAATATATGAGCATGCAGACCTTCATTACGTTGTTTTCATGTTTTTGTTTCGTTTTAATGGCGAGTTGGATATATTAGATAACAAAGGAGAGAGTCGATAAGTTACGTATTGTTAGGAGACTAGTAACATTTATCTAGGGGATGTGTAGTGGGCTTGTGACTTCTCATTGACAGATAACATGAACGGGGCGTTTGACAATAATCAATGAACCAAAACCGTGTGTACAGTCCCGCACTGATATGTATTTCATGCAGTTATAACAATGGCGTACGACTTCAACCGCACGCACTACAATTGGATGGAATTCCTTGTCACACGACAGACATCAATTACAATTCCATTACAATTCAATTACCATTCAATGACAATTTCCATTACACTTACAAGCCCATAAGCCAGCAATCACACACCACTCCGCCCAGTACCAAAATCCGCAATCCATCTCCTTACAAATCTCTCTCTGCCCTTTTTCTTACCGCTCACCGCCTGCATTCCTCGCACGGGGTTCCTCTCAATCTCACTGTCAGTCAACAATAGCTCAGGCGTACTCCTTAACCCTTGAGCGCTGCTCAGTACTTACAAAACGTTAATTATTTCGTAACATTAACCTCTCTCTTCAAGTGGGAAACAGGGTTTTCCACCAAAAAAGTACGTATATGCACTGATCATTCACACACTATGGCAAACTAACAATATATCCCATATGAAGCAAAATAACTGAAAAGCAGTGTACTACAATGATATTTCATAATACTATCTAGTAAATACACTTACTTAGTCGTTCCCCTTCTACCGTGAGGTGTAGCGTTTTGGAAGAGAGAGCGCCAGACTATCCTATCGGCTGTCTTCCTCCTGGCCTGGTTCCATTCTAGTCCTCGGTCCTTCAAAGATTGTCAAATGATGTCCTCCCAGCGGACTCTGGGTCGTCCTGGGGGTCTGGATCCCTGGCTATTTGTTTCTAGTGAATGCAAATCAAGTTAACTAATGTATCCATGTGCCTACAGTAAAGGTCTCACAACAATGTATACATTCAGATTACTACTACTAAACAATGCAATCATTTCTTATAGTATTGGGAAAAAAAATATATATATATATATATATATATATATATATATATATATATATATATATATATATATATATATATATATATATATATATATATATATATATATATATATATATATATATTTATATATAAAAAAAAAAAACTACTAATATATATATATATATATAAAATATATATATATATATATATATATATATATATTGAGGATTGTTTCATGTTTACAGGCATTTGGATTTGTCGACGATTCGAATGACTGTATCATGGAACACCTCAAACGACTACAGATATATCTCATTGACCGATGTCGATGATTGTTGCATGTGTGCAGGCATTTGAGTTTGGCCAACTCGAATTGCTGCACCATGGAACATCGCAATTGAATAGAGTAACGACATGGTACGCATATCTCTATGCATGACGCGTATGTCTTGGTAACGTCATTCGACTTGTGGGTACGGCAGTTGCGCTTGCCACGTTTGTACTTATTTTTCTGTTGGTGCATATTTTTGACGCACATATTACAAAAAAATATATTAATTTATAGCTTCATTGTGTTTGCTGTCTATGGCCTGAATTCCATATTCACACTTTTGATATTACATATTGATTAGCGCTACGGTTGTAAGTAGAAAATATATTAATCATTGTCCTATATATGTACATTATATTTTGGATGGGTAGGAGGGACTAGATTCTTGTTATTCCGGTCTAGCGGAAGTATGAGATGTCTTGACAAGTCGTGATGAGTTCCGATGTACCGTGATAATGGCGTGTACGCACTTTTCAAAGGGCTGGTAGATTCTTAAGGAAATATAATTCATGAAGTGGTTTTCTTCTAAAGGAGATGGTATCTCTACTATAGTTTATGTTAGAGACTCTCCTAAGGTACGGTACAATGTATAATTCGGACTCCATGTATTGCCAGACCCTATTTTGATGATCTCATGTCGATTCGACCTAGATGGAACATTGTGCTTCGTATCGCTAGGGTCGTGTTTTGTATCGACAAAGATGACAGACTTTCCTACAGCGGTTATGGCTACGTGAATTAACCTGATCACCGTAGAGCTGTATGGGAACATTTATGAAATCATTTATATACCCATTATAAATTAACTCTGGCTTATATTCTCCTTCCTATGAATGAGTGAACGACAACTCAGGAGGCGGCCATGTTAGATTTCGGTCATCATATGTTTTTGATCACTGCCAAGAGAACAGATTATTTATCCTATTATCGGACAGTGACAGGGAGATCTCAATCTTGCTAGAAACCCCCTCTTTCGTGGTTTCATAATATATACTACAAACTATGGACGTCAAGTAACTTTAGTTATTTACCGATCTGCCTTCACTGACGCGTGTAGTCAGATAGGGGGATGCGGCCATAATATATCATGACATTGAACTTTTGATGTACTGCCCATTATTTCTGAATGTGTCATGACTTCAGATCTGCTATGTATACCTACAAATTGATATGTCAACATACCATGATGTACTCGTATGTCCCAGTGTGTACGTCTGAATAAATTGAGTAAACAAAGATTCCAGCAGTCTGCATTGGTGCCTTGTAGACACAAGTGTATGAGTGGTTATATTGGTCAGCACACGAACAGTACACCATTCGCGGTAATCACACTCTACACTTCTACTTCATACATACACCATCCTGCGTCGGTTGAAGTGACCAAGTTTAGGGCCTGCTTCCCCTGGAGCCTTTGCCTTCCCTAACTCAGGACTAGGGTGAGTTACCCATTTACAGCTGGGTAGACTGGAGCATGCCTGATCTCAACAACACACCACTCTTCCTTACAGAGCATACAGACTGACACTTTACAGAGTGGAAAGAAGAAAAGAAACTTTACAGTGGCGAGCCAGATTCCTGGGTCCAGCTTACGCAGTTTTGTGTTGAGAATCACAGTTTACAGCTGAAAGAACATTTGTTTGAACACATCAACACCAGTAGGACAGCTATACAGTCGATGTCAGCTTGACCTGTATTACCGATAGGATGCTGTATCTAGGTCAGCGCTTGTTGACAGTTTTTCGCTGTACAGACAGTATTACACAGGACAGTGGTATCAAGTGTAGAAAATATCTGGAGCAGTATTGTTGACATTTCTCAACGTACAGAAGAATCACAGTGTTGTTGAACATAAAGTGCATAGTTCATCGTTGGATCTTCATATGCTCAACAGAGAAAAATTGACAGTGTAATAGTTTAAAATTAAATCTATTACTGAATAAAGTGGCAAGTTATTAGTATTAAAATAAACTGTGCCTGCTTTACAACACTATACCTGCAACACATTCCATTCATGACATAAATTATATTGTATGCTATATGCTATTTATGCTTACATGTTATTTGTTATGTATTAAATTAGTTTATGTTCTGTGTGACTAGTACAAGGTATGCCGAGTGACATTGGTCTGGTACTAGTATTCTATAGGTACACATTTTCTTAATTGGAAATTTGTTAGCAACAATTTGCTGCTATTTCTGTTAGTTGTGATGAGGTGTTCTTTTCTTCGTTGTTTTTGTTAATAATTTTGTGTTCCTTAGTTTTGTTTGATTTGTTTGTATAATTGTAGGTCTCATCTTTTCTATTTTTGATTTCTTTACACCCTTATGTTTATACACTGTGGCGTATTTGTCTTGTTATATTATGGCAGTTATCATCACGGTTTCTGTGATCATTTTTTTCATTTCTCCTATTTAATTTAATTTGATCTCTGCAAATGTGTTCATATTGTCTTTTCTTGTTTGTCCTTTGTAATGTCTTTAGTTGACATATGACGTATAGTGGTATACACTGATAGTATAGTACAGATCAGTACTTTATGATTGTTATTGTTTTATAACAAAATGTACAAGACCTTTGTAAGGCTTGTCTCCCAAAGTGATTGGTAAAGGGAAATATTTTTTCCACAGGTACCCAAGTGATCTTTGATTACATTGAGATATACAAGACCTTTGTAAGGCTTGTCTCCCACAGTATTTGAGATACAGTTATTGTTGTCCACAGGTACTCAAGTTATCATTGGTTATTATAAACCATACAAGTTTGGACTAAGACTAAGTCTATGGTATAGACTTGTCTCCCATTAAAGTGAAATAGGGTAATTTATTTACTTTTTCAGGTTTCTGATTTAAGAAGACAATATGTCTACATTAGATTATTTCATTGCACAAGGAAAATCTCTTGATAAGACTGGAAAAGACTTAGAACAATGGGCTGTTGCTCAATATGACAAAGCATTAGCTGCAGAAGAGAAAAAAACTGCTGCTGCTGTTGAAGAAAGAAAAGCTGCTGCTGAGGAAAAAAAAGCTGCGGCTGAGGAGAGAAAACTTCAAATAGAAGAAAAAAAAGCTGCTGCAGAAGAAAGGAAAGCTCTAGCTGAAGAAAAAAGATTAGAAAAAGAAGCTGATACTGCTGCTGAACTTAAGAAATTGCAGATGCAAGTGGAGGAAAGGAGATTTGAGGCAGAACAGAAGAAATTAGAAGCTGATGCAGAGCAGAAAAAATTAGAAGTTGCTGCAGAACAGAAAAAGTTAGAAGCTGCTGCAGAACAGAAAAAATTAGAAGTTGCTGCTGCTGCAGAAAAGAAAAAATTAGAAGTTGCTGCTGCTGCAGAACAGAAAAAATTAGAAGCTGCTGCTGCTGCAGAACAGAAAAGATTAGATAGAGAAGCTGAAGAGAGAAAAGCAATAAGAGAACATGAGTTTGAATTAGAGAAATTAAAATTGACATGTATGAGTAATGTTAATCAGGCATCTGGTGGTAATGGTAAACCCTTTGTGTACAAGGTCAAGGTACCAGCGTTTAACCCTACCAGTGATGACATAACATTTTGGCTTTCTAGATTTGAACGGGCTTGTCGATCTCATAATGTTGACAAATCACAGTATGTGAATCAGTTGTCTGAAAATCTAAAAGGGGAGTCCCTAAGTAAGTTATATTTTGTTGAAGAGGCCGACAAAGATAATTATGATGCTGTTAGGGCAGCTTTGATAAAGAGATATCAGCTGTCTGAGGAAGGTTACCGTCTTTTGTTTAAAACAATGAGACCTGAGGTAGGTGTAGAATTCTCAGATTTCATCTCAAAAGCACGAATTACACTTTCACGATGGATTGAATTATCCAAAACAGAGAAAACATTTGATGGTCTTACGGATTTATTGCTAAGAGACAAGGTCATGTCTTCTGTAAATAAATCATTCCTAGAGTTCTTACATGAGCGTAAACCTGGTACAATAAAGCAAATGGAAGAATATTGTGACCAGTATGCCACGGCACACCCTGACATGATTCTTAGTAACTCTAACATTAAAGAGAGTATGCCAGTTGCTTCGGCAACAGAATATAATCAGAATTACTCACACAAATTCCAAGGAGCTAAAAATAAATTTGATAAAAAGGTTAATTGGAATAAGTATCAAAACCAAGATAACCACTCAAATCAGGGTTCTTCTTCGAAGAACTGGAATCGGGCTGATAGTCCTCGACACGCGAGGGGTACCCATAATGTTAGAAATTCTCGGAAAGGGAGTAGCTATAGGAACTACCCAAGTGCTTCATGGAGACAAAAGAAACAATATTACAGGGATACTCAATATAACGAGCATGATGATTATGATCATGAATATTATGATTCAAACCCAAATAGGGGTTATAACAGAGGCAATAATAATTATAGAGACAATTATAACCGAGGTAGATCACAACACAAAAGACATGGTAAATCTTATTACCAGGCTAACTCTGCACAACAGGAGTTCCACGACACCGATAATCAGAATAATGATAAAAAAGACTCCAACAGTGTAGCAAATTCCGCTTTCGATTTTGCTAGAGCATCTGAGTGTTCGCAATGCAAAACATTATTCGATCCAACCACAGTGTCTACTTTAAGCTGCGGTCACCCGCTTCCCGCTCTCCATGCGTCAATTGCGCATAATGGAAGGGGTGCTCTTGTCTTTAATAGGGGCCTAATAGATGGTACTCCGGTATCAATTCTTTTCGATTCGGGGTGCACTACCATTGGAGTGAGGCAATCACTCGTAAATCCTTCTCGAGCTACAGGCAATATAGTCAAATGTGTAACATTTGGTGGCACATTGGAGAAGTACTCCACTGCCATTATCAATATTGCTACGCCTTTCTTTACAGGAGAGGTGCAAGCATGTCTCTTGCCGAATCCGATCGCTGATCTTATCATCGGTCGCATTCATGGAGTGAAAGAATGCACTCCACAGCAAATTTCTAATTGGGAAAATGTTAATATGCAATCTGCTAATGCAGTAATCACTAGGGCTCAAGCTCTTAATATGCCACAATCTTCACATTCTGAAGATAATGATGCGCAGATCCAAGATGATCCCTTGGAGATTTCCCACGATTCCTTTATCAAACAGCAGGAAGATGATCCTACTCTAAAGAAATTCTTTACTCTGGCAACAAAAGGTGATCCGAATAAGGATACTAATCGTAAATCTTGGATTACGATGAAGAATGGCGTACTTGTACGTATGGTACAAGACTCCGCTAAGTCCATTCATTCTCAAATCCTTGTGCCTAAAAATATGAGAGTTAAAATCTTACAGCACGCTCATGATTCGCAGTGTGCTGGACATATGGGTTTTTCCCGTACTAAAGCTAGAGTTCTTCAATCTTTCTTTTGGCCTGCTGTGAATAAGGACATACGAATCTATTGTCGATCTTGTAAAGTATGTCAAGAGATTAAATCCAGAGGTCCACGCCATGATGCACCTATTCAGGCTGCAGACATTCCCATTCGGCCATTTCAAAAAATGGCGATAGACATCATTGGTCCATTTAAGATAAAGTCTGCTAGAGGACACCAATTTATTTTGACGTGTGTTGATATGTGCACACGTTGGCCGGAGGCTGTTCCTCTAAAGAGCATAACTACTGCTGATGTCGCAGATGCTCTTTGGTTAATATTTTCTCGTCTGGGGTTTCCAGCAGAAATATTATCCGACCATGGTACCCAACTCATATCGGATACCATGTCTCAAGTAATGTCGACTCTGAAGATAGAGAGATCGCTGAGTAGTATTTATCATCCTATGTCCAATGGGATGGTGGAACGTTTGAATAGAACTCTGAAAAACCTACTAGGTAAGATAACAGAAGATCATCCTCAGGATTGGGATAGGGTTTTACCCGCGGCTCTCTTTGCATATAGAGAGGTCGCCAACGAACATACAGGATTTTCTCCCTTTGAACTTGTCTTTGGCGCGAAACCGCGAGGTCCTATGTCCTTACTTCATGATCTTATAACTGCTGATAATATTGTCGATGACACAAAATCCTCTTATGAATATGTCATCGCACTTAGACACAAGATTATTGAAGCATGCAAATTGGCAACTGCTTCTTCTGAATTTGCGAAACAGAAGGCAAGGGAATTTGCCAATAAAAAGAGATGTTTGCGTCAACTTTGTCCAGGTGACAAAGCATTTGTCTTGCTACCTTGTAGGGAAAATAGACTTCTCATTTCTTGGAAAGGTCCGTACGATATAATATCAAAAGTTTCCGATGTTGACTATATCGTCGATATTGACGGGAAGCGTAAAACCTTCCACATCAACATGCTCACGGAATTCCATGAACGTCCTGATTATTTACAACCTGTTTTCCAGGCAACGGACGATTTTCCAGTCCAACATGGACAGTACTCATCTCTGTCAGTAATACAGGATGAGGAAACGAGTTTCTCGGATGTAAATTTACCTTTTCCAATGATTCCTCTTCACTCTAATGAATCATGGAAAGATGTTGCAATTTCTCCAGAATTATCTCCAGGAGAGCAGAAACAAGTTTCTACTATGTTAGAACAATTTCAGGATGTCCTTACTGACATTCCTGGTCAAACGGATGTCATTCAACATGACATTATTCTTACTGACCATAGTCCTATAAGAGTCAGACCGTATCCTATCCCGATACATTTTCAAGCACAGGTAGAGAAAGAGTTAGATGAGATGATAGAGTTAAAAATTATTGAACCATCCACATCAGCATATTCTTCGCCGATGGTTATAGTACGGAAAAAAGACAATAACATACGTCTTTGCGTGGATTATCGCAAATTGAATCAAGTGACTAAATTCGATGCTGAACCTATGCCTTTACTAGAAGAGCTACTTACGAGACTATCGAATTCTCACTTCTTTACTAAACTCGATTTGTCTAAGGGATATTGGCAAGTTCCACTATCCGAACACGCCAAACCGTTTACTGCTTTTTCGACGCCTAGGGGTCTATTCCAATGGAATTTCATGCCTTTCGGTCTTATGAACGCCCCTGCAACATTTGTACGCATGATGCGTCGAATCCTATCTCATCGCTCAGATGTCATTGCGTATCTTGATGACATCTGTCTTTTCAGTGATACTTGGAACGATCACTATAATGGTATAAATGAACTATTGTCTATCTTACGCGAGCATAACCTGACAGCGAAACCATCGAAAGCATGTATTGGTTTTAGCGAAATATCTTTCTTAGGACACCGTGTTGGTCATGGGTTCCTAAAAACAGAAGACCATAATACAAGTAAGATACTTAACATTTCTATTCCTAAGACTAAAAAGCAAGTACGAAGTCTCTTAGGTCTAATACAATTTTATGGACGATTCATCCCGAATCTGTCCTCCATTATGTCACCTCTTTCTTCCTTGCTAAAGAAAGGGTCTCCTAATGTAGTCCATTGGACTCAAGAATGTCAATCCTCTTTGGATAAGGTTAAAACTATGTTTTCTACTTCACCTATCCTAGTATTGCCTTCTAAGGATAAGACATTTATTCTTCGTAGTGACGCTTCATCCACCGGGATTGGAGCTGCACTAATGCAAGAGTACTCTGGAACTCTGCATCCTGTGATGTATATTTCTCGGAAATTAAATGCCGCAGAGAAGAATTACTCGGTCCTAGACCGTGAATTATTGGCTATGGTTTGGTCAATCCTTAAACTGCAAAGATTTCTTCTGGGCGCGCATTTCATTGTGGAAACTGACCAGAAAGCTCTTACGGCTATTCAGAGTAAAAATCTGAAGAGCGCGAGATCAACGCGATACGCGATTGCTCTACAGCCATTTCATTTTTCGGTGCGAGCTATCCGTGGGTCAGAAAATGTGATGGCAGATATTTTGTCTAGATGCCCACATGATTCATAACTGTTATACAACTTTGATACAGTTGTTTCTATGTTGAAATGTGTACACATATGTAATATATCATATATTGATTGTAACACTACTTAGCGGTTCATTGATATTTATTCACCGCTGATCTTTTGATCATGATGTTAAGATATCTTAGATGAAATTTATGTATAAACTAATGTGGAAATTGTGTCATTGCTAATATTGTAGTATGCGTTGGTGACACCTCTCTGGAAATATTTATACTTAGAGAAGTACTTTCTCTAAGGTCATAAAACTTATGCTTATCATCTGCGCATTGTTATTGGTGCGTTGTGAGCCTATTGTATGTTGCTCCTAGATGTGTTTCAAAAAAAAAAAAATGTACCATTTTTTTTTTTTCCCGAGGGGTGTGGTAATCTGTTGCGTGCATATTTTGACGCACATATTACAAAAATCGATATGGCTATTTAATATGGGAAAAATATAGACATTCATTCATTTGTGTATGAAAATGCTGTCTATGGTAAAAGCGAGATAATCCATGTTTGATTCACACTTTTGATTATAGGAGTAATCGTTCTGGATATTGATCCGGCGCAAGGATATTGCGCTTACGTTTGTACTTATTTTTTAGGGCCAGAAAATATATTAATTTGCTTATTGTGTTTATGGCCTGAATTCATATGTATTACATATTATTAGTACAAGTAGAATCAGTCCTATATTGTATATTTTGGATGGGTAGGAGGGACTAGATTCTTGTTATTCCGGTCTAGCGGAAGTATGAGTTGTCTTGACAAGTCGTGATGAGTTCCGATGTACCGTGATAATGGCGGGTACGCACTTTTCAAAGGGCTGGTAGATTCTTAAGGAAATATGATCCATGATGTGGTTTTCTTCGAAGGAGATGGTATCTCTACTATAGTTTATGTTAGAGACTCTCCTAAGGTACGGTACAATGTATAATTCGGACTCCATGTATTGCCAGACCCTATTTTGATGATCTCATGTCGATTCGACCTAGATGGAACATTGTGCTTCGTATCGCTAGGGTCGTGTTTTGTATCGACAAAGATGACAGACTTTCCTACAGCGGTTATGGCTACGTGAATTAACCTGATCACCGTAGAGCTGTATGGAAACATTTATGAAATCATTTATATACCCATTATAAATTAACTCTGGCTTATATTCTCCTTCCTATGAATGAGTGAACGACAACTCAGGGAGGCGGCCATGTTAGATTTCGGTCATCATATGTTTTGATCACTGCCAAGAGAACAGATTATTTATCCTATTATCGGACAGTGACAGGGAGATCTCAATCTTGCTAGAAACCCCCCCTTTCGTGGTTTCATAATATATGCTACAAACTATGGACGTCAAGTAACTTTAGTTATTTACCGATCTGCCTTCACTGACGCGTTTAGTCAGATAGGGGGATGCGGCCATAATATATCATGACATTGAACTTTTGATGTACTGCCCATTATTTCTGAATGTGTCATGACTTCAGATCTGCTATGTATACCTACAAATTGATATGTCAACATACCATGATGTACTCGTATGTCCCAGTGTGTACGTCTGAATAAATTGAGTAAACAAAGATTCCAGCAGTCTGCATTGGTGCCTTGTAGACACAAGTGTATGAGTGGTTATATTGGTCAGCACACGAACAGTACACCATTCGCGGTAATCACACTCTACACTTCTACTTCATACATACACCATCCTGCGTCGGTTGAAGTGACCAAGTTTAGGGCCTGCTTCCCCTGGAGCCTTTGCCTCCCTAACTCAGGACTAGGGTGAGTTACCCATTTACAGCTGGGTAGACTGGAGCATGCCTGATCTCAACAACACACCACTCTTCCTTACAGAGCATACAGACTGACACTTTACAGAGTGGAAAGAAGAAAAGAAACTTTACAGTCGTCCACTTATTAGTTGTGTTGGCTGGGAAGCCACTTGAGCAGTGTATTTCGTGGATTAAACGTAAGGCGTATCGTTCCTAACGCCGTTTGTATAATTATGGCAGATTAGCCTGGCGTGGTATGCCAAAGGAACATTATGGTACTAGCGATAGTGTAAGACTAGTATAGATGGATATTATATAGCTAGCATTAGACGTAAGTCTAGCTTAAGAAGTGTATTGTGAAACTAGCAGGATAATTAAGTCTAGTGCAAAAGGCTATTGAATAAACTAGCGACGGGAGTAAGTCTAGTTAGCCTCTGATAAGAAAATGAATTAACTCTTTAGTTACCATTTTGAGGAGTGCTTTTATTATTGTTATAAAATTTATTGTGTGTACTTAATGAGTATGATGATAGTACAGGTGGATAGTACTTATACTAATATATTCTAGAGACGTACATCTTCTCCACCACTGTCTCACGTGCCACAAGTGTCACGTTTGGAAGTGAGGGGGATGATGTTGAGGATTGTTTCATGTTTACAGGCATTTGGATTTGTCGACGATCCGAATGACTGTATCATGGAACACCTCAAACGAATAGAGATATATCTCATCGACCGATGTCGATGATTGTTGCATGTGTGCAGGCATTTGAGTTTGGCCAACTCGAATTGCTGCACCATGGAACATCGCAATTGAATAGGGTAACGACATGGTACGCATATCTCTATGCATGACGCGTATGTCTTGGTAACGTCATTCGACTCGTGGGTTTTGACCCCTACGGCAGTGTGTTTCAGAAGTGTGGCCATTGCCACTTATATTGTGTGGTATAACCGCTTAAAAGTGTGTGGCGTCGTCCACTTATTAGTTGTGTTGGCTGGGAAGCCACTTGAGCAGTGTATTTCGTGGATTAAACGTAAGGCGTATCGTTCCTAACGCAGTTTGTATAATTATGGCAGATTAGCCTGGCGTGGTATGCCAAAGGAACATTATGGTACTAGCGATAGTGTAAGACTAGTATAGATGGATATTATATAGCTAGCATTAGACGTAAGTCTAGCTTAAGAAGTGTATTGCGAAACTAGCAGGATAATTAAGTCTAGTGCAAAAGGCTATTGAATAAACTAGCGACGGGAGTAAGTCTAGTTAGCCTCTGAATTTATGCCAAAGGACATTGGCCGTTTAAAAAGGAACTGACCTCTAACCAGAACTCTAGATAGAGATTATAAAAAAAAAACATGTGTTAATGAAATAACGAGAACTCTTGCAGAACGTACATGAATGTGATGTGACTTTTGTTCCCATGTAGTTGGTGTCTGCTCATGGAATGAAATCATTAATTAAATATTTTGAGTCATCAAAATCACGGTCTTATCAGCTGACGTATTCTGAGTTGAGTTAAATGCTGTTTATATTCAACTAATCATGACCAGTGATAATTAATGCCTGAACACGCTGCATCTCACACTGCTAATATAATTAATAAGACAAGAGACTAATTCAGGTCAGTCAATGGTCGAATATTTAATATGAAACATGTTCAGCTAAGAATGCATCACACGGGTTAAATCAGACAATATCGATACCAACGAACAGTATTACGGAATCCTATAAAAGTGATATAAGAACCCGAAGGACTTTGAATGTAGGAACAGAATACGCATATAACAACTTGGTCATCCTAAATACTTGGCGTCATAAATAGAAGCCCCACAACAACCGAAGTTATAAAAGAAGTCCATAACAATATATATATATATATATATATATATATATATATAGATATATATATATATATATATATATATATATATATATATATATACTTAGTCGTTGCCCTGTATATATATACTGAAGCACATTAAAAACGCACCACTATTATATATACTGATGCCGTGAAGCTGGAAAAAAAAGTGTGGGAATGGATTTTCTCCGTGTTTGCCAAGAGGTAGAGAGCGAATGGCTGCTGGAATGGAAAGTGCATTATTCAACCCACGGGTTTGTGTACAGACTACATGAAAACGATGAAAGTTACACGTGCAACACGATTCCCAACAGCTATGACCCTGAAAATGTGTACGCGTTGTGGCAGTATACTCGGTATAAAAAAGGCCGTTGAGAAAAAACACCCAGTACATGTGCTTGAAATGCCACGACTATCTGAAAACGACCGCCAACGAGCCATTGGTATGTTGGAGACCGGAATGAGCTCGCTGGCCATTGCCAGAAGGATGAATTGCCACCACAGCACTATTGTACGTCTCAATGAACGTTACGGAACCACTGGCAGTGCCCGGGATAGACTTCGGAGTGGCCAACCACGAGTTACTACCCCTGCGCAAGATCGTCATATTGTGCTGAGTTACCTAAGGAATCGTACTCTCCCGGCAAGTCAAACAGCAGGAGCAATAGTGGGTAGACATGGCCAAGTCTCTTGAATGACAGTCATACGACGACTCAGAGATACAGGCCTTACTGCAAGACGACCTTATGTTGGGCCAAACTTGACTCACAGACATCGTCAGCAGCGCCTGCAATGGGCAGAGCAACATGTCAGATGGACTAGACTGCAGTGGAATGCTGTCCTATTCACAGACGAGAGCAGATTCAACATATCCTTTGCTGATGGACGTATGCGGATTTGGCGACGGTGTGGAGAGCGCTTTGCAGATTGCTGTGTCAACCGATTTCGAGGTGGCAGTATTCACATTTGGGGAGGATTCAGTTTTCACCATCGCTTGCCTCTTCACGTCTTCCGTGGAAATGTTAATGCTGTGACATATCGAGATGAGGTTCTGGATGCACTGGTTGCTGCTGCGTTCACAATTTATCCAGACTTGCAGCTTCTCCAGCAGGATAACGCACGTGCATTTTTTTTTGTATTTTTGGTTTTCTCCCTTCCTGCACAGAATGCAATTAATTTCATAACAATCAAATGTACAAATTAATGACCAGCATAGATTCACAGGAAAATGAATAAAGATTCCAAATATGTAAACTTGTAAACACTTATATTTACATTTCACACTCTGTTCCTGGATTATACAGGTGGTGCGTTTTTTAATGTGCTTCAGTATATATATATATATATATATATATATATATATATATAATAACGTATGGATTTTATATTTATATAAAAATATTATATATATAAATTTTTGGCTATAATATATATTATATATATGCTATATTATATATATACTTCCCTATATATATATATATATATATATATATATATATATTTATATCTATATATATATATATATATATATATATATATATATATATATATATAAATATATATATATATAAATATATATATTATAATATAATATATATATATGAGGATATATATATATTTAATATATACAGGGCAACGACTAAGTAAGTAAGTATTTTAAGCCTAAGATGATGGAAATCGGTCCAGGAATAAGGAGGATATTTAAATTCCCAGTTTCCGTGTCGTCCTGCCATGACCTATATAAAGCATTGCCCTCGTTTGGAAGGAGGCCAACATACACACACTTCCACTTCCGTCTACTACAGGGGTAACACACATTTTTGCTTACCTCAAACCACACAAGCCTGATACGTCCTTTTTAGGACGGGACACAGTGAAGACATCCTTCGAACTACACAAGTTCTCAGATAAGTTGATATTTTTAATCCATATTCAGTGTTAGCTTATTGCAGTTAATTTTAGAAATTAAAAATAATAGAAATTAAATAGCGCCACGTGGCAATTCTTTGAGTGAGATCAGGCAGCCATCTTGAAAGACATATTTAAGTGGTGAATAATTTAAACTTTTGTTGTTAGTATTAGAGTAGGTCTATTGTAGTTAAGGTTAAGTATTAGGGGACTAATTAATTTAAGAATCGTAGTGGGGAAAAGATATATATAACAAAATAAGCCAAAAGCCAAAGATTACATATAATAATATTCAATCATCAGAATATAATTCAAAGACAACAAATAGTAGCATACAAAAAGACAGGGAAAATAACCAATGGTTTTCACCAGAAAACAGTCCGAGGAAGGAAAAGCGATGGCCAAAACTCCAGAAAAAGACAAAACTTTAAACCGGACAGAAAGAAACAGGACCACGAACCCTGAAATCAGAAAAACAGAACTAAAGGACACGAGTGAAACAATAATGGAAAATCGGGAAGGAGGCGCGGAAGGAAAAACAGCAAAAAGCAGAATCAACAAAGGAGTAAGATCAGGAACCAGCACAGCGAACGGAAAGAAAGGACCCAGGGAAAAGGATAATCAGGACAGCCAGGTAAACGCGGACAAAACAAGTCATGAAACCAGAAGAGAGGACAAAGAAGACTCCAGCCGAAAGGGAACCCCCCAAAAAGTGAAAATAACACAAATAGCTGGAACGGAAGCCACGCTTCGATCTCTCCCGGACGACAAAATTCTGGTGATCCTAGAAAAAATCATCGACAAAAAAGCCATTGCCAAATTGCAGAAACATAACAGTGGGATAATACTCACACTAAATGTAACAGAAAAAACCAAAAATTTACTGCAAGAACTACGTGACAGACCAAGGATGATTCAACTGGCCCACAACATCAAAATACAAATAGAGATGTTAAAAGAAACCAGAAAAAGTGTGATAAAAGGCATAAACCCAACCCTGACAGGGGAGGAAGTGTTAAACAATCTGTCCAAACTTAACCCAGATTTAAAGCTGGTGCACGTTGAACGTATAAAAGTGAAAGGGAGTATAGTAACCCCAGTGATAGTGATTACAACAGAAGGTAGGGAACCTCCCAAGACGGTACTATTTGGGAAAGCACAAAAAAAAAAAACAGAAGCCTTCATTCCACCAGTGCTGCAGTGCTCCAACTGCATGAAGTTTGGCCATGGCCGACAAAGTTGCAGGGAGAAGGCAGTATGTAGGTTTTGTGCGGGGGCACACCCTTTCACACAATGCGAAAAGGCAAAGTCAGATACTGACTATAAAAAGGAAAATGCAAACAGAAAATGCATCAATTGCAAAGGAAACCATAGCGCCAGATTCCAGGGCTGCCCAGTATATCAGCAGACCAAAAAAGCATTGAGGGAAGCTATAACAACCCAAACCCCTTTCAAAACGGTCATTAAAGAATTAAAGGAAAATGATACTTATACGAACAATACAGTTATAACAGAAATTAAGAGTGTGCAAGAAGATGTCAAAATGATTAAGTCACAGATGGAAAAAGAAAGTAAGAACAAGTTAGAAAGTAGTAAAATAGTACCCAAAAACCAGTCAAATGATTCAACTACATCCTCGAATGACACAAGTGCACTGAAAAGTGCAGAGGCATTGCTTCAAGAAGTGAAAGCCATACAGCACCAAATTTCCCAGGATATAGCTAAACTGACTGTACTGAAAGAAGAAAATGAAATGATACTAGTCAAACTGTCCGAACAAAAAGAAGAAAGTGAAATAATACTAAAAAGAATGGAAAGTGAAAAACAGGAGATTAACATAGGGAGAGAAGGGAATGTAGCATTGGATGAAAATAGGAAAGTGGTCAAAAAGAACAAAAGACAACAGGAAAACAAAAGCAACCTAGAAGAAACTATCAAAGAAACTATCAAAAAACATTTTGAGACACATTTACCACACTTAGCGGAAGATGTTAGGGATATAATGACAAGTATAAATAGGAATTTTCTTGAGAACTTGATGGATAGTGGGTCCACAAGTACAGGAAATGCAGAATAAGAGCAAAGTTGATAGTTACCAAAATAAAAGGTAGACTAGATGATGTTAAAATTCAATTTAGAAAGATTTAGAATTATCCAGTGGAATTGTAGGGGTATTAAAAAAATTTTTGCACCCCTACTATCAGAGACTGGAGGAAATACTGATATATATGCTCTTCAAGAGACCCATTTAAACCCAAATAATAGATATAGTTGTAAGGGCTTTAAGATACTTAGGCACGATAGGAAAGAAGGTAGAGGAGGAGGTGTCGCAGTCTTAGTTAGCGAAAAATTTAAAATCATAGACTGGGAAGTATTTAATACAACCAATATAGAAGGTATCCAGGTTACTATAGCAGCTGAACCTAACAATCTAACAATTCTAAATGTATATGCTAAAGATGGCACAATTAAAGATAAAGAAATACTAGCCATAAGCACCAGACTAGGCCCCAAAACAATCATAGTAGGCGATTTTAATTCCCATCATTTTGCATGGGGTGGACAACATGCAGATAATGCAGGAAAATGCCTACTTGACTTCATAGAAAACAATGAACTACTAATACTAAATTATGGATCTGCAACTAGAATTAATCCACAAGCTAATAAGGCAGACTCAGCAATAGACATAAGTATAGCAACTAACAACCTAGCGAATGTAAATTGGGAAGTGTTACAAGACACAAACTCAGATCATCTGCCCATTGTAATAACCATGCATGAAAATGTCATTCCAAACCCAGAACCAGAGAAACCTACCTTCAACAATAAAAAAGCAAACTGGGAAGCTTTCCAATCAGAGCTGAAGGTGATGGAATATAAAGACATGGAATCAGATGATACTGACTTGTGGGCAGAAACACTGACCAATGAAATTCTGAAAATAGCAATAAAGTATATACCAAATAAAAATATGCCACAACACCTTAAACCAATAAATAACATTAATAAGAAAAGAGAAACTCAATGGAATAAAGAACCAGTTGCCTGGTGGAATAAAAGCTGTGCAGAAATTCATGAGAGAAGAAAAAGGGCCTTACAAAAATATAGAAATAACAGAACAGAAGAAAACTATGATAAGTATAAACTTATTAGGAATAAATCTAACAGAATAATATTCAAAGCCAAAGAAACTAAATGGAAGGAGTTTTGTCAGTCACTTAAACCTAGCACTCAAATTAGAGAAGTATGGAAAAAGCTTAAGGCAATCAAAGGGAACAATAAGAAAACAATAATGCCAACAATCAAACTACCAAAGAGAGCAGAAACAGATAAAGAAAAAGCTAATGCCCTTGCCGAGTATTTCTATAAAGTCAGTGCAAAAAGTAGCCTTGGACAGGAAGAAAATGAGAGAAGAGAAAGACTTAGGATACAGTTTTTTAAAAGAACTACCAGACCAGATAGATGAAACAAACTATTTAGATGCTGATATAACAGAGGAAGAAGTAACTAATGCAATAAAAGATAAATCTAATACTGCCTCAGGGCAAGATATACTTAGTTATGAAATCCTTAAGAAAGTACCCAAAAGAACTATAAACATAATAACTTCACTTTATAACAAAATCTGGAGCTTAGGAAAGATACCAAAAGCATGGAAAGTAGCTATGATAGTACCCATTCTAAAACCCAATAAGGAAGCCCATGATGTAAGTTCATATAGGCCTATCTCATTAACATCACAACTAGGTAAAATACTGGAAACTGTTGTGAATAAAAGAGTTAAATTCTACCTAGAAAAAAAACAGTTATATAGCCTAAACCAGTCAGGGTTTAGAGCAGACAGAAGTACAGTAGACCAGCTTGTAAGATTAGAACATGATGTAAAGCTAGGGTTCAAGAGGAAAGAGAAAACAGTGGCAGTCTTTCTAGATGTAGCTAGAGCATATGATGAATGCTGGCGATATGGAGCTCTTTACAAAATGAAAAAGATTGGCATTACTGGTAAAACCTATAGGTATCTAGAAAACTTTTTACAGGACAGGTATTTTGCTGTACAGGTGAATAATGATAGGTCAGAAATATATGAACAACAGAATGGGATTCCTCAAGGATCAGTAATCTCTCCTTCAATTTTCACTATAGCTGTAAATGATTTAGCAGATGAATTTAATGACATAAAGAATGCAGTATCACAATTTGCAGATGACTGTGCCATTTGGCGATCTGGAAAAAACTTGGACCATGTTTACAAAAAACTTCAAAATCAAATAGACAAAGTTTCAGAGTGGATGAAAAGTTGGGGCTTCCAAATTAATGTAAACAAAACAGTAGGTATGATTTTCAGCAAAGGAAATTTAAAAAAACAAAACAAAATCAATATAACCATTAAAGGACAGAAAATATGTACCTCCTCAACAACAAGATTTCTGGGCATAACTTTAGATAAACAACTAAATTATAATAAACATATAGACAATTTGGTAGAAAGCTGTAGGGGACCGCTAAATATACTAAGGATTGTAAAAGGTAATGGATGGGGGGCCAGCAATAAAATAATGCTTATGTTCTACAAGTCTTTCATCAGGGGGAAACTGGATTATGCCAGCATAGTCTATGACTCAGCTGCAGCTTCTAACAAAGCAAAGCTGGACAGGATTCAAAATGCAGCCATGAGAACCATTACAGGTGCATTTATATCGACACCAGTAGAAGCTCTAGAAGTAGCACTTGGCATACCGCCCCTTGGTCTAAGACGGAAAGAACTGAGATTAAATTATTGGAGTAAAGTAGCACAAGAAGTGACCCACCCAGCACACAAAGCATTTGTCAAAAACCAACCAAGTGTATGGGACGTCCACTTAAATAAAGATAGATATCCAACAGGGTGGAGAACTATAGAAGACCTAATGCAGTTCAAAGAACTATCAAACACAATTGAAAATAGTAATAAATACAGAAGCAAAATACCACCATGGGAACTAAAAACACCAATCATAGACTACTCACTTACTGAAAAGATCAAACAAAACATAGAAGATAAGGAAGCCAAAATGATAAGTAGAAAGTTCATAGAGCAACTAACTAAACAAAGTCTGGCCGTCTACACTGATGGATCCAAGGGTGATAGTGAGCAACTAGGTGCCGGAGTTGTAATACCACAATGGGGAATAAAAAAGAGCTACAGTGTAACGGAAGGGGCATCGATTTTTACTGCAGAGATGGTAGCAATTCTTAAAAGTCTAGAAATAATCGAAGATAACCCACCAGAAGCTGTTACGATATTTACAGACTCACTATCATCACTCCAAGCACTAGAACACCCAGGTAAATGTAGCCGGCCAGACATAAAGGAAGAAATTCTAGCAATTAATACATCACTAGAGAACAGAGGATGTAGTGTGAGGCTAGTGTGGGTTCCAGCACACATAGGTATAGCTGGCAACGAGTTGGCAGACCAGAACGCCAAGAAGGGAAGAACAAGTAAAAACAATATAAAAGCAAAACTGGGAAGGTCAGAGATCAAGAGCCAAGTGAAGGAAACTATAAACGAGGAATGGAAGACAACATGGAAGGAAAGTAGAAAAGGCAGACACGCGTTCAAACTGCTGAAAGAACCAACGAGGACATGCCAGGTCAGAGAAGAATTAAAGATACCATCGAACAAAAAACTGTGGCGTCTCCGACTCGGTGCAGCATACTTCATGGTAGAAGAACCACACTGCCAAGAATGTCAGGAAGAGAATGACATAGACCACTACCTGATCCACTGTAAAAAGTATGAACAACAAAGGCTTGAATTAAAAACTTACTATAGAAATCAAAATATAGACTTAACAGGTGATAAGGTTTTAAGTATAGATGCCCCAAGAGATGCCCAATCAATACTTAAAAGATATATACATAAAACAAAGGAAAAAATATAAGGTTAGAACTTCAGGAAAATCATCCAACTAAATAGAAATTAAGCAGCAAGAACTAACAAAGCATTAACAAAAAAATAACTACTCATAGGACAAGGAAAGACAAGGTATTAAAAAAAAGGGACAACAACTCAAAAAGAACAAATACTAATACAAATTAAAACCAAGTGTAAAGGACAATAGTTATCTATAAACAATACAAAAGAGAAAATAAAATTGACAAATACTAATATAAATAAAAATCAGCAACTGCAAAAGACAACAGTTATTTAAATATAATACAAAATTAGTAAATAAAATGACACTAAATACCCCAATTATAACCAAATTTCAGGTTGAACAGGGTAGACCAAGATGGAACGAGAATGAGGCAACAATGATCAGATGTTGAGTGCCCGATCTCCACCCATCAACTCATCAAAACAACAACAACAACGAAGGAGGCCATACAATTTTCAAAACTACAGTAAGAGTGACAGTCTGTCAGCGGAACTTCCTTTGCCTTCTGCATCTGAGAGCAGACTATATGACCATTAACAGCTCGACTGTATGTACATGAGGGTTACATCCTGTAATAACAGTACACCTTTAAGGAGCCAGCCACAACTATAGGAGCTAGTGGTGCGAGCGCCCTTTAATTCTAGAGGGACAGCCACCCAGTACCTACTGCCTGGAGGAAACACAGTTGATTGTTTCTTTCCAGAACAGAAGTGTGACAGCCTACAAACACAAGTAGAACAGGTAAGTGGCCATACACAGCTACTGTCCAGTGTAGAACCAGATAGACGACAATAATTAAGTCATCTAAGACAGTAGATAATTATGACAATTCAGTGCATATAGATAGGCACATTCAGATTCAGTAATTGACTAACTGAAGAACTATTATTGATCCTAAAATACAGACAGTCTACAACCAGATTGAGTTCAGCCAGGAAAGAAGAACTATCAATATAAATTTTAAAGACTGTAGATATTTGTGAACATTTTACTAGTGATTTTATTAATTTTATGTTGTAATGAAATTTTGAGTTCAGTGAAAGATTTTCACAAAGAAAAGAAAACGTGTACAAAATAAATTGTAAATTTTAGTAACAGACTTACTTGGATTATTTAAGTTAAGTTACAGTTCTTGTTGGTTAATAGTTTAGTTTAATACCCCTAGCAGAGCTTAACACTATAAACAGAGGAGGATCTTGAGGGGAGCATTTAGAAACCTAGGATAATACACTATCATCATACCTAGGAACTTATACAGCTTGATCTTCCTTTGATGTCAGTACACCATTACTCTTTTCAGAGAAGGGGGTATTGCTTATAAGACCAGTCTCTTATCTGGCACTATCCTGGCATCACCTGATACAACTTTGTGTCCAGGATATCTTATATTTTAAACAATATTAACCGCTCTCGTGACAGATTGCAGCATTCGTGGCATGTGCGACATGCATGAGGTTTAGTAGTCATCTTCCGACTTCGCCTCTTCAGAGACTCCCTGACACGTTACGGAACCAGTCATTTTTGATAAGATGAATATAACAAGAAAATGTGTAACATATTTACTGAACTATTCATTAAGATAGATTGTGAAACAAATAAAAGTTCAGATATGCTCAGAAAAGGGACAGAGACAGGAATAAAAAAGCTGAAAACCACAACGACTACACTCTTTAGATATCATACAAGTAGATTTGAGAGAAAAATATAAAAGGTGTCTCGTTACATTATATCGCAGACCTATTTAATGGAATAGAGTTAGAGTAAATAAAATCAGGAACTTCAAGGCAGATCTTGTCAAGAGATGGCATTCCAGCAGAGTCCATTAAGCAGACATTTGTACCATTACGAAGATGATATACACATTACTTTGTAAAGTCTGGATGAGAGAAGAATTACTCGAAAACTGGAAGATTAGCATGTACTGTTCCTAAAGAGGATTTACAAGAGTGCACATATACAATTTGGGAGCATTCTTCATTACGGACTTCCAAACTCATTAGAGATGGTGGCCACTTCCGTGTAGTTGTGTACAGTAGAACCCTCTCCAGGGAATCAGTAGTTCTCTACTTAGCTCTTCTTATTTTTTTCTTTGTGGTCTCATTACATTTGTAATGATATTTAGTAAGACCGCTATCATTTCCACAGCAGCCAGCCGCTTTCCTTTTCTATGCCTTGATACACCTATAGTGTAACACTCACTTTGCTGTTTAGCTTCGTGAACTGTTGATCTGTTTAAGTTCATCCGCCTCACTCACCGTCTCAGTCGTTGTGTATTAGGGATGGAAATTCCCATAAGTAGGTTTACTCCTACCCCACTCGGGTAGTCAGCAAGGACAGATGTTCGGGATGTGGCCACCGCCGTACACGAGCGGTATTTGTGTAGCCATGTATGAGTTAGATAAATAGAGGGACACCAAATACGATCTTTACCATCCATTTAAGATATGACTTTTACTCAACTTGAAGTACTATCACTCTCACTTTATCCCACATCTCTAGAAGAGAAGCAATATTTTTTAGAAAAAAAATGTAGTAGAAAATATATAGAGGTCCAAACGAGTATTTACATGTGATTCTTTAACTATAAGAAAGCTTTTCACGATGTTCACGATGAGAAAATAAACGAATGTCTCTAAGACAAAGATGTTGACGGAGAAGACACTAGAACCATCTGTAACGTATCAATCGATCAAACAATACCTTTTAACTCCACAAGGAGCAAAGACCTTCTAGAAACACGTGCCAAGTCCTCCTGTCACGTGACATCAGCTCAAAATCTTTCCACGTTTTTCTCATCATTTTCACTTGTGTTTCCAGTTCTCTTCTCCATGTGTTTCTTGGTCTAACTCTGCTTCTTTTATCCCGGGGGTTCTAGAACAAGGACTGCCTTGTAACGCTATCAACAGGTTTCTTCAGTGTGTGTCCTATCCATCGCCATTATCTTCTTCTCATTTCTTATTCCACTGGTACTTGTTTCGCTCATGTCACCAGTTCCACATTTGTGATTTTGTAATACCAAGACTAGGACTTTTCCTGGCGCCGACATTGGTAGTGATCACGACATGGTATTGATGACGCTCAATCTTAAACTCAAAAAGAACTATAATCAAAACAGATGTTCTCAGTTAAGATTCAATTTAAACAAACTGAAAGATCCAGAAATCGTGGGAATCTTTAAGGCAACTGTTGGAGGAAAATTCGCAGCTCTCAAATTTTTGGAGGATGATACCAACTCAATCACAGAGAACATGAAAGACGTGCTCACTGAATCAGCAACAAAAATACTTGGGAAAAGAAAAAAAATAAACAAACCATGGGTTACAGATGACATTCTGAAGTTATGTGATACACGGCGGGAAATGAAAAAGGTTAAGAAAGAGGTTCCTGAAGTAGCATGGCAATACAGTATGGTGAATAAAAATATTAGAAAGAAAATGAAACAGGCCAAAGACAAATGGGTAGCTGATCAATGTGAGTCCATTAATACGGGGCTAATAAAAGGTAACAGCAAGGCAGCTTTTGACACATTAATAAGACTATCAAAACCCCAACAGCCCAGGGTAATTGTCATAGAAGATAGCAATGGGGCTCTGCTCAATGAAAAAACAGCTGTAATGAGAAGGTGGACAGAATATTGTAAAGAATTATATAACTGTAAACTCGACCCTGACTATAGCATATTAAACAACATTAAGTGCGAAAACAGGGAACTCGGAAATGCAGCAATATTACGGGAAGAAGTGGAAGAGGCTATATGTTCGCTGAAAGGAGGGAAGTCACCGGGTGTGGATAATATCCCAGCAGAGCTCTTGAAATATGGAGGACCAGATATAGTAAAAATGATGACAACAATTTGCCAGAAGATATGGAGTACACACCAAAAAAATGGCCAAAAGAGTGGACGCAGTCATTAGTAATACCGCTTCCAAAGAAAGGAAATCTAAAAATGTGCAAGAACTACAGAACCATTAGTCTTATTAGTCATCCAAGTAAAGTGATGTTAAGGATACTTTTGAACAGAATAAAACAGAAATCAGAAGAAATCTTGTCCGAGGAACAGGCTGGCTTTAGACCAAAAAGAAGTACCTCAGAACAAATCTTCAAAATTAGCCCCTATTTTTCCTTGTTACAGGTTTATTCGTGTCCTACAAACTGAGGTCGTATGTTCGAGTCAATCCCGCTGCCTGGAACTTCGCAGGAGCATAGAGATTGTACAGAAGCTACATCTTTAGTCCCCCTCAATCTTGGGTGGGCTAAAGTAACGAGCCTCAGCAGGAGTTGTGTGACCCAAACTAAGGAGAACAGAACGTTTTAAGAGATGAGTACCCAGTAGTACCATTTCTGTCGGCATTGTGAGCATAGAAACTGTCAGTGATGAGAAAGTGACTTAGCACAGCAAGAGACAAAAATAACAGCATAGCTGATAAATGTTATTAACAGCACAGCTGATATAATTTTTGTTCCTATAATTGGAAAACTTGTTGTCTATATAAATATAAATATTTGTAAAATATATGTAAACTTACAAATTCATTACGTTCCATTTTTTCAACATTCACCCTTCAGCACAAGAGTAGATAGTATATATACTAAATAAAATATAAGGAAATTGTATTTTGAACGACATGTCAATTTTATCATTGTTAAGTAAAAATCTGTTTCCTTGTTTTGTTTAATTTCACAGTTAGTTACACAGCGGAGGTGGCACGTTATGTCGGTCTCCTCTCTACTATTGTTTCGAGATCAGATCATTCACAGCCGTAACTAATTACGGTCAGTCCTGACAATTAACTTTCAGTTGTATATTAGGATAAGCCATCTTTTCTTTTTTTTTTAAAGTTTTGACTCGTTTTGGCGAGGCGCGTCCCGTTCAACCTAGTCGGTTATATTAGGGCGCATGTCCAAATATAAAAGACCTTTAGATCTGAGAGAATTGGATAAGCCATCTTCCTTCAGACACAAGGCGAGGTATATAAACATGCCAATTATGTAAAGCATAACATTAATTTTCCAACAACTTCAAACGTAGTTATTAACGATTTAATATAACAATAAGATAATTTGTATTCTAAACAATCTATAGACATTACCTACAGACAGTGGTACATTGAATCTGCTGCTAGTTTCAAAGATACAATCTAACAAGCGCTCCATATGTTGGTTAGCCGTGACTTCTCCTTAGTTATCGTACTGTGTTGAGGCTGATCACTTCTAGTAATGAAAGATGGCCCACAGCTCTGGCAGATTCTGAAGTGATTTCGTGAAGTACGAACTGGTCTGATGCGGCATTCCTAATATACCCATGTCCCTTTGTCTCCGAGAAGTCCACGCTTTTGTTCACTTTCAGCTTAAAAACTTTTCTGAAAATTTGGGTGTTTTCCGAATCTGTGCTAGTTTATTTCATAATTTTCTCGCTTATCACTAATGATAATGCTTTCTTACTGCTATAATTACATGTATTTCATATTTCTGCACACATCCCAAAAACAATTATTCTGTTTAAAGCGTTAAATATATAATTACCGTAGATTTTTTAGTGTGCTAATTAAGATAGGATTTCCATTTCCCTGTACAAGTTCGTTGCGATTCCTAGTTTATCATAAAGATAGCGGTTTACGTTGAATTATTCCGAAAACTTCCGAAGTGGTATGTCCATGTCGCTACATAAATGTTTCTTCGATATCCCTGGAGATTCCAGAAAAGGTGATTGCTTTGTAATGCTGTCAACAGGCCGCCTCATTGCATGCTTGTGCCGTCTATATTGCTGTCAAATTATATGTATGCATTCAAATGTACTAAATGCGTTTCCTCAATAACAGATTTGTCGACATGTGCAAGTTTTAGTCTTATAATCTTTGTCTTGTCCCTGCGTATTACACTGGACAACAGCCAAAATGTATCCGAGACAAAAGTAGCTATTTTTAACTAATTTGGACATGCTGATCACGAATATGAAAATCGCGAATAAGATTTAGTTTTCAACATCCGGAAGGGTGGGGATGGGGATGAGGGGGGGGGGGAGAAATGGGGAGGGGGGGTCAGTAGGTTGGTGGCTTCACCTTCTCGACGCAAATGACCCAGTCCTTCTCTTTTCTGTAGCCCTGGCACGTGATTCCCCACGAGACGGATAGTCTTGAGTAGTGCCCTGTATTTCTATATAGAGTGACGTCAACTGAGTCAGAATCGAAAACGAGGCTGAACGACGTGGACGCCATTTTTTGTCGCCAATATCTGGGTTAGTAGCGGGAATAAGCGTCGAGTAAGATTATTTTTTTTTTAAATTAATGAAGAAAAATATCCCGTTCAACCTCTGATGGGTTATAATTAGGATATATATTGTTTTCAATTCCAAATAATATGAAAAACTGCCGATGAGATGGTGGCATCACATTTGTCAAATCATTGTAAATAGGGACAATCACAATTATACTAATATGTTAAATAAATAAACAAAAACAAAAACCAAAAAACAAACAAAATCAAGAAGAAACTCTGAACAAGAATTATATTAAAATGGAGGGGTGTAAAGGCCTGGTGGTTCCAGTTATATAACTGACTTTAACAGATATTTAATTGACTTTCATCTGTTAAAAGTCATATGCATTGTAAGAACTGCAACAGACCTTCACATTCCCAGACACTACTATTAACATTTGTTCGTGATAAATATTGTTTGACTATATTATGCAGTTCCCTAGGTCTGTCTATTCTTAACACCTCTTCTATATTTATATATATATATATATATATATATATATATATATATATATATATATATATATATATATATATATATATATATATATATATATATATATATATATATATATATATATATATATATATAATTTATTTGTCTGAAAATCAGAACAATTAATATGTGCGTTTCTTTTGGTCTTGAGTATATAAATATATATAAATGTAACGGTGGTGAACCCTCATTGCTCATCATAGATATAACGTCTATGCTTTTGGGCGAAACTGTGTCCTTGTTTCTCTATTTCTTAAACAAATTGAATCCATTAACCACAGCAGAATTTGATGCACTCATCATGGTATGCACCAGAAAAGGTACAATATAATTATTTCTCGTCATACTTTATCGTGTGACGTACTCGTTTCTAAAGATGTGTCTTCAAGTCCGAAATAAGTAACTTTTGTCTCCTTTATTGTCACCAATTTATTGTCACCAATTATTGTTACGGTATATGATATTAACGCCGTCTGCCAAAGGTTAGCGGACGTGCAAATGTAAAGGTTAAGGCATTTAATATATTGCGATAGATGTTTCAATTATTGAACGCTCCATACACGATCGATTATGACGTGTCTAGCGTTGTTTAGGACACAGTCGGTAACTAGGAGACGCTACCCTTTGTTACTTGACCGCCAAGCTGAATAGCTGCGTTTTTCTAACCTTCCAATTCAATGGCATGATATAGCTATTTATATGTGCATTTTTGATGGACCAGGGTCAGTCCTAGAACTCTATATGAGAGGAAAATTTATGGAGGTTAGTATTTAACTAGAATTCTCAGAAGGAGGAGAATAATCGTCAAATTCGTATGAAATATTCAGACTCGCAGTCTCACTGTCGGCAGGTAGCCATGTCTAGCTGCGCGTGCATATAGCTGTGATGTTCTGACGACAATACTGCATTGTATCCTTAAACGGACATTGACACGTAAACCAGCAGTCTACGTTATTGATTAATTTATGCATGACTTATAAGGACTTATGTTCTGTTCCTATTTGAAATGATCATCCTGTGTGTACATGTGATTAAATATTACGGACTCAGTCTGAAGGCATTAATTACTTCATTAATGTTGCTGAGTTCAAGTTACATGAACTACTTCTTCATACCATGCTACTGAGTTGTATGAACACCTTCACCCTACTTCGCGTAATACTAAACAAAGCACGATTAACAAGAGATCACTAAAGTAACCATACTCAGTGCATGATCTTCAACCGGCAAATAACTCAGCAACAAAGTGGCGGCCGAATGCGGGGAACGACAGAAAAAAAAGAAACAAACTTCTGTTCCTTACGCACATGTTAACCATAATATTTATGATCAAGTTTCGATCACATGATCCAGTCGAAGATGACGTCTTACTCATTCTAATGCCTAACAACGTGACGTCACTGAAAGTCGTGTAGGTGATCTGTCGGAGAAACCAAAGTCGTTTTCTAAGTCTAACCAGGGGAAACATGAGCCATTTGAAGCAAACACACGATATGGACTACAGGAGCAGACAGTCAGGGGCATTAGCCTAGCTGTTGACGACCTCTAGCACTGATCTAAGCAACGGAAAAGATAAGTCTAGTTGTTTTAATACTGTCGTCATTGCAAACAGTAATACTGAGTCCATGCCTTTTGCCTGCATAGGCATGTCTTTTCTGAATGTGTTTCATGTATTTTTTTGGGTTGTTTTAATGTGTTGTTAATTAGTGGGAGGTAGGGAGGATGAACCGAAATTAGATTCTGTGGCTCTCACGATGCCTGAATTGATTTCGGTCGTTTCTTAGGGCAGTTAAACGATTGCACTTTTGGAAGCCCCATTGAGGTTTGCCATTGGACTGTCTGTCCAAATCTGCTGTCGTTTGACGATTTGTGTTAGCTGTACCGTTCCGTAGATAACTGGTGTATTTTATTCGTACTCAGTTCACAATTTTATTCAGTTTTGTATCATGTTCGTTAACTAGTTCGTCCAGTCTCCTCTTACTATCATTTATTTGATGATTGTTAAGGGGGAACACCCACCCAGAAATTGGTTATCTTTTTAAAAAATTAACAGAAAAATAACTAACAAACCTGTTGACATAAAATTTGGCCACATGTTACAAGAGGTATTATATTTTATGATGAACAAAGTTTACTTCATAAATTTTAATGTTTTATGTGAAAATAATTAATTAACATGAAGTGATGAAAAAAAAAGAAAGGAAAACCCCCAGTGCACCTGGGAATGAATTTCACTCACATAAAAGGTGCAAAGAATGCCAAACCAGCAGATGATGTGCATAACATCCCTACCTATGGCGTGAACCACCCAAAAATGTCTACCCCAATGAGTTTTGTAGATATGGCTCTTGCAATATGACCCTTTTAAATAGCACAAATTTAGAACTTTGTATAGCAATATCTCTGTTTCTATACCATGTAAGAAAAAAGTGGAGGTTCATGCCATAAAGGATAACATGGGCTATAAGTGTGCAAAATTTGAATGCTATAGCTTTAAAATTGTAGAAAATATCACCGGAACTGTGAATTGCAAGCCCTGTTTTCGTTAAAGTTTAGTTTTTAAAATGTTAAAACACTTATCTGATTCTCTTTGAACATTGATAACTCATAAACTATTACAGATAAACACATAATTCAAAAAGAATATCAAAGTAAAAAGGCTTTTAAATATTTAAAACACAATTATTATATGAAAATCAAAAATAACCTTTTTTGTCTTTTTCTGGGTGTATATGCCCCCTTAAATGGTCGTCCATTATGAGTCCTGTGATGTCATCATTTTTTGCAGTCATTTTTTTTTGTGTACTTTGAATATTAAGTTGACCTCGGGTCAGACCTTGACCCTTCATTTGGCTTGTGACACTTCCGCTTGTTTTATTTAGTTCATAAATTCATTTTTAATTGTGAAATGTCTTGTTTGCGTCTTGACATTGTTTGTACCCTTTAGTTGCATCATTGTTTTGTTTGTCCTCATGATATATATTAAATACTACATTAATAATATGATATTATATGCAATAATACACTTGTAATTTAATTTAATTAATTTTTTCTGATATTTAAGGTTAATATGGGACATTGCATAATTATGCAGTGATAGTCCAAGAAAGTAGCACTACAATTTATAAGAGATGCCTAGGGCATAATAATATAATATATATATTGACCAAATAAAATAATCTTATAATCTACCTTTGAGGTAATAGACCCATTGTATATTATTTAATATACTTTTCTGGTACTAAGAGAGTGACTTAGTACATTGAACAATATAATTTCTAGGAATCATACCCAACATTATTGGATATTGAGATTAATTGTGTGATGTAATTACATTATAGTTAACAGATATCATAACTATTTATGATATAGTTCGTATTTAGATACAATATTGTTACAAAATATTGTCTATTAGTTGAACTTAGACATAAGAGTTCAGTACTATTGTGATTATTTATATTGAATATTCCTAAGTTGAGTAAGTATAGTAATTACTCTGAAGATACTATTAACTATTTTAATCAGTAATTATCAATAATTACTTACAGATAAAAGTCAAAATGCTTACTATAGACCATTTCGTTAAAATTGGTAAGGAATATGGTTATAAATCTCAAGAACTTCGTCAGTTTGCTGAGGCAGAACTGGAAAAACATAAAGCAGAAATAGAGGAACAAAAGGTTGCATTAAAGAAAGAGGAGGAGGAACGTGAGATGAAGCAAATTGCCAAGGAAAATAGATTAAGAGAAATTGCTCAACAGGAAGAAGAGAATAAATTGAAACGAGAGGAAATTATTTTACAACAAGAAATGGAATTGGCGCGTATTAAATTGGAGACAGCAAGATTACAAGCACAAAGTGCTGATTCAAACCAGAATAATAACGCACAAAATGGATCGTCATCCAGCCAAACTAAACATTTCTACAACTTTAAATTACCCACTCTCAACTTAAACGTGGACGACCTTTCATCGTTCCTGTCACGTTTTGAACAGACTTGCAAAACAAACCATTTGCCTGAAGAGTCATGGGTACTCAAGTTAAATGAATTCTTGGTTGGAGAACCATTGACGGCTTCTCAAAAATGCTGACCCATCAATAGCAAATAACTACGGTGCTATTAAGTCCTTGCTTTTACGAAGGTTTCACCTGGACGAGGAACACTGTAGGTTGAAATTTAAGGGAATTTTACCTGAATCTCCAAAAGATTTTGCAGGATTCATTGCGAACATACGCAATACATTTAATAGATGGGTTGAACTGGCAGAAGTCAACAAATCATACGACAAATTAGTTGATTTGCTACTACGGGATAAGGTATTATCTTCGGTTAACCAGCCATTTTTTGCATATTTGCAGGAGCGTAAACCAGGTACTATGGACGAGTTAGAAAAAATTTCTTTAAACTACTGTTCGGCACATCCGAATGCAACCATTTCTAACTCCTCATTAAGAGAACCTCTACCTGTGGCGTCTAATATGGCCTACAATCATAATAACAAACAAAGACATCACAGTGTAGACAGAAGCAGGTTCCAAAGAAATCACAATGTTAACTTTCAGAAGGGACATAATAATAATTTCAACAATAAAAATGAGTTCAACAGAGGTAGATCACGAGATAGAAATTATTCACCTCAAACAAACTACCACAATGGTCAACATAACACTAATTATAATCGATCACATACTCCCAATAATAATAATAACTGGAATGGGAATAATCATGGCTCGAGACATCGAGATAATAGTTACTATAGAGGACGACGAGATAATTCTAACAATTATACTCGGAATCGATCTCATTCTCGGGGATCATCTCAGTACAACCATAATACAGGGGCGGCAGTTACAAATAATATTACCCCTATAGCTCAGGTCCCACTTGACAATAATACAACACAGTCTTCTTCTGCATGTTTTGCTATTAATTATAATGTGGCAAATAGTTGCCAACAATGCAATCTTATTTTTCAGAAGGCGAAAGAAACAGTGCTTAACTGCGGACATATTACACCAGAGGTAGGTCTTGCAGTCAACGATGGAACAGGCTTACTAATTTTTAACAGGGGAATCGTTAATGGATCCGTCGTCTCAGTGCTGAGGGATTCAGGATCCACAACGATTGGTGTACGTCAGTCGCTGGTACATCCTAGCTGTGCGACAGGAGAATATGTACGCTGCATGACATTTGGTGGAAGTATTGAGTTCTACCCAATAGCTATTGTTCATATTAGAACACCCTTTTTCACAGGGAACGTAAAAGTATGTATGCTAAAAAAGCCTATAGCTGATCTGATGGTTGGTCGTATACACGGCAGTAAAGATTGTACTCCAGATGAGATCATAGAATGGGAGAAACATAACCTATGCACTGGAAACGCCGTGACGACTAGAGCGCAGACTCAACTCATGGAGAAAGTTGATGATAATAAAATGGATGCAGACAACCAAGAGGAATTTGTAGTCAATTCACCTATTGACAGGGAAACATTTGCAACCAAACAAAAAGAGGATAAATCTTTAAAAAAAATTTTTAAGCTGGTTGATAAAGTTGACAATCTATCCTCAGGTAATAATAACAAACATTGTTTTGTTATTAAAAATGACATATTGATTAGATGTTTTAATGACAAATCACAAATGAAACAACAAGTTATGGTCCCGTATACTTTTAGACGGTACATTCTTCAACATGCACATGACTCACATTGTGCTGGACATATAGGATATACTCGAACACGATCTCGAGTACTGTCTTCATTCTTTTGGCCAGGAGTGTCAAGAGATATTTCGCAGTATGTACGTTCCTGTACTACATGCCAAGAAGTGAAAGCACGTGGAGCTTTTCACACGGCGCCTATTCAGGCTTGCGATATCTCAGTAAGACCGTTTGACAAGATGGCAATAGATATTATTGGTCCATTGCTACCATCGGCCAGAGGACATAGATTCGTCCTTACGTGCATTGATTTGTGCACACGATGGCCAGAAGCTATCCCATTAAAGACCACCACTACCACAATTATTCTACATGAGTGCCCATGTAACATTGCAAGACCATTATCCACTGTACTATGATGTATTATGGCAACCTGTGATTTGTCACTATCTGTGCTGTCGAGTGTGTACGTCCGATTAAACTTTAGAAAAAGGTACACAGTCGTTGGTGTCGATGACTTCCAGTCATACATGAGTGTGAGAAAAGAACATTTGTCAACAACACGAACCCTTATCATCATTCGCACATTATACACTCAATCCATGTCTACACACCACTGCGTAGGTCAAGTTGACATTCCATACCCTACAGTGGAGCAAACAACACCATAGAGATCTTATCAACTGATGATGATGATGATGTCTGCTTCCATCCACTTATATCTATCTTTTGGTGGATATCATTAACGGGAATAAAAATCCAACTTTATCAACATTATCAACTGGTGGACCAGCTTTCTGGGTTTGACCTCGCAGAAGTTCAGAAGTCAACAGAGTACCGATACCAGACCGTTTCCTGTGGCTGATACGACACACTTGCAGTATTGGTTTGCTATTTGTCAACACTTCGTCACGTGACCTGTCAAGTGAATGCAGTATGTAGGTCAGCGTTGTTGACATTTTTACATTAGACATTACAGAGTTTCACAGAACAGTTGGATCAATTCTTGTCAATATTAACAGGAAGACAGTATTAGTGAACTAAGAAGTCCTATTTTCATCGATGGATCTTCTTGTTTTCTGTATATGAACTTTAATATTTAAGGCCAGAATGTTTAATTGAATAAAGTGGCAGTTTGTTTATTTTCATAAAAATAACTTTGCCATTACTGTAAAACTGAGCCTATTTTGCAACACATACTATCATACACATAATTTATATATATTTATGTTTACATGTTATTTGTTTGTATAGTATGTTAGTTTCTATGTCAGCGGGTTGTGTTTAAGGTTGGGCGGCGTCCTCACAACAGAATATCCCACGTCATAGAGGGTCCGTTGTGGGCGTTTTCTATAGGTGCAATTTTCTTGATTGAAAATTTGCTGCGACAACTGTTGCTTTTGTGTTAGCTGTGAAGTCTGTAATTATTGTTATTTTTGTAATATTTCTTTGTTCTTTAGTTTTGTTTTGATTTGTTTGTAATTTGTTGGTCTAACCTTTTCTATCTTTCAGTTCTATTCACAATTTATATTCATATATTGTGACGTCATTTGTGTTGTTATTCTTTGCAGATTCAGTGATTATTTTCATTGATTTCCCTATTTGATTTATTTTGATTTCTGCAAACGTTCTTGTATTGTCAGTCCTATTTGTACTTTATGTATTCTGTTGGTTGTCATATGTTTTATATAGGTATATTTCATAAGACACAATTGCCTGTGCACTGCACTTGGATTATGGTATAAAACCAGTACCTGATTATTATTACTATTATACAAGACCTTATTAAAGGCTTGTGACCCACAGATATTGGGATAGTATACTGATTAATCAAGTCATTGAGAACTTGTGGTATTATTATTGGTTCAGGTGATTAGTATTATTGTTAGACATCATGTCTACTTTAGAATACTTCATTACACAAGGGAAAGCCCTTGATAAGACTGGTCAACAATTAGAACAATGGGCTGTTGCTCAATATGACAAAGCATTAGCTGCAGAAGAGAGAAGAGCTATGGCAGAAGAGAAAAGATTAGAAAGAGAAGCTGAGGCTGCTGCTGAACAAAGGAAATTGCAGATGCAGGTAGAGCAAAGGAGATTTGAAGCTGAACAAAAAAAATTGGAAAGAGAAGCTGCTGCGGAACAAAAAAAATTGGAAAGAGAAGCTGCTGCGGAACAAAAAAGATTAGACAGTGAAGCTGAACAAAAAAGATTAGACAGGGAAGCTGAACAAAAAAAGATTAGACAGGGAGGCTGAACAAAAAAGATTAGATGCTGAAGAGAAAAAAGCAATAAGAGAACATGAATTTGAGTTGGAGAAATTGAGATTGACAAGTATGAGTAATGTTAATCAGGCATCTAGTGGTAATGGTAAACCTTCTACTTACAAGGTTAAGGTTCCACCGTTCAATCAGTCCAGTGACGATATTACATTCTGGCTGGATAGATTTGAACGTTCTTGTCGTACACATAATGTGGATAAATCACAATACGCTAATCAATTATCAGAAAACTTGAAAGGTGAATCTTTGACTAGATTATGCCTTGTAGGAGAAGCAGATAAGGATAATTATGATGTCATTAGGGCGGCTTTGATAAAAAAATATCAGCTAAGTGAGGAAGGCTATCGCCTTTTATTTAAAACGATGGTACCTGAGACGGGTGTAGAATTCTCAGAATTCACTGCAAAGGCACGTCTCACAGTTGATCGTTGGATTGAGCTTTCCAAAACAGAAAAAACGTATGAAGGACTTATGGATTTGTTGCTCAGAGATAAGATTATGTCATGTGTGAACAAACCTTTCCTTGAATTTATACATGAGCGTAAACCCAAATCTCTAAAAGAAATGGAAGAATATTGTTCCCAATATGTCACTGCACACCCCGACGTGACTTTTGGCAACACTAAGATTAAGGAGAGTATGCCAGTTGCTTCAGCAACACCATACAATCCCAATTATTCACACAGATTTCAGGGACCTCAAAACAGATTTGATAAAAAAGGTAACCATAATAGTTATCAAAACCAAGGTAACCAATCATTTCAGGGTTCTTCTTCAAAGAACTGGAGACGACCTGATAGCTCTCGACACAGGGGTGGTCATAATTATAGGAATTTCCGTAGAGGAAGTAATTATAGAAACTATCAGGGTTATCCGTCTTGGAGTCAACAAGATCATAATTACAGAGATACTCATTATAATGAATATGATAATGGTAACCAAGGGAACTATGACTCAAACCCAAATAGGGGTTACAATAGAGGTAACAATAACTACAGAGGTGATAATAACCGAGGTAGATCTCAAAACAAAAGACATAAACCACATTTTCAGGCAAACTCTGTACAACAAGAGTCCAATGAAGCCTATAAACAGAGTAAAGATAATAATGATGCTAGTAATATGGCATGTGCCGCTTTTGATTTTGGGAGAGCATCTCAGTGCCCCCAATGCAAAACGTTATTTGAGCCAACCACAGTGTCTACTTTAAGCTGTGGCCATCCTCTTCCTGCTCTTCCGGCATCAGTCGCGCATGATGGAAGAGGTTCTCTTGTCTTACATAAGGGTTTAGTGAATAACAATCCAGTCTCTGTGCTATTTGATTCTGGATGCACCACAATTGGTGTTAGGCAGTCACTCGTAGATCCTTCCCGTGCCACTGGACAAGTAGTCAAATGTGTAACATTTGGCGGCACATTAGAGAAATACTCTACTGCTATCATTAGGATTGCTACTCCTTTCTTTACAGGAGATGTACACGCATGTCTTCTTCCGAATCCGATCGCTGATCTCATCATCGGTCGCATTCATGGAGTCAAGGAATGCACTCCGCAACAAATTTCCACGTGGGAAAGGCAAAACATGCAGATTGCTAACGCTGTAGTCACTAGAGCTCAGGCTCTTAATATGCCTCAAACTTCATCTACTGAAGATAATGAAGTGCATAACCAAGATAATCCCTTGGTAATTTCTCGTGACTCGTTTATAAAACAGCAAGAAGATGATCCCACTCTGAAGAAATTCTTCATTCTTGCAACTAAAGGTGATCCGAATAAAGACACAAGTCGTAAATCGTGGATTACAAAGAAGAATGGCGTACTTGTACGTATGGTTCAAGACTCCATTACGTCAAGTCATTCTCAAATCCTGGTTCCCAAGAATTTGAGAGTTAAAATTTTGCAGCACGCTCACGACTCTCAGTGTGCTGGACACATGGGTTTTTCCCGTACTAAGTCAAGAGTCCTTGCGGCTTTCTTTTGGCCATTGGTAAACAAGGACATACGGATTTATTGTCGATCTTGTAAAGTATGTCAGGAAGTTAAATCCAAAGGTCCACGGCATGCTGCACCCATTCAGGCGGCGGACATTCCTATTCGGCCGTTCCAAAAAATGGCTATAGACATTATTGGTCCATTTAAGATCAAGTCTGCCAGAGGACATCAGTTTATCTTGACGTGTGTTGATATGTGCACACGTTGGCCAGAGGCTATTCCTCTGAAGAGCATTACTACTGCTGATATTGCAGATGCTCTTTGGCTTATATTTTCTCGTCTGGGGTTCCCCGGAGAGATATTGTCAGACCATGGCACCCAACTAATATCAGATACCATGTCTCAAGTAATGTCTACTCTGCAGATAGATAGATCTTTAAGTAGTATCTACCATCCAATGTCTAATGGTATGGTCGAACGCCTTAATAGAACACTTAAAAACTTACTGGGGAAGATAACTGAGGATCATCCTCAAGACTGGGACAGAGTTTTACCTGCGGCCCTCTTCGCTTACAGAGAGGTACCCAATGAACATACAGGATTTTCTCCCTTTGAACTCGTCTTTGGCGCGCGTCCGCGTGGCCCTATGTCGTTGCTTCACGATCTCATTACATCTGACAATATTGACGATGACACAAAGTCATCCTATGAATATGTCATCGCGTTGAGACAAAAGATTATCGAAGCATGCAAATTAGCAACTTCTTCTTCTGAATTTGCGAAACAGAAGGCAAGGCAATTTGCCAATAAGAAGAGATGCTTACGACAACTTTGTCCTGGTGACAAAGCATTTGTATTACTACCTTGTAGGGAAAACAGATTACTTATTTCTTGGAAAGGTCCGTACGATATAATATCGAAAATTTCCGATGTCGACTATATTGTCGATATTGATGGGAAGCATAAAACCTTCCACATCAATATGCTTACTGAATTCCATGAACGTCCGGATTATTTGCAACCCATTTTCCAAGCAACGGACAATTCTCCAGTACAACATGGTCATTACTCATCACTGTCCGTGATACAGGATGAGGAAACAAGTTTTTCAGATGTAAATCTTCCTCTTCCAATGATCCCACTTCATTCTAGTGAATCATGGAAGAACGTTACTGTCTCTCCTGATTTGTCTCTAGGAGAACAGCGACAAGTTTCAACTATGTTGCAAACATTTCAGGATGTACTCACTGACATCCCTGGACAAACGCATGTCATTGAACATGACATTGTTCTAACTGACCATACTCCTATTAGGGTTAGACCTTATCCTATACCTATACATTTTCAAGCACAGGTCGAGAAAGAGTTGGATGAGATGATAGATTTGAAAATAATCGAACCATCCACCTCTGCATATTCTTCGCCGATGGTTATTGTGCGTAAAAAAGACAATAACATACGTCTTTGCGTTGACTATCGAAAATTGAATCAAGTAACGAAGTTCGATGCCGAACCTATGCCTTTACTGGAAGAGCTACTTACTCGACTCTCCAAATCTCATTTTTTCACTAAACTTGATTTGTCTAAAGGATATTGGCAAGTTCCTTTATCTGAACGCGCCAAACCTCTCACGGCTTTTTCAACACCTAGAGGTTTGTTCCAATGGAATTTTATGCCTTTCGGTCTTATGAACGCACCAGCTACGTTCGTACGCATGATGCGCCGAATCCTATCTTATCGGTCAGATGTCATTGCATATCTAGACGACATCTGTCTTTTCAGCGATACTTGGGAAGATCACTATTCAGGGTTAGACGAATTGCTGTCTACTTTGCGTGAGCACAACCTGACAGCGAAACCCTCTAAAGCCTATATTGGTTTTAGCGAAATTTCTTTCCTAGGCCACCGAGTTGGTCATGGTTTCCTAAAGACAGAGGACCATAATACTAGTAAGATACTTAACATCTCAATCCCTAAGACTAAAAAACAGGTGAGAAGTCTGTTAGGTCTTATTCAATTTTATGGCAGATTCATTCAGAATCTATCCTCTATCATGGCACCTCTCTCAACACTTCTAAAGAAAGGTTCGCCTAATGTGGTCCACTGGTCTCAGGAATGCCAATGCTCTCTGGATAAGATTAAAACACTGTTTTCAACACCACCTATTTTAGTGCTACCCACTAAAGATAAGACATTCGTTCTTCGTAGTGACGCTTCATCCACTGGGATTGGAGCGGCACTAATGCAAGAGTACTCTGGAACTCTGCATCCTGTAATGTATATTTCCAGAAAACTTAATGCGGCAGAAAGGAATTATTCGGTTTTAGACCGTGAGCTATTAGCTATGGTTTGGTCGATCCTCAAACTACAGAGATTCCTTCTAGGCGCACATTTCATAGTAGAAACCGACCAAAAAGCTCTTACTGCTATACAGAGTAAGAATTTGAAGAGCTCGAGGTCTACTCGATATGCAATTGCTCTTCAACCTTTTCATTTCTCTGTGCGAGCTATTCGTGGATCAGATAATGTGATGGCAGACATTCTGTCAAGATGCCCACATGATTCCACATAACTATTAGGGCTTAGACTTCTTGATATGTCTAGTTCTATAGTAGTTCCTTTTCTATATCATGATAGATACACATTTGTAATTTAATAATATAATGATTGTATCACTACATAGCGGTTCATTGATGATATGAATTTTTTAGGCATTGTGTAATTGCCAGAATTGTATTATACTTTGATGACACCTTCCTGGAAAAATATACTTGTAGAGAAATAATTTCTCTCAGTTTATGAGACACTTTCTCACCAGTCGCTCCATAAGTCGACTTAGCCTCATATTAGGCGTTATAGGTATTCCTGATATTTTCATCTGCGCATTATTCATGCGTTGTGAGCCTATTGTACGTTGCTCCTAGATGTATTTCAAAAAAAGAAAAAAAAATGTTCCATTTTTTTTTCCCGGGAGGTGTGGTAAGACTGTTACGTGCAGTCTTTGATATCTTACAATATTATACATAGGTAATTTTTTAGTGCTTAAGGGAAAGTCATTATTGAGTTACTTCCCTTGAAAGTTGTGCCGTCTCTTCGATCGAACTCCGCGGATAATCCATTTTACTGCGATTTATTCGTTGTTTGGGTAATAATAGATTGTTCTTGCTTCAGAATATCTATGGCCTGAATTTATGTGTATTGTTTGTCTGAGTAGGACGAGTCTGTCTTATATCTGTATATCTTTACATATCTAAGTCGAACTATATGTTCTGTTGTCTCTAGAGAGGTCGAAGGCTATTCGGCGGATGTGTCGCTAGAGTGTGGTGTGATTTGGCTTCGTCCCGATAGGGACTGTGTTTTCTGTGTCGGCCTGTCGCCGGGGAAAAAGTGATCTCAGTATTTGTGGGGAAGGTGATAGTCGTCTAAACCTATCGTGTATGCTTTACCCCAGTGTTTATTCGTATTGCCGAGGAATGGCAGTTTCATATTTCCTATACCAAGGTAATCAAAGATACTCTTATGAACTCTCGATCGAAGCCACCATTTTCGATAGTTACGATTTGAATGTCTAAGAGAATATATTTGACTCGATGAAAACGACTTCGATTCCTAGCAGCACTATATCCTGTAGATTGCAGTCAATTGTTCATGATCAAATCTACAGAGCAATGAAATGTTTTATGAATGACTAACTTTAGGACAGATTCATTATCTGTATCCAAACGTGAGTGACAGCTCACGAGTGAAGCCATCTTGGAACCAAAACATGTAGTGACTTTCAAGAAGAGAAAAGGGATGCCCGTATTATCGCTTGATTAGTCCAGAGATCACTGCTACACATGAGAACCCATTGCTAGCGGTTCAATATTATTATATGGAAAAATATGTGCTGAACATTATGTTGAAGAATCGTCGCTAGACGAGATTAGGTTTAGAAGCCATCTGAAATATCGTTTATAAGCTGACGTGCTCAGTCAGTGAAGTCAGATGATATATATATGTATGGGCGATACTGAGTGCTTGGCTACTGACAGTCCATTATACAATTATTCTACATGAGTGCCCATGTAACATTGCAAGACCATTATCCACTGTACTATGATGTATTATGGCAACCTGTGATTTGTCACTATCTGTGCTGTCGAGTGTGTACGTCCAATTAAACTTTAGAAAAGGTACACAGTCGTTGGTGTCGATGACTTCCAGTCATACATGAGTGTGAGAAAAGAACATTTGTCAACAACACGAACCCTTATCATCATTCGCACATTATACACTCAATCCATATCTACACACCACTGCGTAGGTCAAGTTGACATTCCATACCCTACAGTGGAGCAAACAACACCATAGAGATCTTATCAACTGATGATGATGATGATGTCTGCTTCCATCCACTTATATCTATCTTTTGGGTGGATATCATTAACGGGAATAAAAATCCAACTTTATCAACCTTATCAGATAGATAGTTAGAAAGATGGATAGATAGATAGATAGATAGATAGATAGATAGATAGATAGATAGATAGATAGATAGATAGATAGATAGATAGATAGATAGATAGATAGATAGATAGATTAGATTAGATTAGATAGATAGTTAGTGTTGCCGTCATTTTTGACGGTGAAAAAGACACCGACCTAATGTATGTTTGATTTAATGTAATCTAAGAGAGATAAATGTTTATTATCTTTCGGTGACAGGTTTGACTGGTGATTACCTTCCCCTGTCTTATGTTGTCCTGTCTCAGGCAATGTCTTATAGTTGACATGTCTTTAAGTCTATTTATAGGACCATGTTCGTTGTATCTTTGCCACCTGTTTGGGCAGAAACGCCTGGTCTAGGTTTGCCTCGATCTGGTCCATGCTCTCTGGGCATGCGCGGGGGTCTTGGCGCAAAAACCGAGTGACTGTTTGAGAGAGACTGTTCCTGAGGCTTAGAGCGGATGTACCGATCCGTAGATTTCTCTCTGCCAAGTTTTCGATAGGGATTGGAAATTCTGTGAATGACTTTTTGTCATTCTTCCATCTCTGTGTGTTTTCTTTATGCCAGTATTGGCTGTGCTGTGTTATCTTAGAGTGAAAGGAATTCTATGACAAGGTAACTGAAAACATTATTCGATCTTTCGTATCGTTAGATCTTACAGGTACATTTTTCGCTGATGGCGGCATAGTGAGCGGAGCTCACAAAGGAGTTATATACTGTACTCCAGTATGGCTTTATTATTTGAAAGACTGGGTCTAAGTTGACCTGTTACTCACATAAGCCTAGGAATCATCTTTATGGATCCGTAATGCAGGCGGAATATTGTTTGGCAGAAAACATATGTAATCTCAGGAGATCGTGTAAACTGAGAGTGACCTGATTATCGAAGCCCGCAACCTGCGGCCTGATTTCGACGTCATATATTGGTCCGTGTTGACGGCCAATTTTTCTTCACCAGAATGAAGTATCTGGCATGTGAGGCCAGCCTAAAGTCTTTTTGCTAGTTGCAGGACAATGGCATTGACCTTGTTTAAATAACTGATATCGCCCGTACCAAGCAATATATTTGCTAGGGCTTACCTGACGGGGCTCAGTCAGGGATTAGAGCTATTGCATGAACAGTAAATATTGGTCAAGACATTGTTACATGTCTGTGATCTGTGATGCCTGAAGTTGACCTTTGTAACTATGCACATTATGTACACGATCTGATGTTATCGACTGTTTCGTCCATCATCGTCGTATCATCGTACGTCATAAATAAATATTGTAAAACGTCAACAGCAATCTCTACTTCACTGACTTCTACTTGTGGTTGTGTGAGCTAATGTGAAGTCGTCCAAGAAGCTATACGGCCTTCGTGTAATCAGCATTGTTATCTACACACTTACACGATCAACCACATTCTTAGACAAGTACTACACGTCTGTATTTATATGAATGTTACCATCATGTGTGTCTTTGCTATACCCTGGCGGCACCTCACGCTAGTGACCTAAATCCTCGCTACAGCTTGGTACTGACCAGGACAACACGACACGCCCACTCTACCATCTTGTCAACACACGAACAAACACACAGTTATAGTGGAGTGAAACAGAACTGTACATCTCTACATTTACAGACACGTATAAAAACAGTATTTTACATCTGGTGGACCAGATTTGTGGGTTTGTTGTCTACTCTACGTGAGCATAATTTGACAGCTAAACCCTCTAAAGGCTGTGTTGGGTTTAGTGAGATTTCTTTTCTTGGTCATCGTGTTGGTTATGGTTACTTGAAGACAGAATACCACAACACTTCTAAGATACTGAACATCACTATTCCTAAGACTAAAAAACAGATCCGTAGTCTCTTGGGCCTAATACAGTTCTACGGAAGGTTCATTCCGAATCTTTCCTCTATTACGGCACCACTCTCAACCCTATTGAAGAAAGGGTCTCCTAATATGGTGCGTTGGTCCCAAGAATGCCAATCTTCATTGGATAAGATTAAGTCATTATTTTCGTCTCCTCCTATTTTAAGACTACCTACAGCCGATAGGACGTTTGTCCTTGTAGTGACGCCTCTGCAATAGAGATCGGGGCGGCACTGATGCAAGAGTATTCTGAGACTCTGCATCCTGTAATGTATGTCTCGAGAAAACTGAATGCGGCAGAAAGGAATTATTTTGTTCTGGACCGAGAATTGCTAGCTATGGTATGGGCAATTCTTAAACTCCTAAGATTTCTTCTCGGCGCGCATTTTTTTGTAGAGACCGACCAAAAAGCTCTCACAGCTATGCAGAATAAGGATTTGAAGAGTTCGAGATCCGCTCGATATGCTATTGCTCTTCAACCTTTTCATTTCACGGTACGAGCTATCCGTGGTTCGGATAATGTGATGGCAGACATATTGTCTCGATGCCCACATGAAGCTACTTAGCTCTTTTGTCTAGATCTACTTTTATATATCTAAAGTTATGATCTATTCTTACAATAACATGCTTCTATAACACTTGTTGTCACTTTGTTTAAACTCAAGGTTTCGTATTGATTACTTGCTTTCTCTGTTACCGTCTTCGGTAAAACAGAGGAGGGCTTTGTTTCATATGAAATAAAGGTCGAAAAAATTAATGCGGCCACATTTATAGTTTAGATATATAGTAAGTGACTATGATACATAATATCATTCTAAAAAGTGTACTATTTGTATTGTTCTCAGCAAACCGGTTGTGAGATCTTGGAACGCTGTATATCTCGATGACTTCTATAGACGTCCTGATGGTCCTTGAGGATCTTGCTTTCAAGACATCGCTGAAATAGTGCAGCGTTTTGTTCGTCGGACGTCATCAGATATTAGTTATATACAAATGTATAATCATATGTTATAATAATGCTTTACAAATGTTGTTAATGATTGTCCATTTGAAGTTATGGTTACAGCCGCATTATACGGCATGAGATTTCTATGTTGGTGTAATTTCTTAATGGAAATTGTCATTCACCATTTATACAGATATTGATATGAATTTTGGTTGTAACATTACCTGCATTTTTGAGTTGGTTGGTAACACCTCCCCGGATATATTTACTTTGAGAAAATAGTTTCTCCTATCTAGTGAGATTTTTTTTCTTCTCACCAGACGCTCTACTGGGCGTCGATTGAATCTGACATTATGATGTTATATTTGTGGTGATCCTTTCATCAGCGCATTACTCATGCGTTATGAGCTTAATGCACCTGGCTCATAAATGTATTTCAAAAAAAAATGTGCGACTTTTTTTCCCGGAAGGTTTGGTAATGTTGCCGTCATTTTTGACGGTGAAAAAGACACCAACCTAATGTATGTTTGATTTAATGTAATCTAGGAGACATAAATGTTTATTATCTTTCGGTGACAGGTTTGACTGGTGATTACCTTCCCCTGTCTTATGTTGTCCTGTCTCAGGCAATGTCTTATAGTTGACATGTCTTTAAGTCTATTTATAGGACCATGTTCGTTGTATCTTTGCCACCTGTTTTGGCAGAAACGCCTGGTCTAGGTTTGCCTCGATCTGGTCCATGGTCTCTGGGCATGCGCTGGGTCTTGGCGCAAAAACCGAGTGACTGTTTGAGAGAGACTGTACCTGAGGCTTAGAGCGGATGTACCGATCCGTAGATTTCTCTCTGCCAAGTTTTCGATAGGGATTGGAAATTCTGGGAATGACTGTTTGTCATTCTTCCATCTCTGTGTGTTTTCTTTATGCCAGTATTGGCTGTGCTGTGTTATCTTAGAGTGAAAGGAATTCTATGACAAGGTAACTGAAAACATTATTCGATCTTTCGTATCGTTAGATCTTACAGGTACATTTTTCGCTGATGGCGGCATAGTGAGCGGAGCTCACAAAGGAGTTATATACTGTACTCCAGTATGGCTTTATTATTTGAAAGACTGGGTCTAAGTTGACCTGTTATTCACATAAGCCTAGGAATCATCTTTATGGATCCGCAATGCAGGCGGAATATTGTTTGGCAGAAAACATATGTAATCTCAGGAGATTGTGTAAACTGAGAGTGACCTGATTATCGAGGCCCGCAACCTGCGGCCTGATTTCGACGTCATATATTGGTCCGTGTTGACGGCCAATTTTTCTTCACCAGAATGAAGTATCTGGCATGTGAGGCCAGCCTAAAGTCTTTTTGCTAGTTGTAGGACAATGGCATTGACCTTGTTTAAATATCTGATGTCGCCCGTACCAAGCAATATATTTGCTAGGGCTTACCTGACGGGGCTCAGTCAGGGATTAGAGCTATTGCATGAACAGTAAATATTGGTCAAGACATTGTTACATGTCTGTGATCTGTGATGCCTGAAGCTGACCTTTGTAACTATGCACATTATGTACACGATCTGATGTTATCGACTGTTTCGTCCATCATCGTCGTATCATCGTACGTCATAAATAAATATTGTAAAACGTCAACAGCAATCTCTACTTCACTGACTTCTACTTGTGGTTGTGTGAGCTAATGTGAAGTCGTCCAAGAACCTATACGGCCTTCGTGTAATCAGCATTGTTATCTACACATTTACACAATCAACCACATTCTTAGACAAGTACTATACGTCTGTATTTATTTGAATGTTACCATCATGTGTGTCTTTGCTATACCCTGGCGGCAGCTCACGCTAGTGACCTAAATCCTCGCTACAGCTTGATACTGACCAGGACAACACGACACGCCCACTCTACCATCTTGTCAACACACGAACAAACACACAGTTATAGTGGAGTGAAACAGAACTGTACATCTCTACATTTACAGACACGTATAAAAACAGTATTTTACAGTTAGATAGTTAGATAGATAGATAGATAGATAGATAGATAGATAGATAGATAGATAGATAGATAGATAGATAGATAGATAGATAGATAGATTCTGTCCTAGTGGTTTTTCTAGGTAATGCGAGATTATATAACAAACATACGGTTCTTTAATATATGTTCATTAATTACTTCTACCGAGGTAGAATACAATTATTCCCGCTAGTGCTGTTCACTGTATCATTCTACAAACACAAAATCCAGGTATTTGTCCCTAATCTTAGCACATGTAATTGTTTTCTGTATTTATTATGAATTATACAGGGGCTCTCAATGCGCTGTTTCAAAATAAAATCACGTAGACAAGAAGGAGAAAGATTAACTTGCTATAACATGTTACATAACTTTACTCTTCCAATGTACCTCGTTGGTTTTAAAAGGTTAATGTTTTTTATTAAAAACGAGACCAGGCTCTGTACATTTAGTTGTGTGTATGTGTGTGTACCTGTGTGTAATCATTTCTCTTGTCACGCCTTAAGGAACATGGAAGCACCACAGCTCTTTCACAGAATAATAGGTTCTATATTTTATGTTGTGTTTGCCACTGTTGTTTGTTCTTTTCTTAATGATTATTGTCATCGAGGTGTACATAGCTGACATCAAGTTAAATAAGTTTTTGTTTGTTTTAAAAACCTTTGAGTGGTTGCAATGTCACATTGTCATGTTTCATTTATATACGCTGCATTGTATAACGAAAGCCGGATGTCTAGGTTTGATTTTTTAAAAAAAAATAAAAAATAACCGCTTTAAGTCACGAACTGCATTTTCCTTCCTCCATAATAATTGTTTTGGTCGCTGAGGGTTATAATGTAAATGGTGCAAGGGTTTCTAGAAAATCAATGTTTACCTGAAAGTTTATAACATGGCGCGTAAATCCGAACTACTTGTTTGGATTTGTTGTCTTTGATGAGACCGTTTATTTGCTTATATTTACCTGTTAGCTTCTTTGTGTTGTTGTACATGTCCCTCATACTTTCTTTGGCTGCAGTTTCCTGTGCTTCCCTTGCGAACTCCCTGATATATTTCTTCTTTTTTCTTTTGATGTTTCTTAATTTTACTTTGTTTTCTTCAATGTGCATGTCACGAGCCTAGACAGCTTCTGGGCTTGCACCTGTTTACGTTTGTTTTCTGGTTTTTCTTGTCTTTTATCTTGTTAATGGTTTATGTTGTTATCTATGCTTTGTGCTGATGTTCTCTTTTTCCAACTACATCTCCACATGTGTCAATCCATATATTTTTTTATCTCTTCACAGCGGTTTTCCATATTTGCTACATCCTTCAGGTGTTGGAATAGTTTATATTTATTGGATAATGTGATTGAAATTTTGTCTTGATTTCTTAGATATCCTATATTAATATGATGTGTATAACTATGTAGAGCCGAGGTGGTGTAGTGGTTAGTGCACTGGCTTCCGAGCTCAGTGGTTCATGGTTTGATCACCCGTTGAGGTTGGATATCTTGGACCGCAAACGTCCCCGGGGTCGACCCAGCCTCATGAATTGGGTACCATTCGCAGTTTCACCTTTGATCAGTTTCTTCCACTCTGTGCCTTTCCACCTTGTCACGCAAGAGCCATGAATATTATTTATGTAATTCCTCGTTCTGCTGCCACCTGTGCACTTTTCCTCTGTTCGTTTAAAGTACGAATCTTCAGGTGCAAATTCTAAGATTTTCTTAGACGAAACAAACGTTGGTCGACAATCAAGACTTCTTTCGCCTTTCTCTTGGGTGTGGCCGTATACCTAATACAATCAGCATTTATTCATACTGGAGGCCAGTAATAATAAAATGTAAAACTACCATTCGTTGAAATAAACAAGTAAGATTCGTAACTAAAATAAAAAATTAACCCGAAGTACCAAGGGAAGGGAAGTGAGCGGTAGATAATTGACAAGGTCAGTTTTTGATGCTAGGCACTCTGATTTACCCAGCAGTTGTCATAGAAATATAAGGACGCAATAGAGACAGCTAACATCACGCCTTGAGCTCATGAGCTCTGACCAATGGTTTATCGAATACAATGAGCTAACAGCCAATGATAACGTAGCCAGCTCAAACTCACTACAAAACATGTCGGCAAGAATTTTGTTTTACCGACAGCGTCCTAGAGAAATGATCCACGTAGATGGACGTGTGAAAACAATCTGGTTTTCTTTAGTTGAGGTTCTTCAACATGATTTTGGTGACTAAGAATTCTTTAATGTGTAATCGTGCACATTGATCAGCACTTGTTTTATTTGTTGCATATAAGTAAAAGTCTCGACCTGCTATTATGTATTTCAGCTATATTTTGAGTATTGAAAAATGGCAATGGAACTAATTGAATGGACAATTTAGTTTGACCTGGGGAATAAAGCAAATGAATAAACTATCAAAGAAGGAACTTAAACAGGAGACTTTGACAATCTAGAAGAATTGAGAAATATGAAAAATAGTAACTACTACAATGAAACCTTTGTGGATGGACATGAAAAATAAGAGATTTGTACTTAAATGTGAAGAGCATACGATCAGTTGTGCCTATTGTACAAATTGTATAAAATGTTGAAAAGTTTGGTTGGAAACAAATTGATCTGTTTGATATTGAATAAAATATATGAAAATGAACAAAGCCTTGGAGGAGTGTTTTTGCCCGATGAATAACATTATTTATCTGTTGGATGAATATAGATACATTGTCATGGTTCACAAAAATCTCAACCACTAATGCTCTCCTTATAACACCTATTGGAGGAACGGAACGAGCCTAAACCCACAGATTAGGGTCTAAGTAATCAACACCTCTGGCGAGCTTCAAGCCAGTACATACAACACAGACTTAGACATGGACTAACAAAAAGGAAAAAGGAGGTTTACATAAATTGATAATAACTACTGCACCACGGCTACATATTACCTTAATTGGTGCCGAGTTCCAGTCTTCAATAAACTGGACCACCGCTACATACAGCTTAATTGGTACCGTGCCCATTCCCACAAGGAAATAATATTGGGTGGGACGGTTACAGGCGCTTTTTGATCCTTCTTTCCAGTCTTGGATGGCTGAATAGACATATTCTTTATTTGACCTAACCATATCGTTTGTTGTAGATTTTGTGGTAAAAAAAATTTTTTTACGGCATAGGGTAACCGGCCCAGATCCAAACCTTACTTACTCGCTTTTTATTTCATGCGTGGTCACTGACTTTTGTTTGAAACGATATTGACTCCCGTGTAAGACACTGATAAATGTCTTTATCTTTCACCTTGTCGAATCCTTTAGTGCAGCCTATAAAGTACGCATATATACCCAATAATAAAAGAAACCTGTCATGTATAGAACTGTAACTTTTTGGAGGTCATTGCATAAAAGATGGTAAAATACGATGGGCAGGTTGCCATGACGTTTGATCTATTAGTACACTGAGTACAAGCCGTAAACGGAAGATAACATAACAATTTAAAAGATGGCACAGGAAAATGTAACGATTGACTCATCACACTGTGGCGAAATCAAAATTCGGACATCTGTTTCTTGTCTTTCTTTTATAATTACCTCAATTGTTCTTGCATTTTTCTTCAGCGTCCTATAATAGCTCCAGTTCTCATGTCATTCACTGCTATTTTCTTTCTTCGAATATCCAAGCTATTACAAAGTCACGACTAATTGTAACTGCGCTCAGTTTGCTATTGTCATGCGCTTGTATCAAAACAATTTTGGTCGATTACCATGCTAGGTTGGACCTGATAACAAAGACGATTGCATAATTATTGGTGAGAAGATGTTGCATTATAACTGTCCAGTACTGTTAACACTTGACGTTGACAGTCATAAATGTCTCACACATATGAGGAATTGATAAAAGATTCGCCCGACTCAAAGACCTAAATGAGAGAAGAAACATTACATTTTCATTGTCCATGATAGAGTTTCTGATCCGTGAATAGTTGATTGTTCTTAGGACATATGCAACAAAAAGCGATGGCCAGTTGAAAGACAGCCTACTTTGAAGACTAAATCCTCCACTATGGACCAACGCATGTTTATTGGAAAATAGGACAACTTTGGAACTGTTTGGTCCAAACACGTTGTGCTTGGGGAAGGATAGACAACCGTGATTCACACACCATCAGCTGAACGGGCGCCATTTAATTAGGATTCTAAGAAATTGTACCTAACTACCTAAAGCCATCCAGCTGAAAGATCTCAACAGTATAGACCAGTAAGTCCGTATGCAGTACCAGCCAAATGCAAGTACAGGACTGCAGTGAACCTGAACGGAGAGTCAGAGCCTGCTCCCTTAGTCCATACGAGCGAAAAGACAGACACCAGCCGAGGTAACCCATTGAGTCAGAAAACACAAACATCACCTAACAGACCAACGACTCTCCCTAAATTTGAGTAACACACACCATCAATCGAGAAGTGAAACATTTTTACAACCACGTGATGACACTTGCCTAATGTAACACTAAATGTACCATAATAACATTATTATTGTTTAAATGTAAAATATCATTCTGTATAGTTTAATGCTATTTGTTTTTGCATTTGAAAATTCTATTTTATACTCGTATTTGAATAACTAAACCAACCGTATCTGCTTAACTTTGTAACTTGTCAGATAAGAAACTGTTATTAGCAGCATGGATAGATCTAAGGAAAGCATTTGACAAAGTTTGGAAAGAAAGGCTTCTGAAGAATCTAAGAAACTGTAGAGTGAATGGTAGGATGTACAAATGGGTGAAAGCATACTTGCATAACAGAAGAACCCGAGTACAACTAGATGGCATCAAGAGTAAGAAAATTCTACTGCGTCATGGCGTCCCTCAGGGAGGGGTTCTGTCCCCCACACTTTTCCTAGTCTACATCAACGACCTGGTTGCTGAATTACCACATGGAATGAAAGTGGCAATGTACGCTGATGACCTGGTAATATGGTGCAGATGAGCATGCAACAGTGGCCACCAAACTGCTGCAAAGAGCTTGTCGTGAAATATTCTAATCCACATATATAAATTATCAGGTAAATATAAAGCCTAACAAATACATTTAATAAAGAAAAGAGCAATGGTAAAATAACAGTGCTGTCACAATGACTGTACTCGAAATCCCCTTTGTTTTATGCTTCGTCTGCAAATTATAACGTTTCCACGTTAAATATAAGCCACTGCATAAATACAAGCGTTTCCACAACACATTAAAACGGGTATTGCATTTCTAAGAAAAACATTGAGAGGCACACTGCGTAATGACCTAAATTAATCCTAACATTAATTATACTACGTTACCAAAACGAACGAACAGATGGACTCAAATAGAAAGAGAGAGGGGCGAATGAAAGCAAGGACACATGCAACACTAAACTCGCGTCGCGCGATACACAATTACTACTATCACGCGTGTAAGGCCACATGCACTAACTTTTTTTCAGACGGACAGTGATAAAAACACTAACCTTCCCAGAGTTAGGTTTTAAAAACCTGGAAAACGCTTATTAGAAAAGATGACATTAGATGGGTTTACGTTTGAAAACATTACAGTACCCAGACAGCACATCTTCGAAACAGGAGGTAGAAGAAATTGCATATTTTGAACGCAGCCACTTAGCTCTTTTAAATTTGTATATTTGGGTTCCTTAGGGCTTGCTGACAAAGAATATGTAAAACGTTACGCAAATAGTCTAGGAATTACCAAATTATAACCAAAATAAAATAGTGGGGGTGCCTGACAGCATGAAATCATTTCTGCTCATAAAATTTTTTTATAACGTGTTTGAAAAAACCTTACGTTACGGAAATAGCCTACCATGTTAACTCCAAATTGATTGGAGCGCAACAAATATAAGACTAAACACGATTGGTCGGGCTATAAATACTATCTTGTGTTGTTATGGGAAACGAATAGAAGGGGTACTTTTTTGAAAAGATGTGTGGACGTGGTTTCATTGGGTAGAGCTGCGAATATACTTGATTCAGAGCGTCTGTTCATTGCCACATCTTGTAATAAACCTACTAAGAAGCAGTACGTTGAGCACCAGTGTATATTTTTATAAAATAAAGCCTGGGACATCGGCAGATCGGAGTTGTGCTATATTCATTGCCAGTCAACGAAACTGTTTATTATTCTATGAATTGTGGTAAGCTTGAAATATTCAATATCTTTTAATGAAAATTGAATGTAAATTGTTAATTTATGCCTGTATATATGTGTAGTTCAGTAGCGAACATGATGTAAAGCCTATAATGCTCCAGCCTGAACAGAAGGTGTCGGAGGAAAGTAAAACTGCATGGAATGGCCAAACAGTACACTGACACCTAGATTATTGATTAGACAGAAATAATGCTGGAATTGCAGAGGCGTAGTAACCATTAGGGAGGGAAATACTGGTATAAAATATTTCAGATGAAGCTGACAGTTGGCCTAACGCTCTGAACTCAATGTTTGTGATGTATTGTGCTCAGTGTAGAAAGAGAGTATAAATTAGTTATGACGTAGAAGGTACATCCTTCTTGTTTTCAGGGACAGTGGTCTTAAAGTTATTGAGCAGCACCTGGTCAGAGCTTTGCTGAAGCCAGAGGTGGACAGCATACTCCTTGGTCCATATAGCAACCAGTGGGGTGGCTCCAGAACTCATCGAGCAGAGGAGCCTTTTTCTGCAGTCATCACGCAAGATAAGAGAGAGTGGCCATGGAGCTCAACATTATGTACCCCCATCTTAAAATGACAGTGTAAAATACAATTAAGAGGGGAATTTAATTGTTTTAATATCAGGAACTGAGAACATCTCCAATACTAGTTCCAATAAAGACAAACTATTGAAGTCATGATGACAAATACCAACAGAGCTTGAACAAAACAAAACCAGTATTACCTCATATTACTACTACACCACTGACACACATAGGATACTATTAAAAATACATGTCACTACAAGATTCATATTGAGAAATTCTGTACATATAACTTGTAATTAAAATTGATTGTGATTCCTGGTTCCATTTGTATTTGAATCAGGACACATATTCATTCATGACAGCACTGAATACATATTGTTATTTGAAAAGTTATCAGTGACTCCTTTAAGATATCCTCGTAGAGTGTTTTATGTATGTGAGTGTCACAGTGTTGTCAAGTGTGGTGGAATAAATTAAATTGTTTATCTGTCTGTTGTTGTTATGACTTACACTTCATCATACACATACCCTAGACATATAACGTAGTCATCACACTATTCCAGAATAATTCTGACTGAGGTATACATATGTGGCAGCAAGTAAGGTTATATATAATACACTACTCTTATTAGATATAGATACCTTCACAGCTGATCTCAGTCAGTACACTAAGTCCCCTATAAATATTTATAACATCCCACTTCACCACATATATTGGGGTCTCGCTCTTGGGATTTTGAATCTTTACCTATTACAAATATTGGGGGTAATTCACTTCAGGGAATAATAAGAATTAAAAAAGGTATCCTTGGGTGGAATTAAATAAGGTTGAGCTCTCGGTGCCTGTGTTGTCCATTAGATATATATTTAGAGATTGAATTGTTAGTTAGACATTGTATAAACTTACCTGATAGACAATGGCGGACCTAGCCAAATTTCGATCTGCTGCTGTTCAGACTGCAAAAGAGTTAGGATTAGATGGGCAAGTTATGGTTGCCTATGTCACTACTGAATGTGACAAATTTATTGAACGCGAAGAAAGAAGGTTTGAAGCCGAAAGAAAGTTAGAGGCTGAAAGGGAAATTAAGAAGTTACAATTTGAGGCTGAGGCTGAGACTAAGAGGTTGCAGATTGAGGCTGAGGCAAAGAGGCTAAAGCATTGGAAGCCGAGGAAAGAAGACAGGCTGCAGAAAGGGAAGAGAAGAAGATTAGCTGCAGAAAGGGAAGCAGAAAAAGAGGAGAAGAGATTACAAAGGGAACATGAGTTACGACTAAGGGAGTTTGAGTTTCAAGGCCATGCTCCTGAAAATGGTGCCAGTCCCTTTGCCTCTGATGCCACTGCTAGCCAAGGAGCCTCAACCTCAGCTATGAATTTTCATTTAGATCATTTTGTTGAGAAAGACGATGATATAGAGAGCTATCTAAATAGGTATGAACTATTAGCTACCACGTATGGGTTAGAGAGAGAAAGGTGGAGCTTAAAGTTATCTCAAGGACTTCGTGGGGCAGCTTATGAAGTTTTTGCAAAAATGAGCAGAGGTGATCAGGAAAATTATGACATGCTAAAGCAGGCTCTTTTGTTAAGATATGAAAAGAATGCAGAATTTTATAGGAAAAAATTTAGGAATGCTAAACTACTGTCAGGTGAAACCTATCACCAGTTCTCTGCACGAATAGAGACATACTTGGAGAAATGGACTTCTCTGGGGAAAACCCAAGATCTTAAGGAAATGGTCCTTATAGAGCAATTAAGAGAGTCCATGGCTCCAGACCTGAGAAAGTTTCTCATGGAACAAGGTGCAGAGAGGCTGGGTGAGTTGCTAAATGTTGCTGAAAGGTATCAAGCAGCTCAAGCAGAGGTAACAGGTAATAAAAAGAAACAAGTGGATAACTTTAGGGCACCACAGAACTTTAATAAATTTGATCCTAGGGATCAAAACAAAGGTAAGCACCAATTTGATAGGCCACGGTTGAAAATAAAAATAAATTCCCACAATTCGATGAAAGGAAATATGATGAAAGAAAATCTTTCAACCAAGGAAAAAGGTGGTGTAAAAATTGTAAGATGAACAATCATGACACTGACCATTGTAGAAGGAAACCTCCTCATTGTGCTGCTATGACATCGGGGAAAAAGGAAAAGAAGGTCAAACCTGAAGAACTACAGGAACCATACCACCCCCCAGTGTGTGAAGATGTCATCTGTAATGGTGTCACTATAAGGTGTTTATATGATACCGGTTTAGATTACGATTCCGTTGTGAGTTCTCACCTGGTGCAGGCCGATCAATACACCACAGAAACAGTGGAGATTCAAACTGCAACCAAGGATGTAGCTACCATGACACTTCCCGTCGCCCGAATAAAAGTGAAAACGCGATATGTGGAAGGAATCATAAAAGCAGCAGTGATAAATGAGCCAATCTACCCTCTGATATTGGGGTGTAGATATGTCTTCTTGGGGAATCCCAAGAGACCTGTGATATTGGCAACAGTGCAGACCAGATCACAGTCTAAAAAGGAGGAGGATAATCCAATAAATACTCACCCAGATGAGATGAGGAAGGCACAGGCTGAGGACAAAACACTCAAGCCATGTTTCAAGAAGTTGCCCAAATCTCATACACCTCCAGGCAAGGGAGAGTTTTATATGAAGAACAAACTGATATATAGGAAGGCTGGATCTGAATCCAATGGTCACGGACAGCTGGTCCTTCCCACTTCATATAGGACTAAAGTGTTGGAACTAGGGCATGCGATTCCCTTCAGTGGTCATATGGGAATCAGCGCAACAGGACAGCAAATAGCTTGTCACTATTTCTGGCCAGGAATAACTGAAGATATCAAACGATATGTAAAATCCTGTCCAGAGTGCCAACGAGTAGCACCTAAACATTGGACTGCACCAGCAACTCTGGGGGAAATGCCCATAGTGGGAACACCCTTTGAGAGATTTGCCGTGGATCTTGTGGGACCTCTCACCCGAACCAAGAGAAGGAACAGCTACATTCTGACTCTGGTGGACACTTGTTCTATGTGGGGAGAGGCAGTAGCCCTGTCATCGATTGATTCTAAACATGTGGCAGAGGCATGCTCACAATTTTCACAAGGTTAGGCTTTCCCAATCAAATCTTGACTGATAATGGCTCTCAGTTCAAGGGGAAAACTAAACTGAAGAAGTTTTCAGGATCTTCCAGGCCAAACACTTCCATTGTAGTGTTTTACCATCCCCAAGGGAACGGCCAAGTGGAAAGATTTAACGGCACATTGATGTCGATGAATGAGAAAGTTGGCACACGAAAAACCAGATACATGGGACCAGTACCTGCACGCCGCCCTCTTTGCTTATCGGGAGGTACCCCATAGTTCAACCGGTATGGCCCCGGCAACATTATTGTTTGGAAGGCCAATAAAAGGTCCATATGTAGCTTTGTTAAGAACGTGGACTGATGAAAAGGCAGAGGAAAACATTACATCTTCATACCAATATGTGAATGAGCTGACCACTCGGTTAAAAACTGGCTGGAAACTTGCCAATGAAAATTTGAAACAAGCCAGGAAGAAACATGCTGCCTATTATAACAGGAAGGCGAAAGACAGAAATTTGGCTGTGGGAGAGAAAGTACTGCTTCTTTTGCCCGGGAGTCAGAATAAGTTACAAATTGGATGGCAGGGTCCATATACAGTTTTAGAGAAGGTGTCTAGAACAAATTATAAGATAGATAAGAAGGGGAAAGAAAAAATCTATCATGTGAATCTCCTGAAGAAATATTTGGAAAGAGAACATCAGGAAGAGACACACTTGTTGACCTTGTCCATCGCCATGGAGATGAAAAAGGAACCACTTTCATCATTTGAATATCCATTACACCCCTGTGAGACAGCAGCACAGGTGAAAATCAGTACACATTTAACGAAAACTCAGAAAGAGAGAGTGCAACAGGTTCTAAATAATCATGCAGAGGTGTTAACAGACCGACCAGGGCATACAAACCTATTGGAATATGATATGAAACTGATAGACCCCACACCTGTCTGTATGAAACCATATTCGATTCCGTTTGCTAAGGAGAAAGCTTTGAAGGAAGAGATAGACTATCTGTTGAAGGAAGGAATTATTTCGCACAGTGAATCTTCGTATAGTTCCGGTGTTGTACTCTTAAGGAAGCCCTCTGGAGAACATAGACTCTGTATAGATTACAGGAGACTGAATGCTATTACAGAAGGACAGGTGGATCCATTGCCGGATACATATCAGCTGTTTGCCAGACTAAATAAAGCTAAATATTTCTCAAAAGTGGATCTGAGTAAAGGATACTATCAGATTCCAGTAAAGCCTGAGGTTAGACCATACCTAGCTTTTAGTACCTCAGAAGGACACTATGAGTTTAATAGATTGCCATTTGGATTGAAGAATGCGCCTAGTGTCTTCTCTAGAATGATGAGAAAATTGTTGGATGTAAACATTTCGGAGGAACGTAATGAATCCCTGAGTTGCCTCTTTGATTGAGGATATTCCGAATGTTTCATACAGGATAATAAGAAGATTATGGGATCCACTACGAAAACTCTGCTATCACCAGGTATATGTTATCTCCTCATAACGTACATTTTGAGGGAAATATAATGTTCTCTGGACATGTCATTGCGCAGACTCAGAGAAGAGAAATGGTGAATACGGGTTGCGAAGCAGCATTAAGACAAGCACTCACACTTGCGGCTGTTCAGTAACATAACCGAAATATATTATTGGTTGTAGAAGTCTGAGGCAGATTTCATGAGTAGTGCCTACTCTGAATGGACCCAACTACATAAAACCATGATAGCACCACAGCAGAGTAAAGTCAAGTTGACTTACATTTATCTATGTGTATATAGAATAAAGGACTGACATGGGATGTCTGTTTTAAGAGGGGAGGTGTCGTGAAATATTCTAATCCACATATATAAATTATCAGGTAAATATAAAGCCTAACAAATACATTTAATAAAGAAAAGAAAAATGGTAAAATAACAGTGCTGTCACAATGACAGTACTCGAAATCCCCTTTGTTTTATGCTTCGTCTGCAAATTGTAACGTTTCCACGTTAAATATAAGCCACTGCATAAATACAAGCGTTTCCACAACACATTAAAACGGGTATTGCATTTCTAAGAAAAACATTGAGAGGCACACTGCGTAATGACCTAAATTAATCCTAACATTAATTATACTACGTTACCAAAACGAACGAACAGATGGACTCAAATAGAAAGAGAGAGGGGCGAATGAAAGCAAGGACACATGCAACACTAAACTCGCGTCGCGCGATACACAATTACTACTATCACGCGTGTAAGGCCACATGCACTAACTTTTTTTCAGACGGACAGTGATAAAAACACTAACCTTCCCAGAGTTAGGTTTTAAAAAAACCTGGAAAACGCTTATTAGAAAAGATGACATTAGATGGGTTTACGTTTGAAAACATTACAGTACCCAGACAGCACATCTTCGAAACAGGAGGTAGAAGAAATTGCATATTTTGAACGCAGCCACTTAGCTCTTTTAAATTTGTATATTTGGGTTCCTTAGGGCTTGCTGACAAAGAATATGTAAAACGTTACGCAAATAGTCTAGGAATTACCAAATTATAACCAAAATAAAATAGTGGGGGTGCCTGACAGCATGAAATCATTTCTGCTCATAAAATTTTTTTATAACGTGTTTGAAAAAACCTTACGTTACGGAAATAGCCTACCATGTTAACTCCAAATTGATTGGAGCGCAACAAATATAAGACTAAACACGATTGGTCGGGCTATAAATACTATCTTGTGTTGTTATGGGAAACGAATAGAAGGGGTACTTTTTTGAAAAGATGTGTGGACGTGGTTTCATTGGGTAGAGCTGCGAATATACTTGATTCAGAGTGTCTGTTCATTGCCACATCTTGTAATAAACCTACTAAGAAGCAGTACGTTGAGCACCAGTGTATATTTGTTATAAAATAAAACCTGGGACATCGGCAGATCGGAGTTGTGCTATATTCATTGCCAGTCAACGAAACTGTTTATTATTCTATGAATTGTGGTAAGCTTGAAATATTCAATATCTTTTAATGAAAACTGAATGTAAATTGTTAATTTATGCCTGTATATATGTGTAGTTCAGTAGCGAACATGATGTAAAGCCTATAATGCTCCAGCCTGAACAGAAGGTGTCGGAGGAAAGTAAAACTGCATGGAATGGCCAAACAGTACACTGACACCTAGATTATTGATTAGACAGAAATAATGCTGGAATTGCAGAGGCGTAGTAACCATTAGGGAGGGAAATACTGGTATAAAATATTTCAGATGAAGCTGACAGTTGGCCTAACGCTCTGAACTCAATGTTTGTGATGTATTGTGCTCAGTGTAGAAAGAGAGTATAAATTAGTTATGACGTAGAAGGTACATCCTTCTTGTTTTCAGGGACAGTGGTCTTAAAGTTATTGAGCAGCACCTGGTCAGAGCTTTGCTGAAGCCAGAGGTGGACAGCATACTCCTTGGTCCATATAGCAACCAGTGGGGTGGCTCCAGAACTCATCGAGCAGAGGAGCCCTTTTCTGCAGTCATCACGCAAGATAAGAGAGTGTGGCCATGGAGCTCAACATTATGTACCCCCATCTTAAAATGACAGTGTAAAATACAATTAAGAGGGGAATTTAATTGTTTTAATATCAGGAACTGAGAACATCTCCAATACTAGTTCCAATAAAGACAAACTATTGAAGTCATGATGACAAATACCAACAGAGCTTGAACAAAACAAAACCAGTATTACCTCATATTACTACTACACCACTGACACACATAGGATACTATTAAAAATACATGTCACTACAAGATTCATATTGAGAAATTCTGTACATATAACTTGTAATTAAAATTGATTGTGATTCCTGGTTCCATTTGTATTTGAATCAAGACACATATTCATTCATGACAGCACTGAATACATATTGTTATTTGAAAAGTTATCAGTGACTCCTTTAAGATATCCTCGTAGAGTGTTTTATGTATGTGAGTGTCACAGTGTTGTCAAGTGTGGTGGAATAAATTAAATTGTTTATCTGTCTGTTGTTGTTATGACTTACACTTCATCATACACATACCCTAGACATATAACGTAGTCATCACACTATTCCAGAATAATTCTGACTGAGATATACATATGTGGAAGCAAGTAAGGTTATCTATAATACACTACTCTTATTAAATATAGATACCTTCACAGCTGATCTCAGTCAGTACACTAAGTCCCTATAAATATTTATAACATCCCGTTTTACCACAGAGCTATAAATGCCTTAATTTTACTTACTTACTTACTTAGTCGTTCCCCCTTTACCGTGAGGTGTAGAGGTTTGGAAGAGAGCGAAAAACTATCCTATCGGCTGTCTTGATGCTGGCCTGGTTCCATTCTAGATTTCGGTCCTTCAAAGATTGTCTAATGTTGTCCTCCCAGCGGAGTCTGGGTCGTCCTGTGGGTCTGGATCCCTGGCTCTTTGTTTCCCATGCTTGTCATGGTAGCCGATCTTCTCCCATTCTGCAGACATGGCCAAACCATCTTAGTTGGGACTGTTCTACTTGGGTCTGCAGGGGGGTGGGATTTTAGGCCTTGACGTATCGTCTGGTTGCGGACCATGTCTCTTCTTGTTTCTTCAACCACCTTCCTCAGATACCTCATTTCTGAGGTTTGGATCTGGCTTTTGTGGGTTGTAGTCATTGCCCATGACTCGCATCCATATGTCAAGACTGGGACATAGGTGGAGCGGTATACAGCCATCTTCGTTTTCTTACCAACCTCTTGCTGAGGAATCTTCGATTTATGGCCTGAAAAAGTCTCCCAGCTGCTGCTTTTCGAGTGGCCAACTCTTCTTTGATGCTTTCCTTTGGGTCTATAATAGCTCAGATGTATTTAAAGTGGTCGACCGGCTCCAGGATCTGTTCTCCCAACTCAATATGATGTCTCCTTTCTTCTCGTGATATCACCATGGTTTTTGTTTTAGAGCTGCTTATGACCATCCGTCTCTTCTCCAGCTCTTCATTCCAGACTTGCAGGTTGGATTGGAGATGTGCCTCTGATTTAGAAATCAGGGCAACATCATCAGCAAATGCCAGCTCTGAAATATAGACCTGTCTCATCTTCAAGTATCCCACTGATTCTTTCGTGTTCTCTCCTTACATGCCTTGATGACATCGTCCATGAGGAAAAAAAAGGTAAAAGAACCCGATACACGCCCATTGAGACATATTGGGAATATGTTGTTAGGCCCATATTATCTTGACCGTCGGCACACTAGGGGTGATATGGTCGGCATCACGCTGGAAGCCTTAACCTTCCCAGAGTTGCTCTGGTACCCATTTGGGGCTGGGTCGACACAGGAGCCGTTTGTGGCCTAACAAATTCCCGCCTCATCTGGGGATCGAACCATAGACCACTGCGCTAGGAAGCCAGTGCACTAACCACTATGCTACCGCGGCTCCCGTCCATGAGGAGTATGAAAAGATAAGGTGACAGTGGTGGTTCTGAACTCCTCTGACTTATGGTTTGCTGTCCTCACATAATTTCTGCAAGACTTGTAGAAGCTCTGTATAGCATGAATCAGAGGTGCTGGAATGTTCTTCCTTGCCAAACAGTCCCAAAGTTTGCTCCAGGGGACCCTGTAAAACAAAGATGGATCTCACTCTTCTACTCAAGGGCCTTTTCACTCAGCTGTCTGAGTGTGAAGATTAGGTTTTAAGTACTTCGGTTTGCTCGGAATCCGCACTGGACCTCATCCAATTGTGGCTCAGCTAGGCGTCGGATTCTCTGCTCTAGGATTCTAGAGTAGATTTTACCTGGGATATTGAGAAGGGATATGCCTCTATGGTTTCCACATTGTCGATTGTCACACTTTTTGAAAATTGGTGTTATGATGGCAATCTCCCAATCCTTTGGTAAGGTCTTGTTGCAGCACGCTGCCTGTAACACCCTTAAGAGTAATAGGTCCCTTAAGAGTAATAGGTCTCCTGATGCTCCCATTAACTTAACCATTTCTGGTGTTATACCATCATGGCCTGCTGCTTTGTCCATCTTGCATTTCTCCAGTGCTGCCTTCAGTTCGTCTATCTTTATGTCAACTTCACCATCATTGGTTTTCTCTTATGTGCTAGTGGTTATCATTTCTGCAGTTCACCATGCTCACTATCCAGGAGTTTTAAGAAATATTCTTTCCATCTTTCCATTACTTCGTTCGGGGCAGTAAGCAATTTGCCTTGCTTGTCCTTTATAAATTTGAGAGGGCATTTTTCCTTCTTCGTGTTCTTTGGGGTTTTATAGAACAATTTCTGGTTTTCTTGCGCATCTTTATCTAGCTTTTCTCCTAATTCTTCCCAGGACTTCTGTTTTGCTGCTAGCACCTTGTTCTTTGCTTCTGTTCTGAGTGTCACATATTCTCTGTTATTCTCCATTTGTCCGGTCGTGTTTTTAGCTCCTACGTATTGTTTCCATGCCATTTTCTTCTCTCTTATTTTCTCTTTGACTTCCTCTGTCCACCAAGGTGTCCTCTTTCTCTTGTTCCCAAGTCGGACTTCACCACATGCTTCTGCAGCAGCTGTCTTTATGATGTCCTTGAATTTATGCCAGAGGGTTTCCAAGTCATCAGCTTGTTCTTCTGTGTTTCTCACCGCTGCAGCAATAAGCCCCTGATATCTGGTCTTAATTTCTGGCTCTCTCAGTTTGTAGGTCTTAACGCTCATTTCTCCCGTTCGTTTACTTAGTTTCTTGCGTGATGTTGGGCAGTTCCTAGGCTGAGCAACTCTTTCAGTTGTTCTTTTGATTGTAAGCAGGTAGTCATCACTTCCAATCTCTGGCCCCCTCCAGACTCTAGCATTCCGGACATATTTGAATGAGCTCCTCCTAACAATGGCATAGTGGATCAATGACATCTCATTCTTTGTTGGTTCACATCTAATGTATGCATGTACGCGCTTATGTGGGACTTTGTGTTTGTAATGATCAGATTCTGCTCACTGCAGAATCTAAGGAGTCGCTTTCCATTGTCATTGAGAGTATTTTCTCCATATCTTCCGATAACTCCACCCCATCTAGCATGGTCATTTCCAACTCTGGCATTAAAATCTCCGAGCATGATAATTTCATCTAGGCAGTCATCCACTGTCCTTTGAAGCAGCTCGAAGAATTCCTTCTTCACCTCTACTCTCTCATCCTCATTTGGTCCATACACTATGACCAGGTTGACTATGGTTTCTCCTTCTTTTAGTTTTACAACCATAATGCGCTCCGAGACAAAGTTCCATCCCTTGATATTATCTGTTTGGTTTTTGGACACAATGCAACCCACGCCTCCTTTAGCTCTTTCAGATGTGGGTACACCCCTGTAGAGCAGCGTGTTGCCATCGAGATCCATGACTCCTTGTCCTTTTTTTTTTGTTTCCGTTATAGCCAGGATTTCTAGTTTTGCTTTCCTCATCTCTTCCATCAGCTCCTCTTCTTTCCCATTTATACTTCTTGTGTTCCAAGTTCCATAAGTTGTAGTCCGTAGTCCGTTCCAGTTCGTCGCCTTTAGAATCAGTCCGGTTTTTTCTCTTGTAGTTCTCGTAATCAAAAGTTTAAAGCAAACAGGTGATTGGCCTGTTGTGCCTTTGCATGGTGGAGGGGCTGCATACTTACGGCCTCCATGCAGGCCGCCCTCCTCCTTTTTTAGCAGAGCTTGGGACCTGCCTAGGCGGAGTTCCTTAACCTCATGGACAGATAGATGGTGTGTCAGCTTCAACACAGACAAGTGCAGCACTATGCTCTTCACCATCTCTCCCAAACAAAAAGCTGGTGTCATCAGGATAAATGAAAAGCTCATGAGAGAAGATAAACAACCCACCTATCTCGAAGTTACATTTAATCATAGGCTGACATGGAAGCAGCACATCAATAAGGCAGCAACAAAGGCCAGGAGGAAGTTAGCCATCCTGAGAAAACTAAGTGGAACCACATGGGGAGTCAGCGGGAAAATACTTAGTAAAGTTTACCAACAGGGCATACGACCACACCTGGAATATGGAACAAACCCCTTTGAGAGAGGTGCCTGGACTACCAGTACACATCCAGACAAAATTGAAAGGAATATTTGACAGGAATGAACAGAACAGCGTGCAGCTTAGGACAGTCACTCTCAGTTTCCTGGATGATGAATACCCACAGGACCTCTGGGTCCGAGCATACACTGATGGGTCAACACAGAATGCAGTAAAGAATGGAGGAGCAGAAGTGTACATAGAATAATCAACCAACACTAGGGATACGGTCAGAGTACCAACGGGGGAATTCTTTAACAACTATGATGCAGAAATCCAAGCAATCAAGGTGACAACTGAGAAACACCAATATCGGTCCACAGCCTGTAGTATTGCTGACAGATGCAAGATCAGCACTACAAGTACTTCTGTCCAGAAAAGCAATGGATACCGTCTCATTGTGGAATACCAGGAAACGAGAGAGCGACCGACTGTCTAAAGAAGGTGCTACAGACGAGCAACCGGATGTACCAGCTACGTACCATCAGAAAAAAGAGATGATCAAATCAATCAGAAAGCCACCAGCACCAACACAGGATGACTACCAAGCTATGAACAGATCAGAAAAAGTGGTCATTCTGCGCCTCAGAACAGGACACAACCGACTCCGCAGCCACATGTACACACAATTCAAAATTGACAATTCAGCCATGTGTACATGTGGACAGCCACCCCATATGGGGAGCACGTACTTCAAGACTGCCCCGAATATGATATATTGAGGCAAACCCACTGGCCCAGAGAAACAACACTGAAAGCAAAACTATACGGACCTCTGTATGAACTACAAAAGACAGTGAAGTTTATACAACATTGCAGATATAGACAAAATATTTCAAGTGAACGAAAGAAGAATAAGTTTCTTCCTCAAAAAAATCTTAGTCGTGGCAGATGAACGTTCGTGTTGTTTTTGACCTGTTCTTGACCTGTTAAAAATGAAACTTGCCAAAATGCTGGATTGTCGGTGTTGCTTCTCTGTAGATTCATCTCTGTGGTGAGGGACACGTTTCCCGGTCAGTCGGGAAGTAACTCCTCCTGGTCAAGGCAAGAATCTTTAATGGTCAAAACCAAGGTTAAAACCGCAGACTCGTAGTACAGCAAATGGTCCCTCCGGATCGTACCTCAAATAGTTGGGTCGCCTCGTATTGGTACCATGACCTTTAGAGAGAATAGAAAGAACAAATTCCGCCGCTAAATATGTGTTCTGCTGCTGTGAATCACTCGCCTTCCCGATTGTACGCAAGCCGATTCGTTTTCTCTCAGATATTTACTCTCCCTTAGCGTATATTATCTAACTCAGGGAATGTGATGAAAAATCACCATTATTTCAGTTAATCTAATGAACATTTTGTGACTGGTCAGTGGCAAGTGGCTTGTGCCTGAAGCAATATTCAAAGTTTCTATTCATTCAAAAAATGATAATAAACAATTACATACATATTGATTTAATCATCACTCCCTGCTCCATTCAGAGTCTGGGGCTGCTTCTGCTTTTGAGTCTCTGAGAGAACCCGCATGAAGCAACCACCAGCACTTACTGTGGTGATTCATGAATGTATTCTTTTCGCATGTTGAAGTTGTCAACCTCATATGAATCTTCAACACCACTAACAAGTATAAACATTGTCAAATCAAAAGCATAAATATGTCACACTCACCTCAATAAAATTGAGAATCTTAGACTTCTTGCTGAAGTAAATAGTCTGGGTAACAGGGTTGAGATGCTGAGATTACACGTCAAGGTATTTAGTTTTATTAAAAATCTTCTGTGAATTTGTGCGTAAGTCCGTTATAAGTCTGGTTTCTGTATGAAAACTTAGGGTTTCCTTGCTGTATTGTTCAGAGTCAGAAGTGTTTCTTGTAATTCCGTCTTATATAAAAGGTCAGGTCTTACTCCTAATTTCTCCTGGTTTCCGTCCGCTGTCTACTTGACGATTCGAGAAATACAGTCCCTTATGTCAGAAAGTTCTACGTTATATCACAAATTATCTGCCTACTCTTCCTGCATGGCGTTCTGACAAATCTTCCAATCGGCTGGATTGTCAATCGCATCTCAAAATGCCAGCTATCATTTTGAAAGTTTAGTTATGGCAATTTTCATCTGCAACAACTACCTTTTTTACCACATCCATCTGATGATCTGGTACTTGAAGAAGAGAAAGATGTTACAGCTGGTAATGGAGAGACATGCTATTTGGTTTTGCTTTGGAAAATTCTGTTTTATATTTGAATAACTAAACCCAGTCGTGTCTGCTTTACTCTGTAAGTTGTCAGGTGTATGGTTGTTGTTTGTAACTACGGTAATAGGTTTAATCAGATAAATTCTTAACTATTTTACATAAGATATAGAGGACAACATCAACTTATCAAAAGGCTTTTAACTGAGCCAACGGTAAGGACTTTGACTAGAACAGCTTGGTAATACATAACAGCATTTATTCACAAAACACTGATGCATTTATGGTTCGATATTTGCATGACACATCCTCAAAGACATCTTGATAATAAGGTACTTCTAGTACACTAATGATTTCCATTCATGGCATATACATAATCCTAAATAGGTTCCAACTCAGAACACGTTTAAACACGGCTGTCCCTTAGAGGGAAAGTATAAACAATGATCTCCGTCGCTCCGTCAAACAAATCAATGTCACATAAGAACTACGCATAGCGACAATAAAAGAGTGCCACACTTGCTAGCAGCACATTCATCTTCATTTTCACTCACATATGACGAGTCAAAAACTTACTTATAATACGAAGGAAAGTCAAAGAGTGGTAATACGAAGGTATAGACCTAAGAGAACTTAAGCAATTAAGCCACTGTTACGAATGAAATAATAGTTTTAATACTGATATCTAACTGATATCTAATAATGCAAATAATGACATGTCATGATGAATTCCGAAAGAAATGAAAATCACAAAGAGTTAAAAATAAACTAAAATCATCAGTTAAGCAGTATTGAATCCATGAAAATCCTCAAAGATCCTAAATATATCAGAAAATGTTCGTGACTAAATGTCCTAATAAAGTATCGTTAATATAATGTTCGAGTTCATAGCAGGTAAGCTCACTGTCCAACAAACCCGATAAACACACAGGCACTGTCCGCCAGCAAATATACTGTCCTGACAAGCAGATAACTGTTAAAACGAAACCCTGGAGAAAACATCTACAATGACATTCTCTTTGCCGTTAATGGGAATAATATCATAATCATAACTCTGCATTTCAAAGTCATACCTTGTGAGGAGAGCATTCATAAACTTAACGGTTTTTAAATAGGTGAGGGGCATCTGATCTGTTTGTAAATAAAAGTGTGTACACACCAAGTATTTGTCCAGTTTCTTGAGACACCATACGATACATAGAAGCTTCCGCTCGACAATGGGGTACTTTGACTACGCCTCTGAAAGTTTACGGCTGACTTAGAGGAAAGGATGATAAATGCCCTCGAACCGCTGCATAAGGTAGTCTCCAATACCATGCATCTGTCCTGAGAAGACAGGCAGTTTTAAATCCGGGAGAATAAGCACAGCTATAATTTGGCACAGTGCTTAGGTGCAAGCATCATTCAATTTAACCTTATCGCGCATACCTTTTGTCGTCAATGACGTGAGGACAGATGACAAAGAAAAAAACTGAGGTATAAACTTGCGATAAAGGTTAATAAGACCTAACAAGCTTCGGACTTGCTTTTTAGTAGTTAGGATTGCAATATCCAAAATCCTCGTGACAGTAGATTCTTCAGGTTGTAGCATATGTCTACCTATCCTATTGACTCCAAAAAAAATTTCGCCGAATCCAATTTGAATTTTCGAGGGTCGAGCAGTGAGATTATGCACCCTAAGAGTCTGAAGCAAGGAATTCAATCCAGGAATATGCTCTTCCCATCTTCTTCTTCTTTCTTTGATCCTTAGCCGCCGACCGTCAAAGAAGTCAGTGGCCATAACGCCTGGTGGCGTCTTGTAGGGCAACAACAAATTGATTCCACTTTGCTCGGTCGGCGGCCATCCTTCGTACAGTGCCCCAACTCTGGTTCATTCTTTGCATCCCAGCTTCCACAGTCCTCCGCCAAGTTGTTTTTGGTCCGCCTCTCTTTCATTTTACCATGGAAAAGGCAAATGGGCTACCATAAATTGCTGTCCTAATCTTTCCAATTCATCTACATTTGCAGGTCTTTGTTCCTAACGGTAAGCGACAATTTTAGCGTATCAAGATGAGATACTTTTGTCTCTTAATATGAGGTCTATCAGAGCTTCGAAAGATTTCAGAATATTCGAAAGATCAATTCATATTGTGAGACAGACTTTGACAGAAGACACAAAGTCTTCAAAATCTTTACCATCAACAGGTAAAATTAATTTAAATTGTTGGTGATAACCTTCCTCATCTAAACAATATTTGCGCAGGAATACTGCCTTCACCATCTCATAATCTCGTCTGGTGTCTTCAATGCCAAAGAAGATTGCTAAGGCATCACCATTCAACAACTCATTAAATGCCTCAGGTCAGAATTCATTATTAATATTTAAAGTAGAGACACATGACTCGAACCTCTCAAGGAAGAAACCTATGTCAATAGTAAGTGGTGAGAAAGGAGGCAATTTTAAATTAAAATTTGGTGTGGCCTCTTTCTTTGGTGAACCATTACAACCAACTTCGTTGGTAAACTGTTGTTGGAGGCGTAATTTATCAAGTTTAAAAATGATGTGCCATTTCAGCCAATTTAATTTCCTTTCCCACCTTTGTCTGCTCAACTTCTACCCCTATATTCTCTTTTTTCAATTTCTGCCAATGCCTTTTGTTGTGCTATTTCCTCTAATTTAATTTCTCTCTCAAGTGCCCTTCGTTATCTGGCTTCTTTTTTAGCTTCCTCCATATTATCATTTACATATTTCTCGAGAATACCAAGTTTCTTTCCTTGTTCAAGATTATCATCAAACGACGACATTATCATTATGTATGTCACAGCGTTATTTCGCCACTCGGTAAGGCCGAGGTTGGCCGAACAGGTGAGTCATGTGACTATCAGAAGCCGGGGAAAAAGGCGCAAAATTAGGTAGTCAGAAACTAGCCTTCGTCCACGGAAGACGCATATTTTTCCTTTTGCCAGCAAGATCGCTGTTGTTGTTTGTTATTATCTACTGTAAGCTGAGTGCATGCCATATTTTCAGACCTTGGAGATAATTATGTTGTACTTCTAGGAAAGTGTAGGATCTACATATCGTATTTTGATAAGAGGACTATGATTTTGGAGTGTCATTTTCATAGTTTGCCGCTCAGGTGAGGGATATTCATTGCAGTGTTCTTGTTGTATTCGTACCTTCATGTAGGAAGGCGATAGTTTAAGCTGCGAGGCATGTTTACATTGGTTTTCACATTATTGTATCTGATGCGTTTTGTGGCCGAGTGAGGCCTTATTGTGTTTATAAAGTATTAAAGGGAAGTACCTGTTAAAGGCGTTTATTTCTTATGTCAGCCATTGTTGTGTGGTGATACTCTTAGAAGAACGAGCCTTTATTTGTTATTAAAAATCCATACTGCAGTGGTGTAACCAGTGCAGTGTTCTCTAAGATAAGTGGTTCCTGACAGCTGGGGAGCTCTTCTCCGATTCATTAGAGGCCGTGGGGCCACTATTTTACAGTATAGGCTAGAAGTTTCTATGCACACAAATATATACAGAGGTTTATAGCAGCATTGTTTACACTTCATCGTGTTTTCCAGTGGTCACGGCAGTGTGTTTGTTTCTGGTGTTAGACAGTAGCAGTGAACTGTGTTCGGTCAGGTGTGACCCGTCTAGGTATTTTCCCTACTTTGGGAAGAGTGCACAGTGCAATGTTTATGGTGACATTTATGGTGTTCAATGTGGATTTGGAAAGTTTATTTTGTGCTAGGTTGTTCAATTATTGATAGATGGAGTGTCACAAATTGAAGAGTAAAATTGCAGCTGGCGTCTGGTATCATAGTTTGATATATTACAAGGCACAATTTGTAGCTTAGTGATAGGAAGGTGGTGATCCAGACGGAGCAGCGGGGGCTAGTTGTGCAAGGTGTCAACAGTTGGTCCGTGTGGGAATGTAAAGGAGAGCAGAATTTCATGTGAGGTTGGCAGTATTTGGGCTCTAGTGACTGACTGTGGTGTCGTCAGAAGAGATTAGACCGTCAATATTTGTTGGTATTGGTAGTGTCAATAGTGTTGGTGGCAGTATTAGGGCTCTGGTAACTGACTGGTGTCGTCAGAAGAGATTAGATCATCGGTGTTTGTTGGTGTTGGTAGTGTCAATAGTGGGGGTGGCATCTCAGGGTGTATGTAACTCCTCTTATCGAGATCATGGTCTAGATCATCGCAACCATTGTCTTGCATGTATCCAACCTGCAGCAGTGTCATCGTTCGTACTGCTCTACCTACCTGGGGCACATTACATTCCCGCGTTCCTGCCAAGTTCTGTCATCATCATGCCTTACCGATGTGCCTTTCCAGTTGGAGCCTACCCATGCCTCTTTCGTGGCCGTAGTACCGTTTGAAGGTAGGCCAGTTACCGAAGCCTGCTGATCTAAGAGGTCCTGGAATATACTGTGCTGAAGAGTGAAGGCTGCTGGGTTCCCGAAGAGACGTAGTGTTGAACTGTACTCATATGATACGCATCATTGTGCCAAAGGACATTATCGTTATTATCTGGCACATAGACTAGTGAAGAAGTCTTGTCTCCAGGACATTATGGCGGATACAGTCGTTATTCTTGCTGTGGACAGTGCTGTGATAACACCGTGAAGAACATTGTTTACCTTTTGGATATTTTCAAGTTTGTGGATATGAGTTTGTGATGTTTTCATCTTCCATTGTCTGTGTCCGAGGAGCTACATAGAGGTGCATCGCTGGATCGTCAGTTAATTTATTGTTTGAATATCTGTTTACAGTGAGTTGGTGTATTTTTGTATTTTCTAGTTTTTTTCTTAAATTCCGTCTTCCTTTTCTGTCTATCTATCTGGTACGATTTATCTTACAGTCTGGTCTTTTAGGTTAGTGGGATTTTTCTGTTGGGATCGTATTGAGTAAGATATAAGCATTTTGCTGTGCCAACGTCTGTTTCTTGAGGTATTCTTATTTGTTTTGTCTTCCTTGCTTTCCTTTTGTTGTCTTCGTGTTTCGCTTTCTTTGTAGAAACTTAGTCTGTGTCTTTATATGGTGTTAGTTATTTACGTGGGATCTGTCACTCTGATTTCCTTTCACTTGGGGTCAGTATTATTATATCTATAGTAAATCATTTGATTTGTTATAATGTGATTATTGCTTAAATGTTATTTAGTTTGTTTTGATTGGTATGATTTAGTTAGTGGCTAGTTAAGGAGATAGCTCTCAGCACTTCATTGTTAAGTGTAGTTGTTGTTCTAGTCTGCTGTGGTTTATGTTATATTTTTGAGTTTACGGGTGGCGAGTTTAAATCTTTCTTTTCTTACTTGTGGGAAAAGATTGGATTAGACTGATCCTTCCTAGGGTGTGGCTCCGTGTGTTTAGTGGTGGAGTCAGGCAGAAGGGTTTCCTGCGACTGCGCTCCTAACATACCAAGCTCAGTATTTGTTAGGTGTACTGATGTTGTGTGTATTTAAGTTGTCCTGTACATTCAGTAATTCCATTGTTGTGCTTTAGTGGTGTTATCTCTCGTTCCTTCTTGCTATCTTGTAAATACGTTAACGGATATCCCTTGTTTTCGTTCGTTGTCAGTAAATATTAGTCTTTCTCTGCTCATATCTTCAGTCGTCTTACTCCTCGTGACTGGTAGTTATCGTGGTGTTTAGTGTGTGTCTTTTCATCTGTGGAATGTTCATTTTTGCCATTTGTAAACATATTAAGTAGAACTGTAATACTGTCAGAGTACAGCACCAGCTTGCGTGCTAGTAAGATACTGTGGTGTAAAAGTTGACATATTGTTCAATTTTGTGTCGGTGCCCCTTACAGCAGTATGGTACCAAGGGGTATTATCAGCTATGTAGATACAACTATCGACTATAGTAAGGGTCTTTTCAGTTGTATCACATAGACTAAGGTGTCGGAAGGACCAAACCTAGAAAGTAAGGAGACATTGGCCAAGAGGCGGAGAACGGTGGTAATGAATTGAGCGGTGAAGTGGATTATATATACATTGAGGGGTAAAGTGGATTATATATACATTCATATGTTTGTACTTTGAGCAGTGATATTGCTATGTATATATCATTATAGTATACTTTGTAAGCAGAGAGTTATCTGTTGATATAAGTGAGGTGGTTTATAGTACATGTTATTGAGTAGTTGCATAGTCAGAATCAATAGCAAAAGAAACAGAGGTATAGATAATATTGAGTATAGTGAGTGTGCATCATGGACTTACAGGGTTTCATTCTGATAGGCAAAAAATGTGGGTACACTGGGAAAGAACTGATGGATTTTTCAAAGGCAGAATACCTGTCAGGGGAAATTCAAGAAGCCTTTAAAAAATTGAGAACCAGAAGCAGGAAAGAAATGCTCGCGCTTAAGAGTTAGAGCCCAAAAGAAGAAAGATTGAATTACAAGAAAAGAAGATGAAAGAAGATAACGAGTGGAAACAGAGAGAGTTCGAATTACAAGAAAGGAAGATGAAAGAAGATAAAGAATTTCAAGAAAAGAAGATGAAACAGGATAGAGAGTTAGAATTAGAGAAGGAGAGAATGAGGATTGATAAGGAAATACAAATAAAGAGATTTGAAGTCGGTGCGAGTGGTCAGAACTCGATTACGAGGGAGTCTCATCGTCACTTTAGGCTGCGTCTGCCGAATTTTAATGACAAGATTGATAATTTGGACTTTTTCCCTGAGAGGTTTTAGGCCGTTTGCGTGGCCTGTAAGGCTAACAGAGACGAGTGGCCATCTCTGTTATCCACATTGCTAGTAGAGCCTGCGATGGAGACTTTTTATAGCCTCCCGCTGGAAGAACGGGTGGATTATGACAAGGAACGGTTGCTTCGGGAGTTCCGTCTGACGGCTGACGGGTACCGGACGCGGTTTAGAAACACTATGCCAAGTGTAGACCAGGACCTCAAGGACTTTATCTCGAAGATCAAGCTTCTGCTGAATAGATGGATTGAGTTGGAAGGAATTACTAATGACTTTAATGGCTTGGTCGATCTAATGCTACGGGACAAAGTGTTGTCGTCTTGTTCTTCTGAGTTAGTAGCATTTTTCCAAGAGCGCCAGCCAAAGGACATTGATTCCATGTCACAGTAGGACAGCATTATGTCCTTGCACATATAGGCAAACCCATCCATCGTTCTGGCCTGTCAGACGCCTTTGTTGCAGGCGTGGGCAAAGTACAGCGCCAACCGTGGCAACGTCGGATTGGAAGTGCTACAGGTCACCGTGGCAGAGGTTTGGTAGGTCGCCCCGTCCATATCAGTCAGGCACGGGTAGCTATGAGAGCTTTCAACCACAGTGGAATTTCCAGCCTGACCAAAGTAGAATTTCCAGCCCAGGTGGAATAACTAACAGTCGGGAAGCGATAGCGACGGAGACGGATTCCACGGACGAAAAAAGGTGCGCTTCCAGGGCTCTCACGAAAAAAGTAAAGGTTTTTAAAAATGTAAAGGATCTAAACACAGAGGTGGATTGTCAGATGATCGAGGGTCTGACTCCGAGGCGCGCTCATCACCGAACCATAGTTCTAAGAAGGAGAATAAAGATATTATTTGCAACGAGTGCGGTGGCAGACGCCATATAGCTAGGATGTGCGTCAATAACGCAGAGAATGCTAATGCTGCGTCTGTGTTAGACACCGTCAATAACGAAGGTTGCGAGGATTGTAATTAATTGTTTGTTCCAGATGGGAAACAAGTGTTGATAAGTGGACATACTTTACCCAGTCTGTCTTCTCTAGACGAGAGTGTGAAACTCGAGCTGTTTTCAGGTTGTGTTGCAGCTGAAGCAGGTATCAGTGCTTAGGGACACGAGATGTACTACCATAGGGGGACGCCGCTCCTGCATCGATGAATGTTGCTTGACGGGGAAGACAGTAAGGTGCATCACGTTCGGGGGGTAATGTGGAATATTACCCCATAGCCATTGTGGATATTGACACCCATTTTCTATCAGGGAGGGTGCGTGCGTGTGTTCTCGAGCAACCAGTGGCAGACTTAACTGTCGGTAACGTCCGAGGGGTGCGAGACTGCATACGGGCGGAAATCCACGAGTGGCAAAAGAGTAAACACCTAGTTGCTAATGTGGTGCTCACCAGGGCACAAGCAAGGGCAGAGAAGGAGCAGGAGACCCAGAAACCACAAGCACGCCGTCTACAGTAGGTGGGGTCCTCGGCGATCAAGACGTGTCAGTTGGTGACTTCGCGGAGGGGCAGTGAGCAGATAGGACGCTGCAGAGACTGTTTGATCTTGCTAATACGAGTGAGGCAAAGCATACGAAAACATCCCGTTACTGCTTTGAATCTAAGAACCAGATCTTGACCCATTGTTTTGAGAGACAACAGCAGCTCCTGTGGCAGGTAGTGGTACTAGGCCGATGGAGAGCAAAGGTATTGGAGCTAGTTATTGACTCCCCGTTTGCTGTTGAAATGGGAGTGGCTAGGACTCGATACAGGGTTATCTCTCGATTGTATTGGCCAGCCTGCAATACGGACATCAAAGTGTGTTGCCGATTGTGTGTTGTGTGGCAACAGATGGCTCACAGGGGCAGATCGCCAAAGGCTCCGGTTCAGACAGTGGACTAGTCCCTGCGCCCATTTCAGAAGGTCGCGGTCGACATAATAGTCCCGTTGCCCGTAGCGTCCGATAGAGGATTTCCTCTTGATGGTAGACTTGTGCACGAGGTGGCTGGAGGCGGTGCCCATGCGTTCGATTACCTCACAGGCAGTGGCGGAAGCGTTACAGTTATTTTAAAGCCGATTCGGGTTCCCAGAGTGTGTGCTCTCTGATAGGGGAAATCAGTTTATTTCGAGGGAGATTTTGGAGGTCTCGAAGTTGTTGGGGATCTCCCAGACATTTACTTCTCCCTACCACCCGAAGGCGAACGGGGTGTGCGAACGCCTAAACGTCGCAATTAAGCACATGTTGGAGAATCTGACTGCCGGATTCCCGCAGGATTGAGACAGATATCTGCCGGCAGTACTGTTAGCGTACAGGGAAGCTCCGCACCAGAGTACGGGTTTCTCACCGTTTGACGTGTTGTACGGAGCAAACCCCAGGGGTCCGATGCATGTCCTAAAGGATTGGTTAGTAGCAAGGAAACAGAAGAAGCTGCAGGGTCGGCGTATGATTACGTCGTACATTTGCGGGAGCGGCTAATTAGGTCGTGCGCGATAGCGCGTGAACACTTAACTCAGACGGGTTTTCAGTACCGCCGGTACGCGAACTGGGGTGCTAGGTTAATATCACTTCGGCTAGGAGATCAAGCGTGGTTGCTCCTGCCTACGAAGGAAGACAGATTAAGCATCACATGGCAAGGTCCATTTCAGGTCCTTAAGAAGGTAACTGATGTCGATTATCTTATTAGAGTTAGGAACAAAAAGAAGGTGTTCCACGTGAACATGCTCAAGCCGTACGTGGAACGCCCGGCTGAGTGAACATCGGCGGTCAACGCAGTCGAGACACGACGTTTAGAAGTAGCAGCGGCAGTAGTAGTTGACGATAGCAGAGACAGCTGTGAAGATCGAAACTTGCAGCTGTCTCTCGTGCCACTGGCCTCTTCCGAATCGTGGGGCGATGTGTCGGTCTTTGCAGACCTAACCGACGGGCAGAAAGCTCGGGTAGAGGAAATTCTGAGGGATTTCAGTGATGTACTCACTGATCTGCCCGGACGGACGGACTTGATAGTCTACGACATAACTCTGACCGACCACCAGCCGATCAGAGTGAAGCCATATCCGTTTCCGCTACACTATAAGGTGGCGATCGAGAAGGAAATTGACGATATGGTACGGCTGGACATCATCGCTCTCTCTGAATCTGCATATTCCTTCCAGTTGGTTGTGGTCAAGAAGAAGAACAGATCCCTGCGCGTATGCATTGATTTCCGTAAGCTTAATAGTATCACGGTAGTCGACGCAGAGATTATGCCTGACCAGCAGGAGCTTCTGACCAAACTCTCGCATGCTAGATTTTTCAGTAAGTTAGATCTATCAAGGGGGTATTGGCAGGTGCCATTATCTGAAGCTGCAAAACTCCTCACAGCATTTGCAACACCAAGAGGGCTTCTCGAATTTAACTATATGTGTTTCGGGCAAGTCAATGCACCCGACACCTTCGTGAGAATGATGAGGTCGCTACAAGGTTACAGAGACGATGTAATTACTTACGTCGATGATATCTGCGTGTTCCACGATACACGGGAGCAGCATACGGAGGGGCTGTTTTATGTGTTAAAGTGTCTAAAGACACATGGCCTCACTGCTCGCCCGAACAAGTGTCCATCGGTTACGAAGTGCTGGACTTCCTGGGCCACATTGCTGGCCACAACGTAATTAAAGCAGAAGATAGCACAGTAACTAAGATCTTGGAGTTGCAGGTGCCGAAGACGAAGAGGCAGGTGAAGAGTGTGCTAGGACTTATTAATTTTTATAATACGTTTATCCCAGATTTTTACACTATGGCTGAGCCGCTTACTTCACTCTCCAAAAAAAGGGCAGCCAAATAAAGTAAAATGGTCAACGGAATGTGAAGAGGTACTGGGTAGGTTAAAAAAAGTGTTTTCCGAGAAACCGATCTTGAGGTTATCAGATCTAGTCAGACCACTAATTTTACACACCGATGCTTCATCGGTAGGCATTGGGGGATGTCTCATGCAGGACAATGGTGGGTTACTCCATCCGGTGCTGTACGTCAGTCGGAAGTTGTTGCCAGCAGAAACAAGGTACTCCACTATTGAGAGCGAATGCCTTGCTATTGTGTGGGCTGTTTCTAGGCTGGCAAGATACCCGTTGGGGGCGCATTTTTTCCTCCAAACAGATCACAAACCATTGCTATTTCTGCAGTCGGCTAAATCTACCAGTGCAAAGTTGACACGCTGGGCATTATTGCTGCAGCAGTGTCATTTCACTATTCTTCCAATTCGGGGAGTACATAATGTAGTCCAGGTTATAATGTTGTTGTAAGGACAGGAGCGTCCGGTGGGAGGCGTTTATAGGTGATAGTGAGTAGCAAGTAATTGCTACCAAGGTAGAGGTGTTTCGTGCACATTGAAGATCATGGTTGTGCAAAATGTGATATTTATGAATTTCTTGTATTATGGCGCCATAACGGCAATTTACCTTATGGCTGAGTTTGGTAGATGTTTGAACCTTGTTACGAAAGATTGTTTGTGCTATTTGGATATTAACTGTAATGTTTGCTTATAAAAGAGTTGCTAATAGTGTACAGCGCACTGTGTTATGGTTGACCAGGGGTGGACAGTCGTCAGTTTTCACGACTGCCAGAACCTTGGGTAACCTATTTCATACTCATGTTGTTTTTTTATGGTTAGAGAATGCAGTAACGACAATGGTAGTGGACAACCTTGGCACTCTCTGTTCATATGAGGATATGCTTTTAGTGGCATATGGCCGTCCAGTCTCCTACGGGGTTCGGGCGAAACTTCCTCCGGAAGTAAGAAAACTTCGTTTTCTTTCTTAAGAGGTGGGGAGGGGGGGGGGGGTTGGATGTCACAGCGTTATTTCGAAACTCGGTGAGGCGGAGGTTAGCCGAACCGGTGAGTAATGTGACTACCGGAAGCCGGGGGGAAAAAGCGCAAAATTAGGTAGTCAGAAACTAGCCTTCGTCCACGGAGGACGCATATTTTCCCTTTTGCCAGCGAGATCGCTGTGTGTTTGTTATTATCCACTGTAAGCTGAGTGCGTGCCATATTTTCAGACCTTGGAGATAATTATGTTGTACTTCTAGGACAGTGTAGGGTCTAATTCGAAGTATCTACAGGTAGTATTTTGATAAGAGGACTATGATTTTTAGTGTGTCATTTTCATAGTTTGCCGCTCAGGTGAGCGATATTCATTGCAGTGTTCTTGTTGTATTCGTACCTTCATGTAGGAAAGCGATAGTTTAAGCTGCGAGGCATGTTTACATTGGTTTTCACATTATTGTATCTGATGCGTTTGGTGGCCGTGTGAGGCCTTATTGTGTGTATAAAGTATTAAAAGGAAGTACATTTTAAAGGCGTTTATTTCTTATGTCAGCCATTGTTGTGTGGTGATACTCTTAGAAGAAAGAGCCTTTATTTGTTATTAAAAATCCACACTGCAGTGGTGTAACCAGTGGAGTGTTCTCCACGATAAGTGGTTCCTGACAATGTATTAAAACTTAGTCTATGAGATGAGATCAAAACCCTAGTAATATAATTGTATGACTATAAATAGTCGCAATCAAAGTGACTAATACTCAGTCGTATTAGAGTGACTATACTCAGTCGTAATGTGCGATAAATAATGTATCACAACTCGTAATTTATATACGATACCTGTATCCTCATTCAGCTACTAAAACGTACTCAAATCAAAAGTTGTCAATATCATTAAATAAGCAATGCATCAATTAAAATAGAATAATACGATATGACCACAAACTGAGAACGAGGAAACATTAGTGGAAACAAATGAAAGAATGTACGGATAATGTAGAGCATAGAAAAATAATATCACTAAAATAAAATAAGTGATTCCACTAAAAGAAGATAAAACAAGACGCCATATACTCAAGACTTGAAATCAGATGTACTGGGCCACAGGCCTAACGAAACAGTACAACGTAAGCCGCTCCATGATGACGTCATCAGTTGCCCCTTATATGTGGTACAGAGAAAGTGCATATGGCCGACGCCAGCTCCTTTCGTACAAAAGCTTTACGGGGATTCAAATAGCCTCAAACTGACTACTGCTTTCTTTGAGAACATTCAAGTGGACGTCTGAGAGTGTACGAAGAAGAAGAAGAAGAAGAAGAAGAATGTTAATAAAATAGCACCAGAAGACGCCACATACTCAAGACATATATACTCAAGACCAAAAGAAACGCACATATTAATTGTTCTGATTTTCAGACAAATAAAATAAAAATATCAAGTTTGCGCACGGTTTGACCACTGATGGCTTTGCCACGAGTTCCAATAGTTATTCTGGCTGTGGCTACAGCGGGCATGAAGCGGTCTCGCTCATGAGTGCGCCGAATGGCCCTGTCTTGCCTGTATGTCTTAACGCGTGGAGTGCCAGACCGGGGCCTGTCGGCGATGGTCCCTGTTGTTTGGTTTTGACGCAACAGACGAAACATCGAGGTACGGTGAACTTGAAATGACTGGGACACCTCTCTAACTGATGCTCCACCTCTGAGCATTCCCACTGCTTGATTACGCTCGTCAATACTCAGTCTAGGCATCGTTTTGCTGTGTGAAATTTTTGTGGGTTCTACGCGAATTTTATAGAGAATTGGGGGAACACCAGACAACCAAAAGTCGTGCATGAAAAATCATGAAATGCACGAACTGTAATGAATTTTTATTCTGAGCGTTTGCTCATCTACGCCGTAAACAACTCACCGCAGCACAAATTTTCCACGTGCAGTATCGTCTTGCATTGCTAAAGTTGTGTTTAAAGACGATTTAAACTTGATTTTTTTTAATTTTATTTGTCTGAAAATCAGAACAATTAATATGTGCGTTTCTTTTGGTCTTGAGTATATGATGTTAATGTTAACAAAATAGCACCATAAGACGCCATATACTCAAGACTTATATGATGTCAATGTTAACAAGATAGCACCAGAAGACACCAAATACTCAAGACATATATGTTGTCATTGTTAACAAGATAGCACCAGAAGACGCCATTTACTTGTGACAGGGTATGAAAAGGATAAATAGAACATCCTGTGACAGGGTAACAAATTGTGTGGCAGTATCTTTTATCAATGTTCTTCTGTAGTTTGACTAGCTACCGCCAGAGATGGTGAATTACAGATGAGACTGGAGATAAAACCCAGGCAGTTCTTTTAGAGACTCGTTCTGTTCTTATGATGTAGGCTGTATGATCGTCAGAAAAATATGGTAGTATTCTATTCTCGATTACCTGATGTAAGCAAATGACACTTCCTACTGACTCTCAGGAAATAAGATCAAGCTGGTCTAAATATGAATGAATATCTTTATTTAGTGTCTACACACTCTGATAACTTCAAACGGGTTCATAAGTAAATGTTCTTGTGTGATATACAAACAAGTCATCCCATGAAATATCACACAGCAATCGGACTACAAGATGGTAAAAACCAAACTGCAGCCCTCGTCTCGTTCTCAAAAACAACTCACTTAACACCCTTGAAAAAAAAACAATCACTTCCGTCCTACTTGTATCGCTACAACCCCAATCTCTGATGACGTCATTTCATGTTCACCATGATAGAATGACTCATAGGATGTGTGGCTAATGTTTATTTACTAACTAGTCACGCTCAAATACTTAGTGTTAAATTGTGCTTAAGTATTCTTACCCTAATAAATGGCAGCACCTTAGTGCTGATCCGACGTAGTAGTCCATACTGTCACATACGCCCGGTGGCCACTAAAGTGTATCCCGGAAGGGAGACACTTTATTCCCTAGAAAAAATTACTAACTCTAAAAAATATGGGGGTTCATGTATCCCGCGAGAAATCATGTCGGAAGGAATACAATAATCAATAGATGGGAAGGATGGATGAAATAATACCAGTAACATTTCAATAAGGAATCATTAAGGGGTAGGGACTAATGGACATAACATAATCGAGGGACACATGGAAGGACTAGGGATGACATGGTAGCTACAACTAGTACTAATAAGTGGCCTAAAAAAATTATATATACTGAAGCACATTAAAAACGCACCACTATTATATATACTGATGCCGAGAAGCTGCAAAAAAGTGTGGGAATGGATTTTCCCCGTGTTAATCATTAGGTAGAAAGCGAATGGCTGCTGGAATGGAAAGTGCCTGATTCAACCCACGGGTTTGTGTACAAACTACATGAAAACAATGAAAGTTACACGTGCAACACGATTCCCAACAACTATGACCCTGAAAATGTGTACGCGTTGTGGCAGTATACTCGGTATAAAAAGGCCGTTGAGACAAAACACCCAGTACATGTGCTTGAAATGCCAAGACTATCTGAAAACGACCGCCAACGAGCCATTGGTATGTTGGAGACCGGAATGAGCTCGCGGGCCATTGCCAGAAGGATGAATTGCCACCACAGCACTATTGTACGTCTCAATGAACGTTACGGAACCACTGGCAGGGCCCGGGATGGACTTCGGAGTGGTCAACTACGAGTTACTACCCCTGCGCAAGATCGTCATATTGTGCTGAGTCACCTAAGGAATCGTTCTCTCCCGGTAAGTCAAACAGCAAAAGCAATAGTGGGTAGACGTGGGCAAGTCTCTCGAATGACAGTCATACGACGACTCAGAGATACAGGCCTTACTGCAAGACGACATTATATTGGGCCAAACTTGACTCACAGACATCGTCAGCAGAGCCTGCAATGGGCAGAGCAACATGTCAGATGGACTAGACTGCAGTGGAATGCTGTCCTATTCACAGACCATAGCAGATTCAACATATCCGTTGCTGATGGACGTATGCGGATTTGGCGACGGTGTGGAGATCGCTTTGCAGATTGCTGTGTTCGTCAGCACAACCGATTTAGAGGTGGCAGTATTCACATTTGGAGAGGATTCAGTTTTCACCATCGCTTGCCTCTTCTCGTCTTCCGTGGAAATGTTAATGCTGTGACATATCGAGATGAGGTTCTGGATGCATTGGTTGCTCCTGCGTTCACAAATTATCCAGACTTGCAGCTTCTCCAGCAGGATAACGCACGTGCGCACACCGCATGAATTTCGCAGCAATATCTACAGCAGCAGAACATTGTGACGATTGATTTGCCTGCCCTATCGTCAGATATGTCCCCTATAGAACATCTGTGGGACGAGCTTGGACGCAGAGTCTACAGGCAAGGTTCTCCAGCTAATCTGCAACAGCTCGAAGCTGCTCTTACACGTGAATGGGACTTGATTCCCTGGAATTTCCTTCAGAGACTTGTGCGTTCCATGCGGAGCCGCTGCCAAGCTTGTTTGCAAGCACACGGTGGACATACCAGATACTGAGAATAGTGTAAATGAATTTTTTTATTGGTTGCATTTTTGGTTTTCTCTCTTGCCTGCACAGAACGCAATTAATTTCATAACAATCAAATGTACAAATTAATGACCAGCATGGATTCATAGGAAAATGAATAAAGATTCCAAATATGTAAACTTGTAAACACTTATATTTACATTTCCCACTCTGTTCTAAATTATACAGGTGGTGCGTTTTTAATGTGCTTCTGTATATATATATATATATATGCAAAAATAGAACAGTAACTGAACAATCATCAACAAACTAGCAAACCGCCTTTATGGGTTGATAGTCATTGTTAAGGGATAGAGAAATTGCCCGAATTCTTGCTCGGTCTAGGGTACATTGTTGTCAATAAAGATGTGATATTTCGTTTATTTTGATTTGGTTTGTAATGTCAAATATTATGGAAACCACTCTTCTTTTCTGAGCCTTTCTCCTTACAAAATATTCAAATACTGAATAATGTTAACTGCTGGAATGAACTAGTATTGATTGGAGAAACCTCTTGAATTTGACGATTTTGCAACATTTTAATAATCGGTAAATATAAATTCACAACGTCAAAATTACGAATATGACATGTTTGCTCCCTCTCCATATTCCAGTCTTGCTTTATCTTAGTTCGACTTTCTTACAGTGTCATTCAACTTCTCCAAATACCTTTATAATTTCATTCATTATTTTGCATTCTCATCATGGTATTTAGCGTCCCAGCATAACCAAAGTTCACATAAATTTTTCCATTAGCATCGGATGATTTGGCGTCCTGACACATCAAATATTCACATCATATTCATATCCATCAACAACTTCGAGGAATGTGGCGTCCCGGTATAACAAATGTTTATTTATTTCTACTCATATGTTTTTATTCGAACACATCTTTTTCTCATGGGAACTATCGTCCCGCATTGACTTCTTTTATAATCCTGGCATTGTGTGATGCCTATCATTTAAGCATATTGCTTACCATAATCTCGTGGATATCTGTTGAATAAATATTACTGTACAATGGCTGACACACAAGCCATATAGACACACAGCTCGACGCTATGGCGTTATACATCCAACTCCTCTTTTTACGTCATTGCCTAGCTACCCATTACATAGTAACTATATTCTTGTCTCTTGCATTCAGTTGAAGTACGACATGGTGTGACAAAAATCCGGTGTTAATAATAAGTTGCCGCGATAAAATTCACACCATGAAGTAGCCTCAACATTACCCTTCACGCTTCCGAGCGTTTACTACAGGAAACGCGCAAGATCCTGCAGGGTTCAAACTACAAGCCAACCTCACCTACAGAGACAACAGACAGACAAGCAATCCAATGAGTGAAGTATCAGGCAGTAAGTTAAACATACGTAGGAAAAAATTTGAAGAAGAGCAATTATCAAGAATAATCAAATCAACAAAATTGCAATAAAATTGAGTCCATACATCCGGACGAAACGTCTAGTCCAGAAGACACAATGTGATGTCATAATAAACTGGAACAGTTCAACCAGCTACAACATTCCACATGGGATACACCATACATCAGTTATGGTGAGCTGCAAACCGCGACAACAAGTCAGCCAACCAGTTGTCTTCACCCCGGATATGTGAAATGTCAAACGAAAACTGTTGGAGCAGCAGAAACCATCTGTATGTTCGTGAGTCTTAAACGCCTTAGGTTTCATCGACGTCAAAGGATGGTGATCAACTTCGACGTAAAACTTTCTTCCGAACAGGTATCTAGACAATTTAGATATAGTCCACACGAGAGCAAGAAGCTCCCTTTTACCCGCCGAGTATTTCTTCTCAGCCACAGACAACTTCCGGCTCACAAAGAAACATGGATGGAGTACACCGTCGACAAGTTGCATCAAATGTCCACCGATTCCTATCTGAGTAGCGTCTGTGCGAATAAAAAATGGTTCATTGATGTTTGGCAGAATCCAAATAGGATGATTCGTGAATAGTATTTTAATCTTATCCAGTGCTAATTGACAAGTATCTGACCATAGAACCTTTAGAGGTGCACCTTTGCGCGTTAACTCAGAAAGAGGACCCGAGATAGAAGAAAAGTCGGGAACAACTTTATGATAATAATTAATTAGCCCTAAAAGATTACGAACCTCTTTCTTATTTTTCAGTACCTAATGTTCAGAATCTTATTCACAATACCATCAGAAGGATAAAGTCGATGATTACCGATTTTATGACCAAGGAAAACCTATCTGCACCTTCGATGGTCTAACAGTCAAATGATGTTTCTGTAGCTGTTCCAGCTAAGAAATGAAACCTACAATGTGTTCTTCCCATGTGTTATGGAATAAACAAATGTCATCTATATATGTAATGACATCGAGTCTATCGCCAACTAAACGGCGCATCATGCGAACAAATGACGCAGGTGCATTCACCAACCCGAAACACATATAATTCCATTCAAATAAACCTCTTGGTGTGGAAAACGCTGTCAAATGTCTATAATTTTCAGACACAGGAATTTGCCAGTACCCCTTTGCCAAATCTAGTTTAGTAAAGAATGAAGCGTTAGCCAGCTGTGGAAGAAGGTCTTCCAAGACTGGAATTGGCTCAGCATCTGTGTCATGAGATACATGACGTGTATACATGTGTGTGGGTAGAGAATGGTGTAACCTGTTAGAGTGTATTATTATTGAAGTATGCAAGCTTGGAATGTTACATTTAAAAGTTCACTGTTTAGAAGCACGTAGCATGGTTGAAGAATACTCAGTGGCGTTCATGTGTGAATCGAGGCTTATGGGCACATGAGAAAAGCGTGCGAAGTGAATGTAGTTAGCACACTTGTCATAGAAGTATACTGAGATGTCATGGGAGTCTGTGGCCATCCGTCGTGGGAGACGGTCGGTGTTTTCTAGAGTATGTGAATAGTGTCTGTGATTTTGATTATAATATATTGGAAGTGACGCGATGATGTTCCGCGTAAGGTGTATTTACAAGGCCTTTATATATTGTTATTTACCAGCGCGTTGTGTTCTGTCCCGCGCTTGGAAGTAGATGGATTAAAAGGCACGTCGTTTTCCCGTGTCAGAAGGAGGTCTATGGTAAGACCATTATATGTTATTGTTTGAAGACGCGTTGTTTGCTTTTACGCGCCAATAGGAGGTCTACGTTATAAGACCCTGGCTGTTCCAGTGTTTGGAAGCCTAATAGGAAATCTATCTCGTGACATCTATTTGGGAGCTCATTATACTCGGGAACTACTCCGTAACATTTGGAGGCTCGCATATGGAATTTTCTGAACCCAGGACTACTGCAGAGAATCAACCAACCCACCTCGGAACCTTGAAGTACGGTACAAGTTCAGAAATTATTTGGACGGTATATGAAGTGTTTTGACACTAATGAAATTCATCTAAAAGATTTGTCTGCACGCAGCAAATTGATATAATATGCTCACATCAGATACCAACATCCCTACAATTTATTTCTAATTTGGAGTCAACGTAATTGAGTTATAAAAGGGAGATAGTAATTTCTATACAGAGCTGGTCTTCTTCGGTCCTGATTCAAGCCAGCAAAGTATAGACGAAGTGCGGGACTTACGGCCAATCAGCGTACAGCGGTCATGTTGTGACCCAATTATCGACTAATTTACACGGTCTAGCTAGTCCTGTTTACTGACAGACATCGGTGTGTGCAAGGACCACCTTGCTAATGTGTGTACCCGGACAAGACATCGCAGTGGAATCTGCCTGAGGTAGCCTGTTTTTTAAACGTTGCAGTGTTTGCAAGCGACGTCTTTGACGGTGTGTACTGGCGCGTTCAAACTTATCAGACCTGGTTGTACGTCACTTTGTTGTGCTGTCATTTTTATCAAGCCATCGGAAAGACGTGGAATAAACAACACATCTTAAACATCAGTCTACAGTCGAGATCATCGAGACTAGCCTATCTGTATTAAAGGTACGTATTACTTGTTTTAATTTGTATTAGAAACTGAACTGTGTGATGAGTGTATTTTTGTGCGTAATATTTTTTTCCCCTTTCTTTGTGCTGCAATATGTCCTGTTTCGTTTTGTTTCGTTGTGTTTCATTAATACTCATCAGTAGTTTTCGTATAACTGACCTTTTCTACTGTATTGTGTGTTCTCGTGCATGTGTAAGTTCTTAGTGCTAGTTTCTGCTTTGTATTTGGTGCTGTGTATATTATATATTAAGGTTCATATTATAGATTAATTATCTAGCCTAATTACAAGAGTTTTCTTTGTTTAAGTTTAATAGCTTAATCTTGATCCAACCTGCAAGTCTGGAAGGAAGAGCTGGAGAAGAGAGGGATGGTCATAAGCAGCTCTAAAACCAAATCCATGGTGATATCACGAGAAGAAAGAAAACATCAGATTAAGCTGGGAGAACATGTCCTGGAGCAGGTCGACCACTTTAAATACCTCGGAGCTATTATAGACCGAAAGGGACGCATCAAAGAAGAGTTGGCCACTCGGAAAGCAGCAGCTGGGAGACTTTTTCAGGCCATAAATCGAGGATTCCTCAGCAAGAGAGAGGTTGGTAAGAAAACGAAGATGGCTGTATACCGCTCCACCTATGTCCCAGTCTTGACATATGGATGCGAGTAATGGGCAATGACTACAACCCATAAAAGCCAGATCCAAACCTCAGAAATGAGGTATCTGAAGAAGGTGGTTGAAGAAACAAGAAGAGACATGGTACGCAACCAGACGATACGTCAAGGCCTTAAATCCTACCCCCTGCAGACCCAAGTAGAACAGTCCCAATTAAGATGGTTTGGCCATGTCTGCAGAATGGGAGACGATCGGATACCACGACAAGCATGGGAAACAAAGAGCCAAGGATCCAGACCCCGAGGACGACCCAGAGTCCGCTGGGAGGACAACATTAGACAATCTTTGAAGGACCGAGGACTAGAATGGAACCAGGCCAGGAGGAAGACAGCCGATAGGATAGTCTGGCGCTCTCTCTTCCAAACCTGTACACCTCACGGTAGAAGGGGAACGACTAAGTAAGTAAGCATAATCTTGTAGTATTATAAATAGGCGTATACTGTATTAGTTTTATTTGTTTATTAATCGGAAAGCTTATTTCCTAGGTCTTTTCCCTCATCTGTTACAGTGTATTGATTTATTATATTCGACTCTTTGTTAAGCCTTCGTAATTATTTGGTGTTATACTACTATCAGTACTATCCTTCTTTCATCTGGTAGAAACTATAAGAAGCTTATATTTATTCTTTTTCCCTTTCATCCTTACATTACTTTCAAGTATCGACTTAGATATTTTATAAGTATTTATTTCTTGTAAGTTTGTATTAGGATTAGTGTTAGTCTACATCATATTTGAGTGGTTTTAAATGTGGTTATTAGTTTAATAGTTATGGCAATACGTGTGAGTTGTTTTTTACATTGTTTTGTATCTTGTACAGAATATGCGAGGTTGAACATCGGTGAGGCAAGCTTGCTGTAGTGCCAGTCATGTCAACACAGATATCCTTCAGCTGTAGATCTGCATTATCTTGGTGGAACCATAGACTAATCAAGACACACTTAAGATAAGTCGCAGTTTATGCCATTGGTGCACTTCTTTGTTCAAATACCATTCTACTGACATTCCTGATGGTCATTCATTTGTATTCGTTGTTGTGTTAGCGTTTTCTATTTGTGTTACTTGTTTATATATTATTAATACTTTTTCTTCATTAGAAGGAATTGGTATTAATCTATTCTGTAGGTTTTTGTAAAATTAATTCAAGTGTATGGGAGGCCTGGTCTTGGAGAGACTCGATGGCTAGTGCCCCGTGGAATTCTTTGAACATTTATTGGTGTTAGCTGTTACAGTTTGGTTTCTGTAATCACTGTTGCATAATTTAGTCTCTCTTGTCGTGTTTACTTGTAGTTTTCTTGCGTAAATTTTCTACTATCTTGTAAATAAGTTCATTTCACAGTTCTAATGTTGTTGTTTGTATTCCAGGTGTGGTAGTTTACATCTATAACTACTTCATTACTTTCTTATACTTTCTTTATCTACCTATATACTTTCTTGTATTATCCCCCCACCTGTCGGTTGTTGTTCCTTTGTTTATGATTTTAGTGTCGGCGGTGTACTTCATTCTTGTCATCATTCACAGTGTTTTGGTCCTGATTATTAGTTACAAATAGTTTGTATGATTGCTGTGTTAGAATCTGAGCATTGTAGGTATGAGTGTCAGAGTATATTGAGGATCAGTGTGTTCAGCTACACATGTGTTTTAGTCTAGACATAGGAGGATCTGATGTAATAAGTAACTGATTCTAGGGTTACTATTTTGTATTATTTTTAGAATTATTGGGAATATATTACTGTGTTGTTGTAATACCTAGGTAGAGGTATATTAATACTGATAATTTGGTATTGTAGTTGTGATGACAATTTCTTATTTGGGAATCTAGTCTGTAAATCTAGTCATGGCAGATTGTTCAAGAACAATTAGAAACAGAAAGAAAAGATTAGCCTTAAGAGACTTTATTTTGGCTATCAGAGATTGTGAGTCTTATGAATTGTTTAACACTATGGTAAAAGTGGATGATAAATACAAGCCACATAGATCAAAGGTATTTCTGATAGAGATTAAGGAAATAAGAGAAGTAACAACTGGAATCGCATTACCTGTATTGGATGAGAGCAAGAGACCAAAACTGAATCTAATCATGAAAGCTAATATAGCAGATGATATGGTTAAAACTGAAACCAGTAATGTTGCTGTCCAAACCGAGAGGAAAGAGGTCACTGTACAAACAGATAACTGTTGTGAAGACTGTTCAGTTTCAGTTGGGAAAATGTCCAAACTGAATGTGGATGAACCACAAAAGATTGTCATCAGTGATGAGTCAGTTAGGAGTAAAGCTAACTTATATTCTATGGAAGGAATATCAATAAGTCTTAGTAAGAATGCAGTGTCTACAAAAGCCTATGAGACAACAAAGGGAGTGAAAAGGCCTGTGCATAATGAAAAATACCATGCAACCCAAGAAGTGTGTTTACCAAAAATGAGTTCTTGGTGTGACAAAGATCAGTTAAAGATAGACACATTGATTCAGGAAGAGGGAACCTTCGAGGAAAAGGTATAATATTAAAAGGAAAATTTAAGATTGTTGAGCAGAGATTAGAAAAGGAATACAAAGATGGTATTCAAAGATTAGATGATAAATTCAAGGTGGATAGGAACAGAATATTAACTGAGTGTAAGGGTAATACTCAAGTTAAAGAGCAACTTTGCAGGGTCCTGTTAGCTCGATGGAAGGAGAAACGTAATGCTGTAAACAAGAGTTTCTGTGATAAAGTTCAAGGTCTAGAAGAGCAATTTAAGGCTGCTAAACAAAGATTAGAGCAGCAAGCCAAGGCATTGAAAGATCAAGCTATGTCTACGTAGGAGAGAGATGAGGCTGCACTTGGTACAGATCCATCAGATTGGGAGAAGGAACCTTTTGATGCTCAAATGCAGTATAGGAGGGCGAAGATGAAGGATGCTGCCTCTGTTGCCAAGAAAGCAGTACTGGAAGAAACTGAAGCTTCAAGGAAGGAAGTGTGGAAGACTGTGATGGATGGTCTGAAAGGAAATTGTGCTGGAGTTACAGACCAGTTAGAGTTAATATTATCTTTCAATTTCCAAAACAGATACGTGGATAAAGGTAAAGAACCACTGAAGTTGTTAATGTTCAACGCTATCAAAAAGTTACCACCAGATAAGTGGGACATAAGTGATCTGTTTGCTCTACTAAAGATACTGTGCTATTTGGAAATACGTTTGTGATCGTGGTAGTGATGATGATGGATTCTAGATTGAAAATAGTTTTGATGTTAGTTGGAAGAGATTGGTACTTGTTACGACTCAGCAGGAGAGGTTAATTGTTACTGTGCATAGAACAAAGCTGAAAGCTATAACTTTCCAAGAGATGGTTGTCTAGAGACTTAATATTTTTCAAGAATGGAAATTTGACAGAGTGTATATAAACAACAAATAGTGAACAGGTGTACAGTACAAGTCAGTATAACTAGGTGTTTTAGATTAACTTATTTTATTAACTAAAGTAGTAAAGCTTAATTAGGGTGTAGTATCTAAGGCCGCTGATCACGAAGACATGTGAAATGGGTATATTATCCCTTAATTGAATATTTTGTCACCCCACTGGGAATGTTTAGTGGAATGGGGTGGACATAGAAGGGTATGTGATGTGGCATAACGTGATACAAATTTTCCAAGGCAAATGGTCTTATTCTTGCCTAATTTTGTTTATCCATATAAAAGTATGCTATGCCATGAGATACCAGTGTTGTTGGTGGAATTGTCTATCATTACAGCATCTGATGGGTGGTCATCAGCAGGCTTGCTCACCGAAACCTCTTCTTAGTGAGACATCAGTCCTTTACTCTGGTTTTTTGGAGCAATTGAGACATGAATTTACAGATAGAATTCAGCATTTAGTATAGATTGTTTTATATTTATGAATCACATTTTTGTTAGTTTGATAAGTTGTAAGTGTTAACTTATAATATAAATATATTACTTAATAAACAGTGCTGACGTTACTTTTCGTTCATGTATGTATTTTTGTCTGGTGAATCCACTTATGATTTGGTTAATATATTATTGAGGCACACATTGTTAGATTTGCATCCAACACAGTTTAATGTTGTATAGGATGGAATTTTTTTTTTTGGTTGCCAGTAGAGTATGATTGCTAAGGCAAAGCCTACATCACATTCCTGTGAAAAAACTGCGTTTTTCATTTGGACAGGGGGTAATGTCATGAGATACATGACGTGTATACATGTGTGTAGGTAGAGAATGGTGTAACCTGTTAGAATGTATTATTATTGAAGTATGCAAGCTTGGAATGTTACATTTAAAAGTTCACTGTTTAGAAGCACGTAGCATGGTTGAAGAATACTCAGGGGCGTTCATGTGTGAATCGAGGTTCATGGGCACATGAGAAAAGCGTGCTAAGTGAATGTAGTTAGCACACTTGTCAGAGAAGTATACTGAGATGTTATGGGAGTCTGTGGCCATCCGTCGTGGGAGACGGTTGGTGTTTTCTAGAGTACGTGAATAGTGTCTGATTTTGATTATGATATATTGGAAGTGACGCGATGATGTTCCGCGTATGGTGTATTTACAAGGCCTTCATATATTGTTATTTACCAGCGCGTTGTGTTCTGTCCACGCTTGGAAGTGGATGGATTAAAAGGCACGTCGTTTTCCCGTATCAGAAGGAGGTCTATGGTAAGACCATTATATGTTATTGTTTGAAGGCGCGTTGTTTGCTTTTACGCGCCAATAGGAGGTCTACGTTATAAGACCCTGTCTGTTCCAGTGTTTGGAAGCCTAATAGGAGCTTTGATGAAAGCTCGTGTGCATCGACACTGTAAGCGCGTGTGGTTTTCCCGCGCTGTGAAGTTATGGAGGAACGTCGTTGCCTGGTGATTAGACCAGAGATAGAAATATATGTGCGAGGAGTGAATGCCGGACTTGCATTGAACACAGACCATAGAGATATATGTGCGAGGTGTGAATGCGGCACTTACATTGAATGCAGTTGCTACCAGTACGTTAGGATGACTGTACTACATATTCTAATGATGCAAGTATTTTGTACTATTGTTACTGATGTCCAGGACTTTGCTGGTGAGATTATATGTACGGAACTGTGACCCAGACTTCAGTCAAGTTATTCATTTGCGGACGTACTGTCTTGAGTGTCAGTCCAATTTATACACCAAATATTATACAGTAAGATGCTTTCAAAATCTATCTCGTGACATCTATTTGGGAGCTCATTATACTGGGGAACAAGTTCCGTAACAATCTGTTATTTTAAATTTATTTAGTTTCCGAAAGTCAATACAGATGCGTAAAGATCCATCCGGTTTCTTCACCAATACCATTGGAGAAGAATACAAAGATGAAGAATGGAAAATGATACCCATTTTAAGCATATCCGAAATTTCCTTATCTACCTTATCTCTGTAATGAAGAGGGATAGGATATGGTCTGATTTTAATCGGAGTATCATCAGTGATCGAGATCTCGTGAGATATTAGATGTTCTGAAAATACGTCCAAGAAAGAACGTAAAACATCATGGATCTGAATTTGTTCAGAATGCTAAAGTGATCGAGAAATAGAAACATCTTGCCACGTTTCGTGAGCAGAAAGATAAGGCAAAGTAAATTAAAAAGGAATATCAGATGTAGCATCCTCAGACTGACCAACAGCACATGAGGATCGATGAACCTCATCCAAGACATCTACCAATTCAGATGGTCTTGGAGTGTATAATTTTAACATATTAAGAGGATAAGTTTTAAATTTGCCTCTGATATCAATTGAGTAATCAACATCCGTGATCTTTTTCACCACTTTGTATGGCCCCTGCCATGAAATCAACAACTTATTTTCCTTAACAGGTAGGAGGAGTAAAACTTCATCCACTGGGACAAATGATCTTAGAGTACGAGATTGGTTATGTGGCAACCTCGATTTTTGAGTTGCAGTCAGAATACTATGTGATGCAATATTACATGCATCCACTAGCTTTTGTCGTAAATCAACCACGAACTCGTAACTACTGCGAGTTGCGTCATCATTAGAGTTACCAAGGATTAAATACTTCAAAAGATGTAAATGACCTCTAGGATTTGCTCCATAGACAAGTTCAAATGGAGAAAACCCAGTACTCTAATGAGGTATTTCTCGGTACGCAAAGAGCACCGATGGGAGAATATTATCCCAGTCACGAGGGTATGCCTCCGTGACCTCCCCAAGCATTGACTTAAGAGAACCATTGAATTTTTCATAAACCCCGTTGGAATATAGACGATAAGGACCTGTGTATGAATGTTTTATGTGACATAAGCTCTCTATATCTCTCATAACTTGAGACATAAACTGTGTCCCTCTATCGGACAGTATTTCCTCAGGAAAAACTATTCTTTTAAAAATTAAGCGCAAAGCCTCAGCAACAGACATGGTACTAATGGTTTTTAACGGTATGGCCTCAGGCCACCTAGTGCAAAAATCAACACACTTTAAAATATATCGAAAACCTCGATCCGATAACACTGACAGTGGACCGATGATGTCTATAGCTAATTTCTTAAATGCGCGCACAGGAACATCTGTGACTTGCAAGGGTGCTGTCTGATATAAAGAACAGAGAAGTATCTGTAATAGTAGAAAAGACAAGTACAAAACATCCGGAAGAATGAAAAACAACGCGCCCACTAAACGCAACTATAAAGTGTGGGGTGTAGAGTGTTGTACAAGTCGCACGTCTAAAAGATGGTGCGCAAAAAATGACCCATGTCTAAAATTAACAGCTCTGTGATCGTCACGATAATTATTAAAGCGCACAAAAGCAAGCTGTTTAAAAGAATTTTGAAGTTCGAACATGCGAACAAATTTAACATTACCAATTTTCTGAAAAAATAGTTTCAGTGCATACCAAGTGGTATGAAACGGAATGTTGCGCACCAGAACAGTGCGATTCAGTGACATACGATCTCGGCCAGATCGCAACTGAGCCCGAGTATCATTCAAATTATTATGTGTCGCGTGTGCTAAGCGTGACGAAGAATGAAGGCACATATTATGTTTTCCTTGTATGATGTAACAGTAGGACACAATATAAATGTTAGAAAAAATATTTTCTATAGGAAAAGCCTAAAATAACAAAGTCATGAAGAAATATATGTCTAAGAAGAGATAAAATGATGACTGAACGAGCCGAGTCATCAAAGAATGTGACAAAACGTGTAAATGTAACTTGTTATCTGCGTAAAGCAGAATCAGGTACCAGTAGTAACCTGAGAGAATGGTGATGAAAATATACACCATTGTCTCGCTCGATAACCAAACGAGCATCTCTATTGGTACGAAATGTAACCACAGCGTCACCATACCTGTTATTGGTAGGTGGCAACAGACGCACAAACTTAACGTCTGCAGTATAGTTAAGAAAATCTCCTAGTGACTGCCATGTCGTACCTAGTGGCAGATTGCGCACTAGACCGGTGCGAGAATATGCACCTTTCACAATATAAGTAGTCATATTGTCACTACAATGGGAGTAAGAATGATATGCACGTTTAGTTTGCTTACGTAAGTAGTAATTCATGTCATTTATGCACGTAGAAGTGTTTCTATTGCATGGATCATACTGTTGAACCTGAGTATGATGACTCCTACCATGCAAGTGTGCATGTGTAAAGAATGTCGTAGCAGACGAACTAGAAGACCGGAGTACATTATTTTTTTCAAATGTATTGGTATTAATTGTATCGAGGCTGTTAATATTATGGTTAATTTTCACCATAGGTTTAACTCTGTTGCTATTATTGGTAACCACCTTTTCACTCCTGTCAACCCCAATAGTTTTCTTCAAAGTAGTTACAGTCCTATCTCTCCCTGAATCATTCATAGAATTGACAGTTTTATTAAGATCAGTTTCAATCTGATCATGTCGCCAAGACTTATCTCCCGAATTGGCAGTATTATTTTGTCGAGGAAAGGTATATCTCCCTCGGGATGATTTCTTAAAACCCTGCTGACTATCAGCATTGATTGCTTGGTGCTGACTCTTTGCTTTTGTGAAGTGGTGATCAGCAACATTTTTCTTAACACTGTTAATCCTAACAGTAGACAACTCCTTGTTGTTTAAGACAACATCTATTAATCCATCAACCCTCTTTCTTAATTTAACATTTTCTAAACTCTGGATTGAAATCTCTTCACTCTGACTCTTAATTACTGTATTAAGGTTTACAATTTTACCCCTCTCCTCCATGAGTAATGTCTCACAGTTGGCCAACTTATCTTTCTCCATAGGTAATTCTTCTAATCTCTTTTTCTCATCCTTTTCTTTTCTTACTATTCTTTGTCGTGCCAATTTCTTTAATTTCGTTTTTTGCTCTACCAACATATGTGGTTGCAATCGAGCTACTTCTTATGTAAGCTCTTGAATCTTAACACACTGTTCCTGAAGTTTTCTTTGGTAGACTACAGCATTATCTTGTGAAATTCTAAATGCGAGTTCTTTAACCTCAGACTCCAAAGCTTCATTTTTATCCATGGTAGATTCTAGTGACGCCTTAGAATTGGCAAGCTCCACTTTCAATTTTCGCAGATCACTTTCAAGTTTGGATTGTATCACATATAATGCACTCTCCTCAGCAATATCCTCCAACAGCTGTTTCTTTTCCTGACGACACTGTTTGTCGTGTGTTATTTCTTCCTCATGAACATTGTCGTCGCGTATAGCGTAGCATATTTTTTTCATTATATTACCATGTGGTTCACGGAGGCATTTTGCTAAAAAAAACGAAGATCCAGACGTAGTAGTTGTGCCAATTCCGTGGTAACATTTATATGAGGAATGGAATGAAAATGCCAACTCACAAAGTCCTCCAAATCTGATGCCGCCTGACATAAAAAACGATCCATCACATATTCTTCAAGTTCTGGGCCTTGAAATCTCTGATCCCTACCATTCTGGAGCAGCATCTCCAGTACGGGTATCATGTCATCCTTATACAATTTTGTCTAATTTATATGAGTTTGCAACTCCCCTAGTTAAATATTTATTAAAAATAGGCAAGATTTATCCCTTACTTGTGATAAGTTCCTGTCCATAGAACTGCACCAAATACTTACTAATTATTAATAATGTTATTAATCAAAGAATCAAATTATGCATTAAAATATTATCAGAGTACAACAGAAATAAACAATGCAGACAATAGTGACAAGGACAAGATATTAAAGGACGAATGAAAACTTTCGCAGGAATCAAAAGAACCGCAAAGTAGAACTAAAAAGAGAATTTTGCAAAGAATGCAATGACAACTGCGAAGAAAAAATGACAAGACAAGTAACAACACAATGTATAATCATAAAAGGTGTACAGAAATAACCAATAGTCAGATTGAGACGGACGTTTACAAACAAAATACATCATGAAAATAAAGTACATATAAGAAATATAACGATAACAACAGTAAGGAAAACTCGACGTCACAGCTAAACAATTACTATTATAAGAAACAAGTAGCGATCAGAATTTCAGCAATGTTTTTAGACTTGAACTGGAATTACCGCTCAATTGAAACTTACAAACTAAATCCTATAGAACGTCTGACAAGAGCCCGAATTGGCTTCGAGATGAACCTCGTTTATCAGATCGGCCTCCCTACCGCCCACATAGAACATGGAACATTGAATATGGAACACTAAAGCATATAGAGAACATATTTAAAGAAAAGGGCTGAGCTATACATGCCACGGTGAACAGAACACTCCATTTTTTTTACTTATCTTTGTAGAAGAAAAAATTTCACGGTCCTCACGAAATTCTCGATTTTGGCATACGGGTGCAGCATGCAAGAGCCATCATACACATGTTGACGTAAAATAGTAACTGTTTCCAAAGTTGAAGGTGGTAGTTGAGGTTAACTTGACCTTGAATAACCGTTACAATTGATTCCAAGTCCAGGATGTCGTCGCCTTGAAAGCTCAAGAGAATTCTAACGATTCTTCCATGGAAATTAAATTCGTTCCCTTGAAACTTGCTACCATTGTAGTAGATATTTTCACATCACACTGGCGTACCAGATTGTTGTAGTCAAACTGTAGTAGTGGTTTTGTGGTTGATGAATGGCTACTACTTTGTGCTGACATGCGAATGTTATTTAGTTAGGTGGCGATCCGGCAACAGGAACCTCAACAGGGCACGTCAACTAATGCCAGTGCCAAATGAAGCACACTGGAACTCTTGTATGAATTGAAACAGTTTATTAGACAATCACGTTTGACGTACGACAAGACGGGCAGAGTATACATCCTCTGACATTGACGAATTGCATATCAATGAACATAAGACAGGACATCGTAAGTAAAGCATCAATGTTCATGTACGATCAAGCAATTTAGATCATAGGCTTGATTGATATAGATTATTATAACGGCCGACCTCTCAAGGGCAGACATACCTATTATGTCCAAGGGTATGTGTTGCATCAAAGAATGTCCTATCTTTAAATGGCCTCACAAACAATACATCTGGCATATCTGAATATCCTATTTGAGACATCAAAGTAAATAGTACATAGATAATCCTAAGTCCTGAATTTGACTGACCTCTCAATCATCTGCCGTAATCCATTGGACGGCGCAAATTATAATTTATATTTTGTATTCACGTATGTGATATACTTCTTCCAAGCGGCACGTACTTGAAAATAAGGCTGGTTCCACAAAACTCACTTTATCTTTGATCCATTTCAGTACACCCTAATGAAGGATCAATAATTCCCTCTTGAATGTGCTGACTAGAGTCAATATGGCAAACCGCAATATATATATATATTAGTATAAATGAACTTACTGTAAAATCTTCACGGCGATGGCTTCCGTATGGAAGGGCGTATACAATCGACTTTAACAGTAGATAACCCGCCATATGGGGTTCGAACAAACAGACACAAGTCTGACTTCTATCGCAGCCATTACCTCTCTCCTAGGTCACTACGTCATCTAGTCTTTAGCAACAAAACGAAAAATACATACGCACAAATATGTGCGCTCCCGTGCGCGATGAATTTAATTTACCAATATATTCTTACCACATTTGTTGATGCACCCTCTTAACAGTAGTAAGACTTATGTCAACTATAATACTGTTAAGGAATCCAAAAAGGACGCAACACCTACATACGTAAATTAGTGAATGAAAGTTTATGACGTATACTTGAGAAAACAATCTATACAATAACGATGTTTGCTATTCAGTCAAAGACTAAAATTCTCCTGTTATTTTCTATTACTTGACAACCAACAATAACCTAATAAGACATCGTCATTTGCAAGATTTCCGAAGAAAAATTACAAATAGCGAGCGCCTCCACCTCCCTTTTTTAATTTATACAAATAAACATGTAGGCCTAAATGAAGAAAACATGGAAGATTGGATGTTGACTGGCAAAGATGCTGAAATGATCAAATAATGTCACCCATCAGATAGATTAAAACACTACTTATCTTTTTTGTTGAACTCAGAACCTCTGCAGATAAGGGATCCGTGTGTTTGAAATTCAAGTCGACCTCACTTAACACTTGAATCAAAGACAACATTGCTTGATGACTAGTTGAACAGAAAGTCGTTTGGTCGTTTGCCGGCTTTGATGACGTCATGAACTATACTGTGCCAGATTGTCCATATAAGTTCAACATCGAAAATGCGTGTTTTGCCAGTATATAAATCTTCAAAGCAGACGATCACAGTCCGAAATTAATCATTAGATGCCTTAGTGTTGAATCTTGACAGTCCTCAAGGTCATGTCAACAATCTTTGATGCATCTTCAAGGAGCAGCCGTTACATGACATCTTCCATTGTGAAATTGGATTTAATGTACTGTCTTTTTTTAATATTTAGTACCGTATCGCATTCAAAATGACAAAAGTCCTTCGTAAAAGTTCAGTGCAGTAGTATAGCCTCAGTTGACTTCAGATTCGCAGTAAGAAAAAGCCGTTTCTTGATGTCCCAAGATGTAGTTGAAGGTGGAGTCCACGTAGACGAGCCTCACAGTTATTTCTCCTCTGTTGAGGGATAGAGAAATTGCCCGAATTCTTGCTCGGTCTAGGGTACATTGTTGTTAGTAAAGATGTGATATTTCGTTTATTTTGATTTGGTTTGTAATGTCAAATATTATGGAAACCACTCTTCTTTTCTGAGCCTTTCTCCTTACAAAATATTCAAATACTGAATAATGTTAACAACTGCTGGAATGAACTTGTATTGATTGGAGAAACTTCTTAACTTTGACGATTTTGCAACATTTTAATAACCGATAAGTACAAATTCACAACGTCACAATTACGAACATGACATGTTTGCTCCCTCTCCATATTCCAGTCTTGCTTTATCTTAGTTCGACTTTCTTACAGTGTCATTCAACTTCTCCAAATACTTTTATAATTTCATTCATTATTTTGCATTCTCATCGGGGTATTTAGCGTCCCAGCATAACTAAAGTTCACATAAATTGTTCCATTAACATCGGGGATTTGGCGTCCAGGCACATCAAATATTCACATCATATTCATATCAATCCATTGACTTCGGGGAATGTGGCGTCTCGGTATATAAAATGTTTGTATATTTCTACTCATATGTTTTTATTCGAACACATCTCTTTCTCATGGGAACTATCGTCCCGCATTAACGTCGTTTATAATCCTGGCATTGTGTGATGCCTATGATTTAAGCATATTGCTTACCATAATCTCCTGAATATTTTTTGAATAAATATTACTGTACAATGGCTGACACACAAGCCATATAGACACACAGCTCGACGCTATGGCGTCATACAACCAACTCCTCTCTTTACGTCATTGCCTAGCTACCCATTACATAGTAACTATATTCTTGTCTCTTGCATTCAGTTGAAGTACGACATGGTGTGACAAAATCCGGTGTTAATAATAAGTTGCCGCGATAAAATTCACGCCATGAAGTAGCCTCAACAGTCATCAATATCTCTCAAACATATGCGAATCATAAAACATAATATAACATGACAGCGAGTTAAGGTCGCAAAGGAATGCTGGCCACACACAAAAATGGCGGGTGCCCAAAATGGCGGATGCTCTAAATGGCTGTCACCCTACACTCCACTGAAGTGGGTGATGAAAAAAATGAATGGAACAAATGGAAATAGAACCACAAAACTTGGTGGCAAAGTATGGGCATAATGGGTAAGTCTTATAATCAAAAAATGACTTTGCCAGTGTAATAGTAACTGGAAACAATGAATGGAATGGAAACATGGTAATCAAAGGACAATGGTACATAATGGATAAATGCAGAAAATAGTTAAATCACATGTATCAGTGTAGGTGTAACAATAACTGGAAATTCCAACAATCATAACGCAATGGGGAGTCATCATCATAATAAGTCATGAATGATGCCAACATTAGTGGCAGGTTAAGATGTACATTAGTTTAGCACTTTTCTTTGGCACAACATAACGAACTGAACACTAAAATCTGGGCAAAATCTTATGTGAAGAAAAAAAAAACATGGCAAAAAAAAAATCATAGGGGCACAAAAGATGGTCAAAAATGAGATCACACAAAAATAATGTGAGGTAATGACGCTAACGCGTGTGAAAGGGAGATATATCAACTACAATATATCAGGACTACAGAGATCTTCTGAGTTGGTGGATCTCCTTCTGCAGTGGTAGAAAGGAGGTCGAGGTGGTAACTGTCCATGTACTGGCATAGTTGGCAATGTCTTTCTCTCGCGGACAAAAAAAGACATCTTTCCATAAATAACGACCATTAGACTTCATAGCAGAACTGGAAAAAAATGCATAAAGTCTGTATCAGAGGTGTCTAAGGATGCATAACGATTGGTCTTCACTGTAGCATCAGGATCAAGCAATTCAGCAGGAGGAGTATTGTGTAAAAGACCCGCTTCGGAAGACACGAGAATCTGGGTCCACATCATGCTAAAAAATTGACATCAGGGCAGGAAATTTCAACATGACAGGAGTCGGCATCTGGAGGTAAGTAAAGTTCAATTCGTAAACATCTTCGCGATAATATTCACCGCTTCCAATCTTTCAATGGCTTGCGATGGCAGGCAAGGATCGTACTGTGTAGGTTGGGAGGGAAGAATAATGGCATGGACAACGGGAGTGGACGGGGTGGAGGCTGTGGAATGGTAGGAGGACAACGGAGGAGAATACGCAATCTACGGGACGGAGATGTGACAGGGGGAGGGGAGGCAGAAGGGAGGGACTACGGTGAGGAGAATGAACAGTACCACGGGAGTGACGAAAACGGGTACGCACATGGGCGGCACGCTGGTGAAGGTACTTAGGAAGGGGGCAGAATCGCTAGATGAGGTCAAATGACAACGTTTAGAGAGAAAACGAGCTCGGGGGGGGGGGGGGGGGAACATCAGGTTAAATATCAGAAGAAGCAGAATCGGGGGAAGAGTCAAGATCGGAGGGAGGGGGAAGAAAATAACCAGAGTTAGGAAGAGCAGGTTCAACATCTGAAGAGTCGGACTCAGGGGCTGTATCAAGGTCGGAGGGAGGTGGTGGAAAATAACTAGAGGGAAGAAAAGCGGGGTCAGAAGAGGGGTGAACAAAGGGAGGTATGGACAGGAGCTGTGGCAGTAATAATTGGTACAATAATATCATGCTGAGGCGAAGCATAAGAGGGGCACGGAGTAACGGAGGGTAACTCAGACAAACGAGCATCACGGGAGAAGTTACGTGAGTACAGCTCAGGTGGATGGATAGGACCCTCAAAGGTGGAAGAGGAACGATAACTTCTGGTACGATCAACCATATGGGAGGGAGAAGAAGGAGAAGGCACCGAGGAAGCGGAAGAAACAGCAGCTCGACGGACTACTCTAGACCGGAGTATGTATAAAACATCATCACTCGGAGGACTATCCGAATATGATGAGGAAGCATCGTAAGCATAGGGGTGAACATGTGTAAAAGGAGCAGGAGGAGTGATAAAGGAGACGGGGGCAGATCTGATGTCGTCTGAAGGAGGACAAAACGCAAGTTTAGACATGGAAGGAGAGGAAAAAGAGGAAGGGTTATACTGGAGGGTAGCCTGTCGCACGGGGCGGCCAGACGGAGGAGCATGAGGAGGGACAGTGTAGGGGCGTTGCACATCTAGTCGCAATTGGGTAGCATGAGCTTTGGTTTCGTGGTGTCGCTCTTCATTGCAGATCACGAAGGTAACTGGGAATGTCTGTTCCACTATATTGTACCCTGAAAGCCAGCGATGATCAAATTTATCGCTACGGACATTCTTCTTAAATCAGACTAAGTCACCAACATGGAACGATGGCAGGTGAATGCCCTTATCAAACAAACGCTGTCGCTTTTTAAACGCATTGAGAGCGTTATGGTGAACTTGCTGGTGGGCGGAACGCTTTTTGTCGCAGGATAATCTCAATGGGATTATCACCCATATATTTCCTTTGAGGAGTAAGGAGATTATCCAAAGGTAGACGTGGTTCCCTGCCGTACAAGAGGTAAAATGGCGAGAAACAAGTCGTTTCATTCACATTGACACGCAGAGCCTCGAGAGCTTGGGGTATATAAACATTCCAATACTTCAAAATATCCGCTTTGAATTTGGAGAGAATGTCACGAAGAGTCTTATGCATTCTTTCATTGCGACCATTTGATTGAGGCCTATAGAGGCTGGTCATCTTATGTCTTATATTGAGGGTTGCAAGAGTAGAATGGAAAGGGCGACCTGTAAATTGCTTCCCATTATCCGAAAGAATAGTCTTAGGATAGCCGTGGCGATGCACACAAGCATTAAGGAAGATTTCAGTAACATCTTCAGAGGAAGACCCACGGAGTGGGAAACATTCGGGCCAGACAGTGTACTAGTCTACAAAATGCAAGACATGGGTATTACCGGACTGAGAAAGAGGATAGGGACCAGAGAGATCAACGCTGACGCATTCCATAGGAAAATGCGTCAGAGACATCAGTTGGGTAGGGATACGCAGAGGACGCATGCTGCTCTGCTTGCAAGTTCTACAAGAGTCAACATACTCGGCAACGTCCTTATAGAGAGAGGACCAGTAATATCGTTTAGAAATAATGTGTTTTATCTCGCCCTATGTGGCCATTAGAATCATGGAAGTCATGGAAAAAAAGGGATAAGATGCTTAGGAAGACAGATGAGGAGTTTATCTGGACATTTAGGGTTAATCCAGTAAAGAACGTTAACAGAGGACTGAATAGTGTAATTGAAAACAGATTCGGGGTCACGCTGAAACTGAGAGCAAATCTGCAGGGGTACAGGATCTCGAAGTTGTTCCTTTGCGGTGAAAGAATGAAAAAGGAGCTCATCAGGAGAGCTAGAAAGATTTTCATGATTAGAAATGACAGGAGGAGGATAGTCAGCATTACTGACAAGTATTTCTTTGGCGTTATCATCAAGGTCTGATGACGCCTTAGGATCCGGTCTAGAAGAGTAGGAGGGATCCGCACAAGTATCATATGGAATCCGAGACAGAAAGCCAGCTACAGTGTTATGTTCTCCTGGGATATGCTCAATGGTAGCATCATAACTCTGTAAATTCAGAGCCCAAGTTTGTAGCTTACGGGATTGCTCAGACGTCTTGGTTAGCTAAGTGAGCAAAGGCTTGTGGTCGGTACGGATTAAAACCTTTGTACCACGTAGATAGAAGTCTTACTTTTGCAATGCAAAGTATATGGCAAAAGCTTCCTTCTCAGTAACGGTCCATCGTTGTTGAGACCGACTGAGTGCGTGAGAGAGGAACGCAATAGGCATCTCGTTTGGGACTTCGGCAACAATCGGAGCAGAGTCTGAAATGTTGGCCTGGACAAGGCAAGCACCAACGACCCGAAGAGAAGTTTCTGTATACAAAATCATAGGGCGTCTAATGTCTGGATATGCCAAACGAGGAATCTTAGTAAGTGAAGACTTAAGATAATTGAAAGCATCTTGGCAGACGTCAGTCCATCGGAATCGAGTATACTTTTTAGTCAGAGCATTAAGAGGCTCAGCAGCTCGAGAGAAATTGACTATGTGCTTTCTATAGTAGTAACAAAAACCCAAGAAACCACGAACGTGGCGAACAGATGTAGGAGGAGGCATATCACGAATGGCCTGCAATTTAGCCTCATCCGGACGGACACCATCTTGGTTGATTATGAAGCCAAGATACCTGGCTTCGGTCTGTAAAAATGCACATTTGCTTAACTTGAGCATACCATTATGTGCCCTCAGTCGGTTAAAAACTTTCTCTACATGGAGTAAATGATCCTCAAGGGTTCCTGGAGTATGAATCAAGATGTCATCAATATAAGCCAAGGCGTAAACTGCATGCCCTTCAATACTTCGTCCATGAGGGACATATACATAGCAGGGCTGCCCTTTAGGCCGAAAGGCATGGACATTCCACTGATAACTCCCAATATGTGTACAAAAAGAGGACTTCACTTTTGCTTCTGGTAACATGGGAATGCACCAGAATCCAGAACGGGCATCTAGGGTAGTAAACCACTTAGATTTGCCAACGGTAGCCACGATATCATCAACCCGAGGAAGGGCGTATGAGATAACTTTGGTGATGGCATTCAAGGTCCGATAATCGCAACAGAAGCGATTAGTACCATCCTTCTTAGTGACTATCACAATGGGGGAGGACCAGGAGAATCTGGATCTTTCAATGATGCCTGCTACCAACATATCCGTAATCGATTTTTCCAAGATCTCCCTATTCTTAAGTGGAGTGTGGTATGGCTTTAGTGAGACAGGTACTTCAGTGGTGGTATGGATATCCATTGTTACAGTATTTGTTCTCTTCTGTTCCATGTCGGAGAGAGAACAAATATCATGATTATCCTTGACTAACTGACGGATGCGACTAGCACGTGGGGAGTCAGTTGTCACTTGCTCCATCAACTGTGCAAGTCGTGTAGGTGGGACATTCGAATAAGAGGAGGGAGAAGGACGATTACCAGAAGTACAAGGGAGGGTTTAGAAGGTATGAGAGGAAAAAGAACGGCGATGAGGAGGGTAGTTACTAAACGATACACGAGAATTAGTAATAGCACCAATGGTAGAGGGGTATGAGGATAGAGGGTAAGTAACCAAATGGGAAGGAATAGTGGGGAGTGGTTATCATACACTGTGGAGGGTGGAACAGATACACGATGAGGCAGAGAATGTAATGCTAAGTGAGCAATCACTGTACCACGTTGGACAGTCACAGGCTTCCCAGAAGTATTTAACAGCATGACGGGAAAATCACGCTTAATGGAAACCCGAACAATGACATCAACAACATTGATGCAGGGGTCATCAATGATGTCAATACCACGTAATGGTTCCACTATGACAGAATGGCCAGAAGAGACATAGTCGGATCGTTTGACCCGACCAGTGGCGATAGTAAAAGTTTGAGGCTTTAAGGTAACAGGAGCAGTGAGGCGGACAAGGGATGCAATGTGAATATCATCCTGAAGAGGGATGTATTCACCATTGACGCGAATCTGTCGCAAGTCAAAATAGATTCGGGCGTGATGAGGAAGGAGAAAATCACGGCCAAGGATAAAGTTATGGGACATGCCTCTTGTGATGATAAATGGATGGACAAAAGATTGAGAACCAATCTTGAAGCTTATCATGGCAGTTCCAATGGAACGTAAAGGTTGGCCAGTAACGAAGTCTAAAGGAGTAGAGGAAGGAAAAAAATTTACGTGCCGACGAATCTGACGAAACAACTGTTCCCGGATGAGGCTAACAGTTGCGCCAGTATCAACAAGAGCACGGTAGCTTTTCGTGTTGACGGAGATAAGACATGATGAAGGATCCGGAGTGACAAAAATAGGAGAGACATAAGAAAGAGAGAAGGAAGACACCGAAGGTGGGGAGGAAAGTAAACATTTGGTATGGAAAGACCGATGTGAGGATGTGTTCAAGTTACCCGGTATGGTCCTAACTACTGGGCAACCCAAGGGTTTTCCTGATTCATTAGTGGTGTAGACGGGACTGTCCACGTGAAAAGGAACGCGGAGAACCTTGGGGGGAGGGCATAGGATTGGTAGGAAGCCATGAAGGTTGGCGTGATGGACCTGTGGCGCTGGTGGGTGGTGAAGGCGTCGGGGCTGGTACTGATGATGGGAAGCATTAGTGCAATGCATTAATGATCTTGAAGGTTGCTGCCAAGAGTGGCGGCTATGGCTAACGTCCATCGGTTCTTCATCATATTGGTGTTCAAGACGGGGCTCACGACCGAGACGGTTGGTAAATCGTTTCTTCACATCGTTCTCTGTGATGGCCTGTTGTAATGCATCTGTGACCGTCTGAGGATCCTTGCGGATCAAATGCAATTTAAGTGGGTAGGATGACAAACCATCAATGAAAATACCAACAAGCTGCCGATCAATATCTGCAGATGTGGAAGAAGAATCAATAAAGGCATCTTCAGCCAAGTTTAACAATCTGTGCGCATAAAATTGTACAGGTTCCTGTCCGTCCTGGTGTATCCTACGAAGAAAAGTCCACGCGTGCTGACAGTCAGTTATAGATGAATAGCGGCTGATCAGTGACTTCTTCAGTGAAGCGAAAGTTTCAGTAAGGAAAGGTTGTGCACGATGGCGCAAAAAAATCAGTTATCAATGACTGGGAGGAGAAGAATGCAACACGCTTTCGGTCCTCATCGGTTGCCGAGGGGATCAAAGACACAAACTTGTCAATATCAACAAGCCATTGTCGAAAGTGAGAAGCTGTCGTGAAATATTCTAATCCACATATATAAATTATCAGGTAAATATAAAGCCTAACAAATAAATTCTAATAAAGAAAAGAGCAATGGTAAAATAACAGTGCTGTCACAAAGAATGTACTCGAAATCCCCCTTTGTTTTATGCTTCGTCTGAAAATTGTAACGTTTCCACGTTAAATATAAGCCACTGCATAAATACAAGCGTTTCCACAACACATTAAAACGGGTATTGCATTTCTAAGAAAAACATTGAGAGGCACACTGCGTAATGACCTAAATTAATCCTAACATTAATTATACTACGTTACCAAAACGAACGAACAGATGGACTCAAATAGAAAGAGAGAGGGGCGAATGAAAATCAGGAACGCATGCAACACGAAACACGTGTCTCGCTATTAATGCCACCCCCAACAAGCGTAACGCGATATACAATTACTACTATCACGCGTGTAAGGCCACATGCACTAACTTTTTTTAAGACGGACAGTGATAAATTCACTACCCTTCCCAGAGTTAGGTTTTAAAATCCTGAAAAACGCTTATTAGAAAAGATAACATTAGATGGGTTTACGTTTGAAAACATTACAGTACCCAGACAGCACATCTTCGAAACAGGAGGTAGAAGAAATTGCATATTTTGAACGCAGCCACTTAGCTCTTTTAAATTTGTATATTTGGGTTCCTTAGGGCTTGCTGACAAAGAATATGTAAAACGTTACGCAAATAGTCTAGGAATTAACAAGTTATAGCCAAAATAAAATGATGGTGCTGTCAGACAACACCCAAAATCAGAATCGCTCAGTGGTAGATTTTTTTAAACCACCATTGTACGGGAAATGGGCCACAAGTTACATTTGAACTGATTGGCTGGAATGATATGTAAGGCTAAACACGATTAGTCGGACTATAAATGCTATCCTTGGTTGTTAGGGGAGACATAGGAAGGTAAAATTTTTTCACACACTTGTCGAAACGTGGCTCCATTGGCCAGACTCGCTGATATAATCACTTAGGAGCGTTAGTTCGAGACCACTAGTTCAAATAAGCTTGATAAAGCAACAGTGCGTTGAAGCCAGCTCATATTTTTGCTAAATAAAAGCCTGGAACATAAGCAGATGGGAATTTGTGCCAGTATTTGTGCCAGAATTCATTGCTAGTCAACGTATCTGTGTTTATTCTATGAATTGTGGTAAGCTTGAAACATTCAGTATCTTTTAATGAAAATTGAATGTGAATTGTTAATTTATGCCTGTATATATGTGTAGTTCAGTAGCAAACATGATGTAAAGCCTATAATGCTCCAGCCTGAACAGAAGGTGTCGGAGGAAAGTAAAACGGCATGGAATGGCCAAACAGTACACTGACACCTAGATGATTGACTAGAAAGAAATAATGCTGGAATTGCAGAGGCGTAGTAACCATTAGGGAGGGAAATACTGGTATAAAGTATTTCAGATGAAGCTGACAGTTGGCCTAACGCTCTGAACTCAATGTTTGTGATGTATTGTGCTCAGTGTAGAACTAGAGTATCAATTAGTTATGAAGTAGAAGGTACATCCTTCTTGTTTTCAGGGACTGTGGTCTTAACGTTATTGAGCAGCACCTGGTCAGAGCTTTGCTGAATCCAGAGTCGGACAGCATACTCCTTGGTCCATTTAGCTATCAGTGAGGTGTCTCCAGAGCCCAGGGGAGAAATCGAGCAGAGGAGTCTTTTCCTGCCGCCATCACGCAAGATAAGCTGATGTGGCCAGCTGAGCTCAACATTATGTACCCCCATCTTAAAATGACATTGTAAAAATAACATTAAGAGGGGAATTTAATTGTTTTAATATCAGGAACTGAGAACATCTCCAATACTAGTTCCAATAAAGACAAACTATTGAAGTCATGATGACAAATACCAACAGAGCTTGAACAAAACAAAACCAGTATTACCTCATATTACTACTACACAACTGACACACATAGGATACTTTTAATAATATATGTCACTACAATATTCATATTGATAAATTCTGTACATATAACTTGTAATTAAAATTGATTGTGATTCCTGGTTCCCTTTGTATTTGAATCAGGACACATATATATTCATGATAGCAATGAATACATATTGTTATTTGAAAAGTTATCAGTGACTCCTTTAAGATATCCTTGTAGAGTGTTTTATGTATGTGAGTGTCACAGTGTTGTCAAGTGTAGTGGAATAAATTAAATTGTTTGTCTGTTGTTGTTATGACTTACACTTCATCATACACATACCCTAGACATATAACGTAGTCATCACACTATTCCAGAATAATTCTGACTGAGGTATACATATGTGGCAGCAAGTAAGGTTATATATAATACACTACTCTTATTAGATATATATACCTTCACAGCTGATCTCAGTCAGTACACTAAGTCCCCTATAAATATTTATAACATCCCACTTCACCACAGAAGCATCACACATGAAACGGCTTGAAAATGTTATGTTTATTTTGGAAGTTGGCACTCTGTGTTACGGAGCTGAGCGTATTAGCAATGGGCTGTAATGTGGTGGAAGAAGTATCAGGAGAATCAGGCAGAGTTTAACTCGCTGCTTGTTGCTGTGACAATTTTTGTTGAAGCAGTTGTTTTTGCTGTTGTAACAAAAATACTTGATGCTCTAGCTGTTGAATAGGTGAATCCATCATAAAAAACAGTTACGAACTGGCCATGGGCACCAAATCAAGTCTTGTGTGACAGGGTGTGAAAGGGATAAATAAAACGTTGTGTGACAGGGTAATAAATTTTGTGGCAGTATCTTTTATCAATGTTCTTCTGTAGTTTTACTGACTACCGCCAGAGATGGTGAATTACAGATGAGACTGGAGATAAAACCCAGGCAGTTCTTTTGGAGACTCGTACTGTTTGTATGATCGTCAGAAAAATATGGTAGTATTCTATTCTCGATTACCTGATGTAAACAAATGACACTTCCTACTGACTCTCAGGAAATAAGATCAGTTAGTTGCTTATCCTTTACAGGACGTGGCAATCAACCCCAGCTTTTATTGGCTGTTTGTGATTTTGCTAGGCAATGTTTTCATTCAGTAGTTTGCCATTGCTTTCTGAACGGTACGGCGCTTATACCATTGTTAAAAATCCACACAAAGGTTTCGAACCTGGTATATCTGGATTATGAAACTGCGTTCATATCCATTAGGCCACAGACGTCTAAATATGAATGAATACCTTTATTTAGTGTCTACACACTCTGATAACTTCAAACGGGTTCATAAGTACATGTTCTTGTGTGATATACAAACCAGTCATCCCATGAAATATCACACAGCAATCAGACTTACAAGATGGTGAAAACCAAACTGCAGCCCTCGTCCCGTGCTCAAAAGCAACTAACTTAACCCCGTTCAAAAAAAACAAAAAACAAACAAACACTTTCGTCCTACTTGTATCGTTGCAACCCCAATTTCTGATGACGTCATTTCATGTTCACCATGATTTAATGACTCATAGGATTTGTGGCTAATGTTTATTTACTAACTAGTCACGCTCAAATACTTAGTGTTAAATCTTGCTTAAGTATTCTTACCCTAATAAATGGCAGCACCTTAGTGCTGATCCGACGTAATAGTCCAAACTGTCACATACTGAAGACATTTATGATGTCAGTGTTAACAAGATAGCATCAGAAGACCAGCGTAGCACAAACATAAATGTACTGAAATAAAGTAAAAGGACTGAGAAATACAATACAATAAGAAACGTGAATGCACAATTAACCACTTAAGAATACAATATACGCAAACAGGACGGAAATATCACACAGAAATGAATGCCGGCCCTATGAAAGAGAGTAGTATATACAATACCTACAGAATTGCACATAATGAATTTATCCGAAGATAAAACTCATCAGGGCTCCCTCCAGCCACCCACAAAGAGGATACACAACAAATTGGAGCCATAGATAAAATCAAGATATGCCAGATAATCTATGGACTTGCCACCTCGACCCTATACAACGGATTACGTATTTGAAAAAATTCCCGTGCTGCCAATTCCCACTGTAGTCCAGATGCATACATAAAGCGTAGAAGCAAAATGATAACCGACGGTTTAGACTTCTCATGATGACGCAGTACGTAGTCCAAAATCTGACACGACTTTGCAACAACAAAACATCTATGTTGTAATCGATTAATCCACCACAGCGTGAAACATGCGTAAAAGCGCTGAAATTTTTCGTGCACGTATGTGAAACGTTAACAGAGTCTCTCATATGCCCTAACGATGTAGTTGTACCAATTTAATTTCTGACGGCGATAGACAAAGTCCACGACGTGTTGAATTGATTGTGCAGAAATGCAAGTAAAACATTGTTCACCTAACATGTGTCGACTTTTCATCATCCATGGCAGGTTGATTGTTCATAGTAAAAGTGTCAGTTGGTACAGTTCAAATGACGATCGAATATGACCGTTGAGGTCACCTTGTGGTTGTCTTAACGGTTAATGTCACTTATCCCTTCAATATCGACATCAAAAACGTGGAGTGTCGTGAGTAATTCGAAACAAAAGTTCGTGGAGAAATTGACTATTAATCCCCTCATCATGTGGCAGCTCAATCCTTGACGTAAGACCTCGTAAATCTAATCTACTGGGCAGGCAAACATTGAAAAAATATCCATCATCAAATAGTACATGGCTCGCGCTTGACATTTCATCATTCTATACATCTTCTGGCATTAACGTTTAGATAGTGTTCTTGAGCCATGATTAATTTCAGCGTACACAAAAGAGATGACCTTTTCATTTTCATAGTACTCAGAAATTCTGAACAGACGTACATCATAAAGCCTCGTAAAAATCCATTGGAAGAGCTCCCATATCTGTTGTGCGGTCAGTTTCTTGGATATACGTTTCAGTCAAAACGGTTCGATGTCTATAGTTCCCAGGTTTACGAGCTTTGAACGTCAACTTATGAAATGGCTTTCAACCGAGGCAAGAGTAAGGACTTTGGCTAGAACTCCTTGGTAATACATGACAACATTTATTCGTAAAACACTGATGCATTTATGGTTCAGTATTTGCATGACACATCCTCAGATACGTCTTGATAATAAGGTACTTCTAGTACACTAATAATTTCCATTCATGGCATATACATAATCCCAAATAGGTTCCAACTCGGAACACGTTCAAACACAGCTATCCCTTAGAAAGAAAATATAAACAATGATCTCCATCGCTCCGTCACACAAATCGACGTCACATAAGAACTTTTCATAGCGACGATAAAAGAGTGCCGCACTTGCTAGCTCCACAATCATCTTCATTATCACTCACATGTGGCGTGCAAAAGCATATGCCACAACGATACTGGGCGGTTTTACATCGTGGATTAGAAAGAAGTCAACAACAAAAATAATAAACAACACTAGTTACAGCAGGTAGTGGTGAGACACGACTGTCACTGGTTGCCTACCCTTTGCTCTGAAGTAGTGGTCCAACACTCAAGAGCAGCTAATGTGGGCCTCAAAAGGTGTCTACCTTCGCACAAGATTACTCTTGGTAGAGTTGTAGGCAGAAGGATAAAATTGCTTCTACCTCAAGGTAGTCTCCACAAGATATTTCATATGTCATGAACAATGCTGCATGAGGCGGAACAATGTTAACTTTAGTATCTGACCCGCAGCCTTTTGTGAAGGGTTATGCAATTTTAATGTTAGCTCGTTCAAGCCCCCAGCTGGTTTAATTCAGCGACATTCACTTATTATTATTTGTGTTATTATCGTTATTATTATTATTATTACTCCTGTTATTGGCTCTTCTGGTGTAGATAGAACTATGTATGTTAAATCAGAATGCACAAGTATGCATTTCGCTCTTTAATAATTAATTAAATTATGAATTTGTCAAAAACAACAAATACAAATTTAATAATCATTTGCTTTAACAATTGTAAATAAATGTATGTTAATGATTTCAAATAAAAAGTTTAGTTTCTTCCTCGACAAAATCTGGCGGCTTGGCTGATGAACGTACGTGTTGTTTTTCACCTGTTTAAAATGGAACTTGCAGAAATTCTGGAGTGTCGGTGTTGCTTATCTGTAGATTCGTCTCTGTGGTGAGGGGCACGTTTCCCGGTCAGTCGGGAAGTAACCCCTCCTGGTCAAGGCAAGAATCTTCAATGGTCGATCTCAAGCTTAAAACCACAGACTCGTAGTACGGCAAATGGTCCCTCCGGGTCGTACCTTAAATAGTTGGGTTGCCTTGTACTGGAACCACGAACTTTAGAGGGAATACAAAGAACAAATTCTGCTGCTAAATCTTTGTTCTCCTGCTGTGAATCAGACGCCTTCTCCACTGACCGCCAGCTGATTCGTTTTGTCTCAGATATTTACTCTCCCTGAGTGTATATTATCAACTCAGGGGATGTGGTAAAAAAATCATCATTATTTCAATTATTCTAATGAACATTTTGTGACTGGACAGTGGCTTGTGCCTGAAGCAACATGTACAGTTTCCATTCATTCAAAAAATGATATAAACAACTACTCACAAGTTAATGTAATCATCACCCACTCCCTGCTCCATTCAGAGTCTGGGGTTACGTCTGTTTTTGGGTCTCTGAGAGAACCCGCATGAAGCAGTCACCAGCGCTTACTGTGGTGATTCATGAATGTAACCTTTTCACATGTTGAGGTTGCCAAACTCATATGAATCTTTAACACCACTAACAAGTTTAAACATTGTCAAATTGAAAGCATAAAAATATGTTACACTCACATCAATAACATTGAGAAACTTAGACTTCTTGCTCAGGTAAATAGTCTGGGCAACTGGGTAGAGATGCTGAGATCACACGTCAAGGTATTTAGTTCTATTAAAAATCCTCTGTGACGTTGTGGGTAACTCCGCTATAAGTCTGGTTTCTGTATGAATACTTAGGGTTTCCTTGCTGTATTGTTTAGAAATGTTTCTTGTAAGTCCGTCTTATATAAAAGGTCAGATCTTACTCCTAATTTCTCCTGGCTTCCGTATGATGTCTACTTGACGATTCGAGAAATGCAGTCCCGTATGTCAGAATATTCTACTTTATACTATAGATTGTCTGCCCACTCTTCCTGCATGGCGGTCTGACAAATTTTCAAATCGGCTCGATAGTTATTCGTGCCGCAAAATGCGAACCAATCATTTTGAAAGCTTAGTTATGGCAACTTTCGTTTGCATGAATCATGTACTTGAAAAATTTCAAACACCTTCTTTTTTACCACTTACGTCTGATGATGTGGAACTTGAAAAAGAGAAAGATGTTACAGCAGGTAGTGGAGAGACATGAACACCTACGTCTGATGATGTGGTACTTCAAGAAGAGAAAGATGGACAGCTGGTAGTGGAGAGACATGGACACCTACGACTGATGACGTGGTACTTTAAGAAGAGAAAGATGTCACAGCAGGTAGTGAAGAGACATGAACACCTTCGTCTGATGGCGTGGTACTTGAAAAAAATAAAGATGTTACAGCTGGTAGTGGAGAGACATGACCACCTACTTCTGATGATGTGGTACTTAAAGAAGAGAAAGATGTTACAGCAGATAGTGGAGAGACATGAACACCTTCGTCTGATGATGTGGTACCTGAAGATGAGAAAGATGATACAGCAGGTAGTGGAGAGGCATGAACACCTACATCTGATGATGTGGTACTTGAAGAAGCGAAAGATGTTACAGCAGGTAGTGGAGAGACATGAACACCTTCGTCTGATGATGTGGGACCTGAAGTAAAGAAAGATGATACAGCAGGTAGTGGAGAGACATGAACACATACGTCTGATGTGGTACCTGAAGAGGACATAGACGTTGCCGCAGGTTGTGGAGAGACATGGCCACCTACGTCTAATGATGTTGTACCTGAAAAAGAGGAAAATGTTACAGCAGTTAGTGGAGAGACATGAACACCTACGTCCGACGAAGTAGTACCTGAAAAAGAGAAAGATGTTACAGATGGCAGTTGAGAGACATGACCACCAAGGTCTGATGATGTGGTACTTGAAGAAGGGAAAGATGTTACCGCCGGTAGGGGAGCGACATGAACACCTACATCTGATGATGTGGTATTTGAAGAGAGCGATGTTACAGCACGAGGATTATTACACGGAGGAAGACAACGTAAGATACATGTAACTAATTTTAATAGAGTGAAATTGAAAGTCACAGCCAAGCTGGAGTGAGTTCAATTCCCAGCGCAGGCGGGAAAAATACAACAGGAGGCTGAGACTTGGAATCATGGCCCAAGTGGGCTACCCTTAAAGCGTAGAGAAGATAAAACGGCCGAAACGCTTGTCCGAAGGTGGGGATTACGTCTGTTGTAACGCTTTACATAGATATTCATATCATTGCGAATAGTTATTTAAATATATTAAAATTTAGAGATTTGATAAGCAATGTGGATAAACACTGAAGCATTACCTTATTTTGCTGTTGAACAATTAAAGATTCAACATACCAGTACGTGTAATTAACGAGCAACACTTTAGTGTTTAATCAAATGAAATGTGAGTTAACACGTTCATGTTGCATAGGAATTGTGAGATACATGAAAAGAATAAAAATGATTTGGAAAGAACTTAAAAAGATGGCACTTATCAGGAAAGATTGAAGACTATTTGTTGGTGGCCTACGCTCCTAAAGGACTTGAAAGCTATTGATAATGATAACAGTAGAGCATTAGTGATTAAGTTAATTGTAAAAGTCGTATTCTCTGAATCCACGCTCTATATAACAACATTTTAACAGATAGTTTAAACAGCATCCCTTTAAGCTAAACAACAAATGCATGGTTTTATTCCTTCAAACAAGTCTGAAAGATGTACAAGTTAGTCTTGCTTTGGTAGTACTAGAGATAATGTCCTCCTCTGTTTCCCTCCTTTTAAGCTGCGAACGCTACCTCAATGTACAAATATGATACGTTCTGCGTTTTCTGTCCGTTTAGATTAACACGTTATGTTTTGCTTCTGTTAGTTCTCCTATTCCTGGTAATACCATATTTATTTGTAACAAGTAGCAACCAAAAGGCTGAATTTTGAAAGAAAAAAAAAACAATCATCTTTTTAAAATGATCAGAAGTAGTATACCTTCCAAAGTTATTATTTCCCTAGAAATCTAAAGAAAGTTTTTTTTTTAGTTCGATACCCAGCGTGTTCTGCTTTTGTGCAGGTCGTTGTAAACTGAGGTGTGCACGGTGACACAGACAGGTAAGATGTTTTTACTGGCAATCTGAAAAATACAACTTTCCGAAGAAATTGGTTTTCTTAAACCTGCAGTGCGAGCGAAGACGCAACAACAGTGAAAAATGCAGTCAACGACCCAAAGCTTTACTGCTTGCGTCAGGTTCAGCAAACCAGAGCTGACCAAGACCCTTCTCCACCTCCACGGGGTAGTCCTGGAAACAGGCTGCGTTACAGCAATCTCGCTGAGAGAGTAGGGATCGAAGAGAGAAGGCTAACGCGGTCCCAAAAATGCCATGCTGAAACCAGATGTGTCCGGCCAAAAGGCGCAACTATCGCAGCTTTCCTGGAAATGGCGACACAACGTAACAAACGTCCTTTTCAAGACGAACGCAGAAGAAGAAAAAAAACCTGCAGTCACGTGTAACGAGAACATTCAAGCAAGTGCTATTTGTAGACTTTTATAAAGAAAGCCCCTCACTGACAACTAGCAGTACCAGACGTATGTGGTTGTTGCAGCAATAAAACTCGTAGCTTCTAGATTAGAGGTCGATAAGTTTTTTTAATTGGAAATATGTGTTGTTATATCCCAAATTCTTTCGTCTAATTGTGTGATCGTTCACGACTTACGCCACTGAACCAGTATATTAATCCACTATGACCACCACAATTACTCGTTAATAAATATTAGCATTTTCGTCATCATTAACATTTGGTACATATATGGCAGCGAGACATGGGCAATTTATGCTTACCAAGAAAGAAGGTTCTATACCTTCCATCTATGCCACTGTCACGGTGACTTTTACTTTATTTTACCATCACGTCCCATTTTTATTACTCTTTTAATGTTCTGATTTCCACGACTTTTTTGTATTTTCTTTTTTTTCGGATTTTACCTACGTAGCCCATTATTCCTCTCTCAGACCCCACCCTGCGGCTTTGCTTTCGTTCTGGCCTTCATCATAAATTCCCCACTGGTCAGTAGCGGTCAGCTCAGCTTACGATAATATTACCTGAGCTGCCTCTGGAGTTTTGTCTGAGTAGCGGTCAGCTCAGCTTACGATAATATTACCTGAGCTGCCTCTGGAGTTTGTCTGACCAGAGGATTGTCTCTTGCGCGTAACAGTGTTTGATCACGAGCGAGATGTCAGCGGTGTGAGTTATTCACTTAAAACTGAATAGGGATGTGCAGGCCCCATAACACTAAATTATAGGAGATAGTCACTTATTACTTTCTGATAGAAACTTCTAATGGTTGTGTGGAAATTTTATATGCCTACATGTGTAGCTAGACACCAGTTTATAACTTTCACAGAAAAAGCAGTCACCAGCCATAGATAACATTATATCTTAGGTTTCTGTCACCACTGTATTATTATAGCAAGAACATTGCCTTTTCTATGTATTCATTTGTGGGATGTTAATATTTTTCGCCAAGGGGCGCATACCATTTATTTTGTAATGTCAAATGCTGTAGTTGTTAATGTAAACTCATTTAATGTTGTAAGATGAATAGCATATCAGCCCAGCTGTAACTACAGGGTTATGTTTCCTGTATGTTGAGTCGGAAGAAGACGGAGTTGATTTTGCTGTCAGAACATTTACTGACAGGTACATGTATGTACAAAATATATTAGCCTATACGGGCGCATGCTGATAATTGATAGAGTGGAAGGAACAGGAGGGCGACTTATATGGATAAAGACAGCCCGAAACTATCATAGCAATAATTAAAATAATTCAAATCCCATAGTGGAGCATAACGGTTTATTATAACGTTATTGTGATTTTATTTTTTGCTTGAAGTAAAAGTCGTTTCGTTTGTATCTCAGTTTTAAGATATACTGCATTTGCTATCGCAGGAGAGTCCAGTCAGGCGACGAACGTACTATTCTCATCGCAATTAGCACCACGAGTTGTCACCCCATACCTGAAGCAAAACCCTTTTGCCAACGCCCATCCCTCAAATGGGAAATAAGCTCACGCAGTGTGTAAACGAGCCATAGCAATTCTGGAAATCTTATGTTGCAGTAGTAGTTTCCTACTCGCCTTTTGATCATCAGTCAGAGCATTGCGGCTTCCAACATATCTATCAATCCAGCGTCTTCAGCAGAATCAAATACACCAGGTGTGTGCTTAAACGGAGCACCCCAGTTACCAATACTAGTTCAAGCCAGCCAAACCGGATTTACCACAAAGTTCGCAAGTCAAATTTCATATGCCGGGATAATAGCGCAAGGGACCGTTTGTCCTAAAGTAACCTCGTCTTATGTGTCATTGTTCGGGTCATCCAAACCCTCCGCACGTATGAGCGGTTAGCAGAAGATAGATAGAGTCAACTATAGCCTATCTCGCCATTAGGGTGTCACCAACGATAGCGCCAACAAGGGATTTATTTATGTTATTCCATCACCTATGGAGAATATCTACACGTAAAGACACTTACTGGAGCTATTGCATTTGGTCCCACGAAAGCGGACGAATTAGAACTCAGTTTATTCATTTCTCGGTGTTTTACAGGTTTTATGTTGGTGGTTTGTGTGTTCGTTGGTGTGTAATTTCCTATTTGTGATTATGGATGTATTCTTATGTTGTTTGTGCTGATATGCATTACTTTTCAGATATATTTCTTCTTTAATAAATTTTACTCATTTATTAATGCGCTGTTCACGACCCTTTCATCCATACTTAATTATTACAAGCTCTTTACTATAGTCTCAAATTTTTGATAAAAGAAAAGAGAGAGAGAGAGTATGCGGTGCTTAGACTAAATAAGTGTGTTGAAGCTTGGAGAGAGAGATAACTTTTAATCTTCTTCCAGGTTGGTCTCAAGTCCACGCCATATTTACACCTTATCTACGTGTAATCTATAATTTTGCCAGTTTACTATCATTTGTCGATTTCACTACAATTTGTCTAACTCCACAAATACTCTTACACTTTAACTCAACCACGACAAATGTCGGCTCTTCGCGGGATCTGAGCTACATCTGCAGCAAGCGCAACAGATGAGGTCTCAGTCTGGTAGGAATCTCTCATAAGATTATATCTTTATTCTTGGAGTTAAGTGTTCTGCAGATTATAGAAATTTCTATCCCCTAGACAAATCGAACTATTTCTTTTGGAAGAAGTCTGAACAGCGTTTTTTTTCTCCACAGCAATCATAAATCTTTTGACCAGGGTTGGACAGTCGTTGTTATTTCTCACGACTACCAGTACCTGGGTTAGCCTACTTCATACTCATGTGTGTCTTGTGGATAGGGTGAGAAGACATGTACGACAAGGGGGTGAAGACCTATGGTACTCTCGGGGCAGATGAGGAGATGCTGTGATGGCAGAGGTTCGTCCCAACTCTGAACGGGGTCGGACGTAGCTCCTCCAGAAGAAAACTACGTTTTCTTTCTAGGGGGGGGGGGGGGGGGGGGGGGGATGTCACAGCGCTATTTCGCGGTGACGAAAAATTATAGTGGCTACTTGTTAACGCTGGGTTTTGGCAACCCTGGTATACTTGATTGCTCAGATCAGGTGACCGGATGCGAGGCGGTATTTTTCGGGCGCCAAGATAGGCAGTCTTCGTGGAATCAGGTCCGAGAGCGGACATACTGAGTCTTTCCCTGCCCAGCAGTTGCCTGAGAAGAGTGTGCCATAAGTTTCATATTCTGAAATTTGCTTTCCTGTGGAGTATTTGGAGTGTAGTGTGTAATGCTAGTTTGAGATGTTAACTAGTGTCATTTTTCTATATACCGCAGAGTTTACCTTGTCCAGTTTTGGAGGTTGGTTCAGTGTTAGAAAGTAGGGCCGCTACGGTAAGCGGTGCTCAAGTCATTGCTAATAATAGGCCTCCATATTGTGTCATAGGCGGTTATTAGCCATATCTATTAAGAGAAGTTTGCTCTGGCACGTATTTATGTGTATTCATATATAAGACATATATTTGTAGCCTTGATTGGCGATATTGTATGCATTTGTTCATTAAAGGGATATTCCTGGTACAGGCGTTATTTCGTATTGTCAGCATTATATGTGGTGGTCGTGCCTCTAGGAGGACTAGCCTTGTTTATCATTAGTGATGGTATGTGTATGCAAATCTACAGCATATAGGGCTCTTGACAGATATGCTGTACAGTTGCTTTTGTGGGCAACTTATCTGAGTCACGGAAGAGGGCTCCCTCTGATATTGGATAGAAATATTTGCTGGAATTCTTCTAAGTGGTATACACGAGATGTCTGGCGCTCTGACATAGACCGGCACTGCATCCGTCGTAACCTCAGTAAGAGATGCCTCTTGTATATATATTTGTTAGGTTTACAGGATAAAACCTGAAATGAAGTTAAATGCAATCCCTGTATTTTTCTATCAGTATCCCTCTATGACACAGATAGGGATAATAGACAGTTTCAGACAGAGTGCTAGCAGATGCACAAGATATAATATAGTAGCAACAATCAATTCAGTTCACTGTGATCATAAATTTCTTCTACATTCTTATTTATAAGCCTTTTTTACATGATCCGCATCCCTACAATTATTTGGTCGTGAATAAAACTACTAAGAAATATATCAAACTATGCAGTAATCCAATTACTTTCATCCTTCCTTACGTTCCTGGTATGTGTGTCATTCCATTAAGAAATATTTCTTTAAATACATTTCCAAACTTACAGACACACTTTGGCCATCATTCTCAATTATTTTGAATATTTCCCAAAGCTGGCTTTGCCTCCAGAATTACACACAAGCCTGTAAGTTCACCAGCAACACACTGTAATTTTCTAACACATCGACACACTTCCTATCGTACAGGTGGATTAATCACTAGAAATTCACATAATTATATATATATAAATATATATATATATATATATATATATATATATATATATATATATATATATATATATATAGATTCGTTTTTACCCTCAGGCACACAGACAGACGAGCTGTTAATGGCTGTTTAAGGTCTGCTTTCAGGTACAGAAGGCAAATCGCTGCCACTAACACTTGCTTTCTTTTGCCGCTCGCTGTAACTTTGAAATATTGTGACTGTCCTGATTCTGTTAGACACGCCTATATATAGGGTGACCTCGAGCGTCCGACCGAGGTAGTTCCTCAACGAATGTGTTTCGTATTCAGAAAATATTGGTAAATTTTGCCTATCGTGCAACTCAGAAAAACTAAGATTTTGTTTATCTACGTTATTCCTGGGGCGATTTTATTCATCTGAAGTTTAAAATACTATTATAAAATATATTATTTTACATATTTCCAGTAAACAACCTCTTTCATTCCTAAATGCATTTTATTCTATGCGTACGTTACACAGCTAAATAGTGGACTAACCTGAGTCTTCAATGCATTCAACGAGAGATCTCTCCCGTCCTATATCAGTATTTGTACAAGTATTAGTACTTACGGGTAGAGCAACATCCTTAAAATCGTTTTGGTAGCCTCTTCCAGGTGGTACTTCTTTCATAATGCCGTAGTTAATTGTTCTTCTATACTTGTTTGCACATATTTGGACTTCCATTTTATTTATCCAAGGCTGTAGTAAACACTGCATAACGAAGCGTTCTGATTGGTCTGTGTATCTTGCAGTTCTTACAATGTATGGCGAGCGGTGGTCAGCGTTATGCAGAATTCGTGTTGTGATACAGACGTCACTTCATGACAAGAGCCTCCCAGTTCAAAAGCGTAAACCCGCTGTTAGAGCTTCCTGTCTGGATTCACAATCATGACATTTTCCCAATATGGGGTTCACTCTGCCTTCCTACTCTCCTGGTTTCCTTCAGGTGGGTGCCTACTCAAAAAGTCTGCACAACATTCTGAGATCCAGGGATAGATTCTATGGTAAACGAATAAGGTTGGATCAACAGAGACCACCTTTGAAATCTAGCGTTACCATGTTTTCCCTGGGCCAGAAAAACCAGTGGCTGGTGATCACTCTGGACCACGAACTGTCTACCATACAGATAGATCTGAAACTTCTTTATTGCCCAAACCAACGCCAAACATTCTTTCTCAATTGTTGAGTAATATCTTTCTGCTTTATTTAATTTGCGGCTGGTATAGGAAACAGGGTTCAATTCTCCGGGAGGTGATTGTGATCTTTGTAATAATGCTGTCCCTAACCCTATGTTGCTAGCATCAGTCCTAACTACAAATTCTTGACTTAGATCTGGAAGGCTCAGTATAGGCTTACTGGTGAGTTTCTGCTTCAGCTCTGTATATGCTTGCTCACACTTCGCCGTCCACTCTATTTTATCTGGCTTGCCCTTTTTGGTTAAGTCAGTCAGAGCAGCACACAGACTGTTAAAATTGTTGATGTATTTCTGGTAAAACCCACACAGTGAGACAAAGGATCTCACATCTTTCTTGGTTTGGGGACGTGGTGCTCTCTGCAACTTTTCTAAATGTTTGGGGTCAGGGGTCATATTACCCTGTGTTACAGTGTGCCCCAAGAATTCCAATTCCTGGCAACCAATACAACATTTAGTAGGGCGAGTGGTCAAATTTGCCTCCCTGAGTCTATCCAATAACATTTCCAGAGATGAAATATGTTCCTCAAAAGTTTCGGTGGCGATGAGGATGTCATCCATGAAATTAGTGATAGCTGGGTTTTACAGGGGATCCAATAATCTCCTCATCATCCTGGAGAAAACACATGGAGCATTTTTCAATCCAAAAGGCAACATATTGAATTCATAGTGCTCCCCGAATTGCTAAAGGCCAGCAATGGTCTGATCTCAGGTTTGACGGGAATTTGGTAATACCCTTTACTTAGATCCACCTTAGAGAAATATTTAGCCTTATTTAACCTGGCAAACAGCTGATTGATGTCCGGTAATGGATCTACCTGTGACTCTGTGACAGCATTCAATTTCCTATAATCAATACAGAGTCTATGTTCCCCTGAGGGTTTCCTCAGCAAAACCACACTGGAGCTATACGAGGATTCACTATGGGAGATGATACCTTCTTGTAATAAATACTCTATCTCTCCCTTTAAAGCTTGTTCTTTGGCGAAAGGAATAGAATAGGCTTTCATACAGATCGGTGTTGGGTCTATTAATCTCATGTCATATTCTAACAAGTTTGTGTGCCCCGGTTTGTCCGTTAACACGTCTGTATGATTTTCAAAACTTTTTGAATCTGCTCCCTCTGCCCTTTTGTCAAGTGCTTACTAACTTTTACCTGCGCAGGAGTCTCACAGGGTCTTAAGGGCTATTCATATGAGATGAGAGGATCATTCTTCATCTCAGTAGCTATGGCCAGGGTCATTAAATGGGCAACCTCTCTATCATGATACTTCTTGAGTAGGTTCATATGATAGACCTTTTCTGTTCCCTTTTTGTCTATCTTGTAATTAGTTCTAGACAGCTTTTCTAGAACGGTGTATGTGCCCTGCCATCCTATTTGAAGTTTGTTGCTGCTGCCTGGTAACAGAAGAAGCACCTTCTCTCCAACAGCTAGCTATCTATCCTTCGCCTTCTTGTTATAATACGCAGCATCTGGCTTTCCTCAGATTGTCATTTGCTAATTTCCAGCCAGTTTTTAAGCGAGATGTCAACTCGTTCACATACTGGTATGATGAGGATACAGTCTCTTCTGCTTTCTCATCTGTCCATGTCATGGACAGTTAGTAAACAAGTAAACTCTACCATTCAGAGACTTCTTGAGAAATTTCAAGCTTCCGGACATTTGGAAAATCGACCCTGGTCAGGAAGAATTATATAAACCTTGTCTAAACTGAATGGCGGCACTTATCTTTTTTCCAGTAGTATATATATATATATATATATATATATATATATATATATATATATATATATATATATATATATATATATATATATATATATATATATATATAACTCCGCCTAGGCTGGTCCCAAGCCCGGCTGAAAAAGTAGAATGGTGGCCTGCATGGAGGCCGTAAGGAAGCAACCACTCCACCATGCTTTAAACTTTTCTTTACGAGAACTACAAGAGAGAAAACCGGACTGATTCTAAAGGCGACGAACTGGAACGTACTACGGACTACGACTTATGGAACTTGGAACACAAGAAGTATAAATGGGAAAGAAGAGGAGCTGGTGCAAGAGATGAGGAAAGCAAAACTAGAAATCATAGCTATAACGGAAACAAAGAAAAAAGTTCAAGGTGTCATGGATCTCGATGGCAACACGCCGCTCTACAGTGGTGTACTCACATCTGAAAGAGCTAAAGGGGACAAGGGTTGCATTGTGGCCAAAAACCAAAACGATAGTATAAAGGGATGGAACTTTGTCTCCGAGCGCATTATGGTTGTAAAACTAAAAGAAGGAGAAACCATAGTCAACCTGGTCATAGTGTATGGGCCAAATGAGGATGAGAGAGCAGAGGTCAAGGAGGAATTCTTCGAGCTGCTTCAAAGGACAATGGATGACTGCCTAGATGAAATTATCATGCTCGGAGATTTCAATGCAAAGGTTGGTGGAAATGACAATGCTAGATGGGGTGGAGTTATCGGAAGATATGGAGAAGATACTCTCAGTGACAATGGAAAGCGACTCCTTAGATTATGCAGTGAGCAGAATCTGATCATTACAAACACAAAGTTCCCCCATAAGCGCATACATGCATACACTAGATGTGAACCAACAAAGAATGAGAAGTCAGTGATCGACTATGCCATTGTTGGGAGGAGCTCATTCAAATATGTCCGGGATGCTAGAGTCTGGAGGGGGCCAGATATTGGAAGTGACCACTACCTGCTTACAATCAAAAGAACAACTGAAAGAGTTGCTCAGCCTACGAACTGCCCAACATCACGCAAGAAACTAAACGAACGGGAGAAATGAGCATTAAGATCTACAGGCTGAGAGAGCCAGAAATTAAGACCAGATATCAGGGGCTTATTGCTGCAGCGGTGAGCAACACAGAAGAACGACCTGATGACTTGGAAACCCTCTGGCTCAAATTCAAGGACATTATAAAGACAGCTGCTGCAGAAGCATGTGGTGAAGTCCGACTTGGGAACAAGAGAAAGAGGACACTTTGGTGGACGGAGGACGTCAAAGAGAAAATAAGAGATAAGAAAATGGCATGGAAACAATACTTAGTAGCTAAAAACACAACAGGACAAATGGAGAAATATAGAGAATACCTTGTATATGACACTCAAAACAGAAGCAAAAAACAAGGTGCTAACAGCAAAACAAAAGTCCTGGGAAGAATTTGAAGAAAAGCTAGAAAAAGATGCGCAAGAAAACCATAAATTGTTCTATAAGACCCGAAAGAACAACAGGAAGGAAAAACAATGCCCTCTCAAATTTATAAAGGACAACCAAGGCAAATTGCTTACTGCCCCGAAAGAAGTAATGGAAAGATGGAAAGAATATTTCTCAGAACTCCTGGATGGTGAAACATCAGGCAGAGTGATGCAACAAGACCATACCAAAGGATTGGGAGATTGCCATCATAACTCCAATTTTCAAAAAGGGTGACAATCAACAATGTGGAAACCATAGAGGAACGGTGAAAAGCACGAAAGAGAAACATTAAGAATGATGGAGATGTCGAAGAATAAGTGTTGCCTTTTTTGAAGTATTTAAGCAAATAGTATTGGTCCGTTTAAGCCCCCAGTTGATGTAATCCAAGAAACCCTCTTATTAAGGTCTAGCTCTGTTTGTATGTAAATATATGTCTATATATATATATATATATATATATATATATATATATATATATATATATATATATGTATATGTATATGTATATATATATATATATATATATATATATATATATATATATATATATGTATATATATATATATATGTATATATATGTCGTGAAATATTCTAATCCACATATATAAATTATCAGGTAAATATAAAGCCTAATAAATACATATAATAAAGAAAGGAAGAAGAATGGTAAAGAACAGTGCTGTCACAATGACAGTACTCGAAATCCCCTTTGTTTTATGCTTCGTCTGCAAATTGTAACGTTCCCACGTTAAATATAAGCCACTGCATAAATACAAGCGTTTCCACAACACATTAAAACGGGTATTGCATTTCTAAGAAAAACATTGAGAGGCACACTGCGTAATGACCTAAATTAATCCTAACATTAATTATACTACGTTACCAAAACGAACGAACAGATGGACTCAAATAGAAAGAAGGGAGGGCTGAAAATCAGGAACGCATGCAAAATTAAACACGCGTCTCGCTATTAATGCCACCCCCAACAAGCGTAACGCGATACACAATTACTACTATCACGCGTGTAAGGCCACATGCACTAACTTTTTTTCGGACGGACAGTGATAAAAACACTAACCTTCCCAGAGTTAGGTTTTAAAATCCTGAAAAACGCTTATTAGAAAAGATAACATTAGATGGGTTTACGTTTGAAAACATTACAGTACCCAGACAGCACATCTTCGAAACAGGAGGTAGAAGAAATTGCATATTTTGAACGCAGCCACTTAGCTCTTTTAAATTTGTATATTTGGGTTCCTTAGGGCTTGCTGACAAAGAATATGTAAAACGTTACGCAAATAGTCTAGGAATTAACAAGTTATAGCCAAAATAAAATGATGGTGCTGTCAGACAACACCCAAAATCAGAATCGCTCAGTGGTAGATTTTTTTAAACCACCATTGTACGGGAAATGGGCCACAAGTTACATTTGAACTGATTGGCTGGAATGATATGTAAGGCTAAACACGATTAGTGGGACTATAAATGCTATCCTTGGTTGTTAGGGGAGACGTAGGAAGGTAAAATTTTTTCAAACACTTGTCGAAACGTGGCTCCATTGGCCAGACTCGCTGATATAATCACTTAGGAGCGTTAGTTCGAGACCACTAGTTCAAATAAGCTTGATAAAGCAACAGTGCGTTGAAGCCAGCTCATATTTTTGCTAAATAAAAGCCTGGAACATAAGCAGATGGGAATTTGTGCCAGTATTTGTGCCAGAATTCATTGCTAGTTAACGTATCTGTGTTTATTCTATGAATTGTGGTAAGCTTGAAACATTCAGTATCTTTTAATGAAAATTGAATGTGAATTGTTAATTTATGCCTGTATATATGTGCAGTTCAGTAGCAAACATGATGTAAAGCCTATAATGCTCCAGCCTGAACAGAAGGTGTCGGAGGAAAGTAAAACGGCATGGAATGGCCAAACAGTACACTGACACCTAGATGATTGACTAGAAAGAAATAATGCTGGAATTGCAGAGGCGTAGTAACCATTAGGGAGGGAAATACTGGTATAAAGTATTTCAGATGAAGCTGACAGTTGGCCTAACGCTCTGAACTCAATGTTTGTGATGTATTGTGCTCAGTGTAGAACTAGAGTATCAATTAGTTATGAAGTAGAAGGTACATCCTTCTTGTTTTCAGGGACCGTGGTCTTGATGGTATTGAGCAGCACCTGGTCAGAGCTTTGCTGAATCCAGAGTCGGACAGCATACTCCTTGGTCCATTTAGCTATCAGTGAGGGGTCTCCAGAGCCCAGGGGAGAAATCGAGCAGAGGAGTCTTTTCCTGCCGCCATCACGCAAGCTAAGCTGATGTGGCCAGCTGAGCTCAACATTATGTACCCCCATCTTAAAATGACAGTGTAAAATACAATTAAGAGGGGAATTTAATTGTTTTAATATCAGGAACTGAGAACATCTCCAATACTAGTTCCAATAAAGACAAACTATTGAAGTCATGACAAATACCAACAGAGCTTGAACAAAACAAAACCAGTATTACCTCATATTACTACTACACAACTGACACACATAGGATACTTTTAATAATATATGTCACTACAATATTCATATTGATAAATTCTGTACATATAACTTGTAATTAAAATTGATTGTGATTCCTGGTTCCCTTTGTATTTGAATCAGGACACATATATATTCATGATAGCAATGAATACATATTGTTATTTGAAAAGTTATCAGTGACTCCTTTAAGATATCCTTGTAGAGTGTTTTATGTATGTGAGTGTCACAGTGTTGTCAAGTGTAGTGGAATAAATTAAATTGTTTATCTGTCTGTTGTTGTTATGACTTACACTTCATCATACACATACCCTAGACATATAACGTAGTCATCACACTATTCCAGAATAATTCTGACTGAGGTATACATATGTGGCAGCAAGTAAGGTTATATATATAATACACTACTCTTATTAGATATATATATACCTTCACAGCTGATCTCAGTCAGTACACTAAGTCCCCTATAAATATTTATAACATCCCACTTCACCACATATATATATATATATATATATATATAGATATAGATATATATATATATATATATATATATATATAGATATAGATATATATATATATATATATATATATATATATATATATATATATATATATATATATATATATATATATATCTATATATATATATATATATATATATATATATATATATATATATATATATATTATATATATATATATATGTATAGATATATATATATATATATATATATATATATATATATATATATATATATATATATATATATATATATATATATACACTGTTCAAAAAAAGAAACGCATAGCTACTGAAGGCACTCACATAGCCATAATTTTGACATTCAATAACTTTTTTAATTTAATGAGTTAATTGTTCAAATTGCACACAAGAATACCTTAGGGTTCAGCCAATCAATTGACAGTTGTTTTGTATCTGGGTCACGAGAGTTTTTTGGCGTACGGGCTTTCCCGTTAGTTTGGTGTGTGGCCTCCTCTTGCATCGATCAGCGACTGGCATCTCCTGGGCATGGATGCGATCAGACGTCTGATGTGGGCCTGTGGGATGGCTGCCCACTCTTCCTGGAGTGCCTGGAACAGATCACGACGATTGGCTGGAGCAACGTCTCGGCGACAAACACGTCTATGCAGCTCATCCCACAGGTGCTCAATCGGACTCATGTCTGGAGACAGGGATGGCCTGGGAAGGGTGAGAATGTTGTTGGCAGTCAGGAACTGCGTGGTCAACCGTGCACAAAGGGGTATGGCGTTGTCCTGTTGAAACACAGACCTTTGGACAGCCAAAAGTGGAAGGACATGGGGTCGAAGAATTTCATTGACGTATCGTTGCGCATTGAAGTCTCCTTCAATGTGCACCAATTGAGTCCTTCCGTTGTAACTGATCATTTCCCACACCACTGCACCTCCACCACCGTGCGGCGGAGCTTCATTGACGCAATTTTGGGCAAAACGTTCATTTCGCCTACGGTAGACCCTACGCCGTCTATCATGACGCTGCAACAACAAGAAAGATTCGTCACTAAACCAGACACGTCTCCATTGATATTCTGCTACCCAGGGACGATGCCGTTTGGCCCAAAGAAGTCGATTTTGGCGTAAGGACATGTCCTCGGTGAGGTCGTTGGGCCCAAAGTCCAGCGTCATGCAATCTATTCCGGACAGTTTGATCAGACACATGACGTCCTGCAGGCAATGACTGGGCAGTTGAAAAAGCTGTTGTAAACCTGTCTCTGAGGTGACAAAGCCGAATAAAGCGATCCTCCGCTGCTGTTTTCACTCTGGGTCGTCCACTGCGATGCCGGTCTTCAACTGAGCCAGTGGCTTGGAACCGGTGCCAAAGTCGACTGATGGTACTCTGATGCACGTTTAGATGCCTGGCAACCTGACTTTGACTTTCGCCTGCATGCAGTCGGCCAATAGCAATGTTCCTTAAATTTATCGATAGAGACGCCATAAATGTCTGCTTGAAAATGAACTGAATTTTCTTTGTTTAGCGTTATCTTTTTATAGGGTTTCAGTTGCGTAGTTAGTGAATAGTGTTCACCCCAAATTTTGTTGCTTTCACGTGCGCGCAACATGAGCTGTGGTCAAAAATTGCGTCATAAACACTATTGATCACTGCGTTGTAACGATTACAAAAACGAACGCAAATCAGGTCAACATGTGCATTTGACACTGTAAAGAACATTTGAGGCTGGTTTTTATATACCCTAGCACCAAATTTTACTTACAAACTCATAAAAACGCGCCCTCGGATAGCTATGCGTTTCTTTTTTTGAACAGTATACATTAAATAGTCTTGCTCATACGTTAGCTTTCACACTACTAATGACTGAATGAATGATTACACTAGTCAACAAATTTTCAAAAGTTATTTGTACCAGAAATTAAATATACCATTTCTTATTGATTTTGACAAGCTGATTTCAAATATCATAACGAAATTCACCAATTGGCTCTGTGTTTTTTTTTTAATGATGAATTTACATTACAGTAATACAAACAATGTATGCTTGTTTAATTCTCTGGGGTGAACAGCTAATCTTTCTACTTTAGCATTATAAAAATTGTGGTTACATACTCAATTAATTGATATTGCAACATAAAATGATAGAAAAAATAAATCATTATTTAAAGTTCACATATCATGTTTTAAAAAGGCACATTTGAACCCATTCCGTCATTATTCAGTCGTTGTTCCAGCTCTCTTTGCTTGCTTCTTGTAGTCAATCGATGAGGTGTCTCTTGTCATAGTCCAACAGTAATCAGCAAGCATTGAAGGGCTCCATCGTTCACCATGCTCATCACTGACCGCTCCACAGTTTGACGTAAAGAAATCCACATGAGAATCCAGAAAATGGATTTTCAAAGAAATGTTGCAGCCAAGACTCTTATACTTCAGAAGGAGATTTTCTACAATTTCATTGTAATTATCAGATCTGTTGTTTCCAAGAAAATTGTCCACCACCGACTTAAATGCTAGCCATGCTGCTTTTTCCTTGCCATGCAACACGCAAAGAAACTCGTCATCATGAAGACGTTTTCGAATTTGCGGACCAACAAATACTCCCTCTCTTATTTTAGCTTCACTCAGTCTTGGAAATTTTCTGATGAGGTATTTGAAAGCATCATCTGTTTTCTCCATTGCCTTGACAAAGTTTTTCATGAAACCCAGCTTTATGTGCAAGGGTGGCAACAAAATCATGCTGGTGTCGACAAGTGCTGGGTTCTCAACGTTCTTACTGCCAGGCTGCAATGACTGCCTGATTGGCCAATGTCTTCTGATGTAATGGTCACTTCGAGCACAGCTGTCCCACTCACAGAGAAAGCAACAGTACTTGGTGTATCCACCCTGTAGTCCAAGCAAAAGAGCGACCACTTTTAAGTCACCGCAAAGTGACCAATGATGATGATCGTAGTTTATACATTTCAAAAGCTGCTTAATGTTTTCATAAGTTTCTTTCATATGAACTGCGTGACCAACTGGAATTGACGGTAACACATTACCATTATTCAACAAAACAGCTTTAAGACTCTGTAGCCGTGTATACCGTGATTTCTTCAGATACAGACTATATCCGACTAAAAAACAGAAAGAGGCACAGATTAACATAAAAAATTAATATATTATGAGAAACAGAGAATAAAATAAATTTTGACACAGATTTGTAATTAGGCTAGCTTCGCTTGTAGATGCCAAGGATTGGTCATGTGATATCCCCAACCAATCGTAAGGCTCAGTATTTTTCCCCGGGCTGGAATGAGAACGGGACGCCATTCAGTGAGGACAAGTAAACGAAGCCTAGCAGACGTGTGTAGTCTAGCGCCGTGTATTTTCTTATGTTGAGGAGATCAACTTCGCACTTATATAACAAAAGTGTATTTCAAATTTGTGGTGTAGTTTGTTGAGATTTCTACACATCTGTAAGTAGTATGATGTATAACAATGCCCTTCCTTTAGATAGAACACAAGGACATAGCTGCAACAGAGCTACGCTCTAAGAATGAAACGAAATCCTATACCTAAATGTTTTGCTGAGGAAGAAGGTCCTTATGTTGAGAGTTATTGAACCTAAGGAATACCAAGGAGCAAAAGGAAAACATGGACTAATAAATTAAGCTGAAGAGATAGAAAATGTCGTCGAACCTAGAAAACATTGACCCAAATGAAGGAACACTGTAGAAAATGAATAGTCTCGCCGTGTTGTGAAAAATTGTAGATGATAAAAAGATGTACAAAGGGATATGGCATAACTGAGCTATCATATGAACAGTGTACATGCATTTACTTATTATTCACCCATATGCCATTGTTCATGAACTTGTTACATTTGATTTAAGCCAGCCCTTGTTGAAGGCTATTAAAAGTCATTTCTATGAAAACCAATACTGTTGAAGAATCAAATACTTACAGTTGGCCATTATGCAAATAAATCAATCCATCCTAAATTAATCGCTACATGTACATCTAAAAGAAACAAGCATTACTTCTGCTCTAACCAAATACACCTTAGAGGATTATCCAAGAACCTGGTAAACTCCTGTAAGACTGCAGGAGAGAGATTACAAGCTCTAGCGGACAAGCTAGTTTTAAAAATCTAACACTCTCTAAATAAGCAGCAACCCTTAAGTCTCTGCCCCGGCCACATATACGCTATATGGTGCCTAGTGACCAGTTCTCTATAACGAGGAGAAAAACTGACTAGGCATTGAGGAAGATGGACCAATTAATGGAAGATTCGGAAAACCGTTCCGCTCAAGCCCAACCACTGCAGCCCCAGGACAAACAGAATATGGAAGGACCCACAATGATAGCGCTACGGCAAATTATTGAAACCCTACAGAAAACTGACAAATACGCAAAATTCACCCAAGTCAGATCCATCGTTCAGCCGTTCGATGGAGACAAGAAAAGATTCAGAAGATGGTTGTCCGACATGGAAAAATTTGCGTCAATAGCAGGGGCAATAACTGATGACGAGAAAAAGAAAATCGCTCTGTTAAGCTCCGAATCATTGGTCACTGATTTTTTAAGAAGGAGGTTCCAGCAGTACCCCGCAGAGACCTACGTGTCCCTTACAAAAGAACTAACCCAGAGATATGGAGAAATCATAGACAAAATGCACGCTTGGTCAGTCCTTAGACGAATGAAACAGGAAAGAGATGAATCGGTACAGCTTTTTGGAGATAGATTCCTCAATATGGCAGAAGAGGCGTTTTGTGGAGAAATACCTACCACACCTGATGTGGAAATACAGCTGGTGGGAACATTTGTCGATGGCCTTAGAGCAGACAATATCAGAATGCATCTCTTTAGAAAAGACACGAAGACAATTGCTGAAACAATCCAAGCAGCAATACAGGAAGAAAATGTTCGCCGAAGGTTCCAACAAAGAGTAGGTAGGGAACCCCGCCCAGACCATAGGGACTATACTGAGCATGAGCCTATGGAAGTTGACCATGCCAGGAGGCAATGGACTCGCCCACGACAACAAGATGATAGGCTCCACAACTACAGACCACCCACACAGAGGCCAAATGACATTAATAACGTCAATCCAAATGGATGCTTTACATGCGGTAGGCTCGGACATGGTTACAAGTCCTGCGGAGCAAATTACAATAATGCACCATTCAGAAGAGAAGGAGGTTACCAACCACAACAACCCGCACCACCCCGACATGATTACACCAGAAATCAGTATACCAGAGGCACACCTCAAACCCTCATGTGTCAGGGAAACGGCCGCGCCACTCACTAAACAGGACCGTTAGTGAGGGTGACTATCATAGAAAATGGTCCAAAACAAAAGAAATAACAAAGAACAGAAATTGTCAAGTGAGCCCATCCAGAATAATACATTATGAAGAAATGCTGAATGATGGAACCAAAATACATCCGGACCCCAGTTCCTGCATCATGTCTATACAGGGCCAACAGTATAGAGCACTGGTAGATACAGGAGCATCCATCAGCCTTATTAGGTTCCAGCTGTTCAAGAAGATTCAACATTTAGTACGATTTTAACCGTCCAAAACACACCTAGCTTCAGTCACAGGACAAAGACTAAATTCAGTTGGGACAGCATGGGAAAATTTTCCTTAGGTGAAACAACTTTTGAACACGCATTTGTTATTACAAAAGGCATGTCTAGAAATCTTATCCTAGGGAGGGATTTCTTTAACAAACACAAAGTTCAAATATACTATGACTTCCAGAAAATCAAAGTCAACAATATTTACATCGATCTCCAGGACGATATCCACATTGCGTCCTTGGTAAGACTCACAGCTCCCATAACGGTGGCTCCAAACTCCCTAGTTATAGCAAAAGGCAGAGTAAAAAATTCTGAGTACATCACACCAGGGCAATCAATCCAAATACAGCCCCTAGCAGAAGAAAGCATTATCGATGACCCATTGTTGCAAATTACAGAGGGAATCGCTGAAGTCTCGAAGTCCAGAGATTTCCCTATCATGATATTGAATATGTCAGGAAAAACTACCACTATAAATAGAGGCACAATTGTAGCACAAGTAGATACGTCAACGTTAAGACAAACTACAACCAATAGAGACCATTCACAAATTGTCTCAACCACTCCCACTGGACATAGTGCACGAAATCGCAGTACAAATAACCATGGTACACGAAAAGTAAACAGCTATAGTTTCTATGCAGAAAAAGACAGAAATACCAGACACAGTTCTTTTACACCACAGCATACCCTACCCGAAAGGCAGAAACAAACCAGTCCATATATAAGAAGAGTAAAGCCACGGTATGAAAATGACTATAATCGCTCATTTTTGCGCCCCAGCACACCAAGAGAAAAAATGAAGTGCTGTATATCACAGAGAAACAGAGAAACAGAAATTGTTCTGCCAGGAGGATATCCGAAGCGACAGGACAGAGATACATGCCCCATGGAGTATCTATATAATGCAAAAACAGGTGGATATGGTGCAGTCCCAAAACCAATTGAATGTCCCGAAGAAAAGGAAGAATTCTTATATGACTCCACCACAGGAGGATACTATAGCAGCAAGGTTGAAAGCAGAAAGACGAAAGAAACTGCACCCACAGAAAGGAGACAGTCCTATAGCACAAGAGAAAGACACACAGTAACGCACGCGGATAGGCGCAGTTACGGCAGAAATGATCAGAAAAAATGGCACAATAACGACTACCCCAGAAATAAAATAAGAAATGAATATACAGTAAATGCAGTGACAAATGAAAATGCACACAACAGATGGCAGAAGAGACAATACCAAGCACAACCCAACGAACGGCAAAGAAATACTCAAAAGAAAGCCACATACCAGGAGCAGATATTTTCACAAGATGCAAGAAAAATGCCCCAATACTACGGGAAAGAAACCGAGGTATCAAGACAGACCAGAGATATCATAGCAGACCATAGATGCAGAGAGAGGGTATCCCAGTTACTAGCAACCCTGAACACCACAGAAGAAAATAGACCACGATTGAAAACGTTTGTGGAAAAACACCAGGACATATTCGCCCTCAACGACATGGAATTAGGCAGAACAAAAACTGTCACAATGGACATACAAACAACAACAGAAGAACCAATACATCTCAAACCCTACCATACGCCTTTGAAAAACAGAGAACTGGTGGAAAGGTCTATAAATGAAATGCTACAGGCAGGAATCATCGAAAGATCCCGATCCCAATGGTCCTCACCCATAGTGATAGTATCGAAGAAAGATGGTTCCTGTCGCTTTTGCTGCGACTACCGTGCCCTCAACAAAATCACAAAAGTCATTTCCTACCCCTTGCCCAGAATAGACGATCTACTTGCGACGTTGGGAAAGTCTACCTACTTCACCACACTTGATGCAAGGTCAGGCTTTTGGTGCATCCCCATGACACCTGAGGCAAAACAGAAATCCACATTATGTTCGCACATAGGTAGTTTCTCTTGGAACGTGATGCCATTTGGTCTAAAAGGATCGCCAGCTACATATATGTCACTCATGGACGAAGTGTTAAAAGGTTTACAATCATTCACCCTAGCATATATAGACGATATACTGAAACATACCGCAGGCACGATAGAAGACCACCTTCGCAAGGTAGAAATAGTTCTCGATAGACTCAGGCATCACCAAATAAAGTTAAAACTGTCGAAGTGTGAGTTTCTAAAGACAGAAACAAATTATTTAGGCTTCGTCATCAATAGAGATGGTATCAGACCAGACGAAGACAAAGCTAAGGCCATAAGAGAGATGCCTAGCCCCAAGACAGTCAAGCAAACACGCTCCTTTATCGGTTCCGTGGGATACTATAGGCGCCATATCAGACATTTCTCGCAAGCAGCTGAGCCATTGATATCCCTTACCCGCAACTATGCACGATTTAGATGGACAGAAGAGTGCCAGAAATCGTTTGAATATCTAAAAAATGCCCTAACCACCATCCCGCTTCTTGGACATCCATAAATTTCTCAGCCCATTATAATATACACCGATGCCTCGGATAACGCAATCGGTGCGTGTTTGGTACAACCAGTACAAGAAGATGAAACACCCATCCTACCAAACATTCCCAATGAGAAACCCATTGCATTCCTATCCCACGCATTGTCAAAGTCACAAAAACGGTGGACCACCACTGAGAAAGAAGCATATGCCATTCACTATGCAGTACGGAAATTAGACTTTTATGTCAGAGGAACTAAACTCATTATACGAACTGATCATCAACCTTTAGTTAACTGGCTCACTAAAACACAAAAACAGCCTAAGAAGTTACAGACATGGTCCATGAATTTGCAGTCCTATGACACCACCATCGAATATATCCCTGGTACGTTAAACACCTGTGCAGACCTCCTATCTAGAATTAAATATGATGATGAAACTGAAGCGAAAACAAATAGAGTAAAAAATGATGGCACATCCTCAGAGATTGACGATAATGCTAAAGAAATTAATGAAATTACTTCATCAGGTCGAAGAAGTACTTCAGATTCCGCCACTTAAGTAGAAGAAGAAAGTCAAGATATGTTTGACATGAGAGTAGAACAAGCAAAAGATGCAGAAATTGTCAAACTGCTCACATACGTAAAGAAAAACCCAACAAAAAGTAAAGATTTTACAGTACACCCAACGGATGGAGCTCTATATTATATCGATCATAAACAAGAAGGGACACTAAGAAAAGTCATTCCAGCACATCTAATCCCAGAAGTACTGCTACAGTTTCATGATAACAACGGGCACATGGGAAGAGACAAAACAATACATGTCATAAAGGAAAGGTATTATTGGCAAACCATGTACAAAGACATTACAGAGTACGTGGCCACCTGCAAAACATGTAAATTGCAAAACATGAAGCCACATATAATTCCCCTTCAAGAAATGCAACCTTCCCATTATCCCATGCAAACAGTAAGCATTGACATATCAGGTCCCTACCCACTCACCCAATCAGGCAACAAATACCTCCTGCACATAGTTGACCAATACACTGTTTGGCCAGAAAGCTACCCACTCAGTGATGCCACATCGCAGTCCATCACGAACATTTTTTTACAAGAATTCATTCCCAGGCATGGCTGTCCAAAACGAATCATTTCGGACAACGGTAAACACTTTATCGGTAACCCATTTAAAGTCACCTTACACCAGCTGAATATTGAACATACTACAACCAGTTACTATTGTCCTAATGCAAATGGCAGAAATGAACGCATGCATGCCGACCTACATGATATTATTAGCAAATATATCAAAGGGACCCATCAATACTGGGGCCTATACATTAACCAAGCTCTTGAAGCCATCCGAGTAAATGTGAATGATACCACAGGGATGTCACCATTTTACATGCTGTACGGAAGGGAGCCAAACTTTCCTTTAGACAACCTCCTTCGTCCACAGCGGAAATATATGGGAGAAGACCCCATAGAAATAATTCTTAAAGAAAAGCAAAAAGCTCACCAGATTGCACACCGTAATACGCAGAAGGCATTTCACAAAAAGCAGAAACAACATGATAAATCAGCCAAGCTACCGACGTTCAAAATAGGAAACAGAGTATACTACTAGAAACATGTCCGCAGCTCAAAATTCGACGACCGATGGTTAGATGGATACAAAATTACAGAGCAAAAGACGCCTGTAAACTTCATTATCTGGAATGAAGAGAAAAACCACAGAACAAAAGCTCATGCAAAACAACTCAGGATCGATAATCACAGACCCATTACACCTCTGACTACAACTACCAGACCAGTCAGAAAAGCCACCCTACATTATAATCCATCCAGTACAGAGTCGACGGACTTATCAGAGTCAGAGTCGACAGACTCTGAATTCTACCAGTACGACCACGTACCCAGACCACCCACCGATGTAATATATCGAGCAAGACAACAAAGAGACTCGTCGGAGATATCCCGCCGGCAGAATTGCGTAATCGACTCCAAGACAGAGACCTGCGTATTAGAAATGAAGAAATCATGCCTCAAACATCAAGAGATGACAATACCAAGTCAACGTTTATCCACACTCAAACTTACTCCCGCAGTGACCATTCGTCAGTAGATACGTACCACACTCCCAGTTCCGGCAGCTCCAGTTGGAATACTAGTGACAACCAAGCACTGCTATACCAAAAGAACAAGGTTGGTCGTTCCGAACAATACGATCCTGAAGAAACTATCCCCAAGCAGTTTGTTGATCCATATACCACCAATCCTTATGGAGATGAAACAGAACAAGAAATGGGAGAAAACAGTTTCAACCCCAGTGCAGTTTTGTCACACCCCAACGAACAAAATGACAGAGAAATGGTGGAAGCATATGAACGAGAAACAGACATTGATTTACCAGACACAACCAGTAGTATTGAAACTAGTGATGCGGATAGCACCTTGTTTGTACCAGTCAGCTCCAGTGTCAAACGCGCCTATAAAACAGAATCTGATGACTCACCTCCAGTCACCAAGATTCCTCGCATGCCGCAGAACCATATCAGAAGAAAAATTTTGAAGAAACGTAGGCATGTTTCAAAACCAAGCCGAGAAGTACTAGCCATACATCTGTCGTGAATTATTCTAATCCCCATATATAAATTAAAAGGTAAATGTAAAGCCTAACAAATAAATTTAATAAAAGAAAAGAGAAATGGTAAAAGAAACAGTGCTGTCACAATGACTGTACTCGAAATCCCCCTTGTGTTCTCCTGCGTATGCAAATTGTAACGTTTCACGTTGATAGTAAAAGCATTCTGCAACATACACGCGTTTCCCAAACACACAATAAAATGTGCTGCCTTTCTAAGAAAAACCTTGAAATACGCAAGTTGACCTAGATTTAAAATTCCATTCATGTCTTTTTCTACACTATGTTACCAAAAACAAAAGACAGATGGACTAAAGGATAGAGAGAGAGGGGCGAATGAAGGCAGGAAGCATGCAATACTAAACACGCGTCGCGCGATACACAATTGCTGCCATCACGCGTGTAAGGCTACTAGCACTAACTTTTTCAAATCGACAGTGATAAAAGCCAATACCCATCCGAGAGTTAGGTTTTAAAATCCTGAAAAACGCTTATTGGGAATTATGACAATATACTGGTTTACGTTTGAAAACATGACAGTACCCAGACACCCTCAAGTTTGGAAGTGAGAAGGTAGTAACAGCACGACTATCCTAGAAAAAAATGCATATTGGCTCCATTAAATTCGTATATTTGGGTTCCTTAGGGCTTGCTGACAAAGAATATGTAACACGTTACGCAAATAGTCTAGGAATTACCAAGTTATGGCCAAAATAAAATAATGGGGGTGCCTGACAGCATGAAATCATTTCTGCTCATAAAATTTTTTTATAACGTGTTTGAAAAAACATTACGTTACGGAAATAGCCTACCATGTTAACTCCTATTTGATTGGAGCGCAACAAATGTAAGACTAAACAAGATTGGTCGGGCTATAAATACTATCTTGTGTTGTCAGGGGAAACGTGAAAAGGGGTACTTTTTTTGAAAAGATGTGTAGACATGGTTTGATTGGGTAGAGCTGCGAATATACTCAATTCAGAGCGTCTGTTCCTTGCCACATCTTGTAATAAACCTACTAAGAAGCAGTGCGTTGAGCACCAGTGTATATTTTTTTATAAAATAAAGCCTGGGACATCGGCAGATCGGAGTTGTGCTATATTCATTGCCAGTCAACGAAACTGTTTATTATTTCCATTGAATTGTGGTAAGCTGAAATATTCAATATCTTTTAATGAAAATTGAATGTAAATTGATAATTCATGTCTGTATATATGTGTAGTTCAGTAGCGAACATGATGTAAAGCCTATAATGCTCCAGCCTGAACAGAAGGTGTCGGAGGAAAGTAAAACTGCATGGAATGGCCAAACAGTACACTGACACCTAGATTATTGACTAGAAAGAAATAATGCTGGAATTGCAGAGGCGTAGTAACCATTAGGGAGGAAAATACTGGTATAAAGTATTTCAGATGAAGCTGACAGTTGGCCTAACGCTCTGAACTCAATGTTTGTGATGTATTGTGCTCAGTGTAGAAATAGAGTATAAATAGTTCTGAAGTAGGAGGTACAGCCTTCTTGTTTCAGGGACAGTGGTCTTAAAGTTATTGAGCAGCACCTGGTCAGAGCTTTGCTGAAGCCAGAGGCGGACAGCATACTCCTTGGTCCATATAGCAACCAGTGGGGTGGCTCCAGAACTCATTAAAGTAATCGAGCAGAGGAGTCTTGTACTGCAGTCATCACGAAAGATAAGAGAGTGTGGCCATGGAGCTCAACATTATGTAACCCCATCTTAAAATGACATTGTAAAATAAAATTAAGAGGGGAATTTAATTGTTTTAATACCAGGAACTGAGAACATCTCCAATACTAGTTCCAATAGAAACAAACTATTGAAGTCATGATGACAAATACCAACAGAGCTTGAACAAAACAAAACCAGTATTACCTCATATTACTACTACACAACTGACACACATAGGATACTATTAATAATATATGTCACTACAAGATTCATATTAATAAATTCTGTACATATAACTTGTAATTACAATTGATTGTGATTCCTGGTTCCCTTTGTATTTGAATCAGGACACATATACATTCATGACAGCACTGAATACATATTGTTATTTGAAAAGTTATCAGTGACTCCTTTAAGATATCCTCGTAGAGTGTTTTATGTATGTGAGTGTCACAGTGTTGTCAAGTGTGGTGGAATAAATTAAATTGGTTAACTGTCTGTTGTTGTTATGACTTACACTTCATCATACACATACCCTAGACATATAACGTAGTCATCACACTATTCCAGAATAATTCTGACTGAGGTATACATATGTGGCAGCAAGTAAGGTTATCTATAATACACTACTCTTATTAGATATAGATACCTTCACAGCTGATCTCAGTCAGTACACTAAGTCCCCTATAAATATTTATAACATCCCACTTTACCACATATATTGGGGTCTCGCTCTCGGGATTTTGAATCTTTCCCTATTTAAAATATTGGGGGTAGTTCACCTCAGGGAATAATAAGAATTAAAAGGTATCCTTGGGTGAAAATAAATAAGGTTGAGCTCACAGTGCCTGTGTTGTCCTGAGTTGGTTAGTCATAGATAAAATTGTTTAGTTACATATTTTAGACATTTGTCTGTTAGACAATGGCCGACTTGGCAAAATTTCGATCTGCTGCTGTACAGACTGCGGAAGAGTTAGGAATGGACGGACAAATTATGATTGCTTATGTCACGGCTGAATGTGACAAATATATTGAACGGGAAGAAAGAAGATTAGAAAAAGAGGCCGAAAGAAAGTTAGAGGCTGAGGCTAAAAGGTTGCAGATTGAGGCTGAGGCTAAGAGGTTGCAGATTGAGGCTGACAAAGAGGCTAAAGCATTGGAAGCCGAGGAAAGAAAACAAGCTGCAGAAAGGGAAGAGAAGAAATTAGCTGCAGAAAGGGAAGAGAAGAAATTAGCTGCAGAAAGAGAAGATTAGCTGCAGAGAGGGAAGCAGAAAAGGAGGAGAAGAGATTACAAAGGGAACATGAGTTACGACTAAGGGAGTTTGAGTTTCAAGGCCATGCTCCTGAAAATGGTGCCAGTCCCTTTGCCTCTGATGCCACTGCTAGCCAAGGAGCCTCAACCTCAGCTATGAATTTTCATTTAGATCATTTTGTTGAGAAAGACGATGATATAGAGAGCTATCTAAATAGGTATGAACTATTAGCTACCACGTATGGGTTAGAGAGAGAAAGGTGGAGCTTAAAGTTATCTCAAGGACTTCGTGGGGCAGCTTATGAAGTTTTTGCAAAAATGAGCAGAAGTGATCAGGAAAATTATGACATGCTAAAGCAGGCTCTTTTGTTAAGATATGAAAAGAATGCAGAATTTTATAGGAAAAAATTTAGGAATGCTAAACTACTGTCAGGTGAAACCTATCACCAGTTCTCTGCACGAATAGAGACATACTTGGAGAAATGGACTTCTCTGGGGAAAACCCAAGATCTTAAGGAAATGGTCCTTATAGAGCAATTAAGAGAGTCCATGGCTCCAGACCTGAGAAAGTTTCTCATGGAACAAGGTGCAGAGAGGCTGGGTGAGTTGCTAAATGTTGCTGAAAGGTATCAAGCAGCTCAAGCAGAGGTAACAGGTAATAAAAAGAAACAAGTGGATAACTTTAGGGCACCACAGAACTTTAATAAATTTGATCCTAGGGATCAAAACAAAGGTAAGCACCAGTTTGATAGGCCACGGTATGAAAATAAAAATAAAACCCCACAATTCGATGAAAGGAAATATGATGAAAGAAAATCTTTCAACCAAGGAAAAAGGTGGTGTAAAAATTGTAAGATGAACAATCATGACACTGACCATTGTAGAAGGAAACCTCCTCATTGTGCTGCTATGACATCGGGGAAAAAGGAAAAGAAGGTCAAACCTGAAGAACTACAGGAACCATACCACCCCCCAGTGTGTGAAGATGTCATCTGTAATGGTGTCACTATAAGGTGTTTATATGATACCGGTTTAGATTACGATTCCGTTGTGAGTTCTCACCTGTGCAGGCCGATCAATACACCACAGAAACAGTGGAGATTCAAACTGCAACCAAGGATGTAGCTACCATGACACTTCCCGTCGCCCGAATAAAAGTGAAAACGCGATATGTGGAAGGAATCATAAAAGCAGCAGTGATAAATGAGCCAATCTACCCTCTGATATTGGGGTGTAGATATGTCTTCTTGGGGAATCCCAAGAGACCTGTGATATTGGCAACAGTGCAGACCAGATCACAGTCTAAAAAGGAGGAGGATAATCCAATAAATACTCACCCAGATGAGATGAGGAAGGCACAGGCTGAGGACAAAACACTCAAGCCATGTTTCAAGAAGTTGCCCAAATCTCATACACCTCCAGGCAAGGGAGAGTTTTATATGAAGAACAAACTGATATATAGGAAGGCTGGATCTGAATCCAATGGTCACGGACAGCTGGTCCTTCCCACTTCATATAGGACTAAAGTGTTGGAACTAGGGCATGCGATTCCCTTCAGTGGTCATATGGGAATCAGCGCAACAGGACAGCGAATAGCTTGTCACTATTTCTGGCCAGGAATAACTGAAGATATCAAACGATATGTAAAATCCTGTCCAGAGTGCCAACGAGTAGCACCTAAACATTGGACTGCACCAGCAACTCTGGGGGAAATGCCCATAGTGGGAACACCCTTTGAGAGAGTTGCCGTGGATCTTGTGGGACCTCTCACCCGAACCAAGAGAAGGAACAGCTACATTCTGACTCTGGTGGACACTTGTTCTATGTGGGGAGAGGCAGTAGCCCTGTCATCGATTGATTCTAAACATGTGGCAGAGGCATTGCTCACAATTTTCACAAGGTTAGGCTTTCCCAATCAAATCTTGACTGATAATGGCTCTCAGTTCAAGGGGAAACTAACTGAAGAAGTTTTCAGGATCTTCCAGGCCAAACACTTCCATTGTAGTGTGTACCATCCCCAAGGGAACGGCCAAGTGGAAAGATTTAACGGCACGTTGATGTCGATCCTGAGAAAGTTGGCACACGAAAAACCAGATACATGGGACCAGTACCTGCACGCCGCCCTCTTTGCTTATCGGGAGGTACCCCATAGTTCAACCGGTATGGCCCCGGCAACATTATTGTTTGGAAGGCCAATAAAAGGTCCACTCGAAGCTTTGTTAAGAACGTGGACTGATGAAAAGGCAGAGGAAAACATTACATCTTCATACCAATATGTGAATGAGCTGACCACTCGTTTAAAAACTGGCTGGAAACTTGCCAATGAAAATTTGAAACAAGCCAGGAAGAAACATGCTGCCTATTATAACAGGAAGGCGAAAGACAGAGATTTGGCTGTGGGAGAGAAGGTACTGCTTCTTCTCCCCGGGAGTCAGAATAAGTTACAAATTGGATGGCAGGGTCCATATACAGTTTTAGAGAAGGTGTCTAGAACAAATTATAAGATAGATAAGAAGGGGAAAGAAAAAATATATCATGTGAATCTCCTGAAGAAATATTTGGAAAGAGAACATCAGGAAGAGACACACTTGTTGACCTTGTCCATCGCCATGGAGATGAAAAAGGAACCACTTTCATCATTTGAATATCCATTACTCCCCTGTGAGACAGCAGCACAGGTGAAAATCAGTACACATTTAACGAAAACTCAGAAAGAGAGAGTGCAACAGGTTCTAAATAATCATGCAGAGGTGTTAACAGACCGACCAGGGCATACAAACCTATTGGAATATGATATGAAACTGATAGACCCCACACCTGTCTGTATGAAACCATATTCGATTCCGTTTGCTAAGGAGAAAGCTTTGAAGGAAGAGATAGACTATCTGTTGAAGGAAGGAATTATTTCACACAGTGAATCCTCGTATAGTTCCGGTGTTGTACTCTTAAGGAAGCCCTCTGGAGAACATAGACTCTGTATAGATTACAGGAGATTGAATGCTATTACAGAAGGACAGGTGGATCCATTGCCGGATACAAATCAGCTGTTTGCCAGACTAAATAAAGCTAAATATTTCTCAAAAGTGGATCTGAGTAAAGGATACTATCAGATTCCAGTAAAGCCTGAGGTTAGACCATACCTAGCTTTTAGTACCTCAGAAGGACACTATGAGTTTAATAGATTGCCATTTGGATTGAAGAATGCGCCTAGTGTCTTCTCTAGAATGATGAGAAAATTATTGGACCCTCTGAATAATCCATGTATAACAAATTTTATGGATGATATCCTTATAGCAACAGAAACATTTGAGGAACACATTGACTCTCTGAACATGCTGTTTAATCGACTTAGGGAGGCGAATTTAACAGCCCGACCAACCAAATGTTGCGTTGGATGTAAAGAATTGGAATTTTTGGGACACACAGTTTATCAGGGAAACATGACCCCTGACCCAAAGAATTTAGAGAAACTACAGAAAGCCCCGAGACCACAAACCAAGAAGGACGTGAGATCCTTTGTCTCATTATGTGGTTTCTACCAGAAGTATATCAAAAACTTTAATTCCATATGTGCACCGTTAACTGATTTGACACGTAAAGGACATCCAGATCGCATTACATGGACACCACAATGTGAAATGGCTTACCAAGAATTGAAGGAAAAGCTCACAAGTAAACCTATTTTGAAATTACCTGACTTAAGTCAAGAATTCATAGTAAGGACGGATGCCAGTAATATTGGGTTGGGTGCAACTCTACTACAGAAATCAGATGCATTGGATGGGGAATTAAGCCCAGTGGCATATGCTAGCAGAAAGTTGAATAAAGCTGAAATCAACTACTCAACTAGCGAAAAAGAATGTCTTGCAGTAATATGGGCAATAAAGACATTCAATATTTATCTGTATGGGAAGGCATTTAAGTTGTAAACGGATCACAAACCTTTATCGTTTCTAGCACAGGCTAGGCATGAGAACTCTAGGTTACTCCGATGGTCCTTACTTTTGGCTCCATATAATTTTAGCATTGAGTATATATCTGGAAAAACCAATTTGGGAGCGGATTTTTTAAGCCGCCATCCGTGTGATGAGAATCACCGTAAACCCCAGAAATAATAATAAATTTCTCTATGTGTATATAGAATAAAGGACTGACATATAATGTCTGTTTTAAGAGGGGAGATGTCGTGAATTATTCTAATCCCCATATATAAATTAAAAGGTAAATGTAAAGCCTAACAAATAAATTTAATAAAAGAAAAGAGAAATGGTAAAAGAAACAGTGCTGTCACAATGACTGTACTCGAAATCCCCCTTGTGTTCTCCTGCGTATGCAAATTGTAACGTTTCACGTTGATAGTAAAAGCCTTCTGCAACATACACGCGTTTCCCAAACACACAATAAAATGTGCTGCCTTTCTAAGAAAAACCTTGAAATACGCAAGTTGACCTAGATTTAAAATTCCATTCATGTCTTTTTCTACACTATGTTACCAAAAACAAAAGACAGATGGACTAAAGGATAGAGAGAGAGGGGCGAATGAAGGCAGGAAGCATGCAATACTAAACACGCGTCGCGCGATACACAATTGCTGCCATCACGCGTGTAAGGCTACTAGCACTAACTTTTTCAAATCGACAGTGATAAAAGCCAATACCCATCCGAGAGTTAGGTTTTAAAATCCTGAAAAAACGCTTATTGGGAATTATGACAATATACTGGTTTACGTTTGAAAACATGACAGTACCCAGACACCCTCAAGTTTGGAAGTGAGAAGGTAGTAACAGCACGACTATCCTAGAAAAAAATGCATATTGGCTCCATTAAATTCGTATATTTGGGTTCCTTAGGGCTTGCTGACAAAGAATATGTAACACGTTACGCAAATAGTCTAGGAATTACCAAGTTATGGCCAAAATAAAATAATGGGGGTGCCTGACAGCATGAAATCATTTCTGCTCATAAAATTTTTTTTATAACGTGTTTGAAAAAACATTACGTTACGGAAATAGCCTACCATGTTAACTCCTATTTGATTGGAGCGCAACAAATGTAAGACTAAACAAGATTGGTCGGGCTATAAATACTATCTTGTGTTGTCAGGGGAAACGTGAAAAGGGGTACTTTTTTTGAAAAGATGTGTAGACATGGTTTGATTGGGTAGAGCTGCGAATATACTCAATTCAGAGCGTCTGTTCCTTGCCACATCTTGTAATAAACCTACTAAGAAGCAGTGCGTTGAGCACCAGTGTATATTTTTTATAAAATAAAGCCTGGGACATCGGCAGATCGGAGTTGTGCTATATTCCTTGCCAGTCAACAAAACTGTTTATTATTTCCATTGAATTGTGGTAAGCTGAAATATTCAATATCTTTTAATGAAAATTGAATGTAAATTGATAATTCATGTCTGTATATATGTGTAGTTCAGTAGCGAACATGATGTAAAGCCTATAATGCTCCAGCCTGAACAGAAGGTGTCGGAGGAAAGTAAAACTGCATGGAATGGCCAAACAGTACACTGACACCTAGATTATTGACTAGAAAGAAATAATGCTGGAATTGCAGAGGCGTAGTAACCATTAGGGAGGAAAATACTGGTATAAAGTATTTCAGATGAAGCTGACAGTTGGCCTAACGCTCTGAACTCAATGTTTGTGATGTATTGTGCTCAGTGTAGAAATAGAGTATAAATAGTTCTGAAGTAGGCAGTACAACCTTCTTGTTTCAGGGACAGTGGTCTTAAAGTTATTGAGCAGCACCTGGTCAGAGCTTTGCTGAAGCCAGAGGCGGACAGCATACTCCTTGGTCCATACAGCAACCAGTGGGGTGGCTCCAGAACTCATTAAAGTAATCGAGCAGAGGAGTCTTGTACTGCAGTCATCACGAAAGATAAGAGAGTGTGGCCATGGAGCTCAACATTATGTAACCCCATCTTAAAATGACATTGTAAAATAAAATTAAGAGGGGAATTTAATTGTTTTAATACCAGGAACTGAGAACATCTCCAATACTAGTTCCAATAGAAACAAACTATTGAAGTCATGATGACAAATACCAACAGAGCTTGAACAAAACAAAACCAGTATTACCTCATATTACTACTACACAACTGACACACATAGGATACTATTAATAATATATGTCACTACAAGATTCATATTAATAAATTCTGTACATATAACTTGTAATTACAATTGATTGTGATTCCTGGTTCCCTTTGTATTTGAATCAGGACACATATACATTCATGACAGCACTGAATACATATTGTTATTTGAAAAGTTATCAGTGACTCCTTTAAGATATCCTCGTAGAGTGTTTTATGTATGTGAGTGTCACAGTGTTGTCAAGTGTGGTGGAATAAATTAAATTGGTTAACTGTCTGTTGTTGTTATGACTTACACTTCATCATACACATACCCTAGACATATAACGTAGTCATCACACTATTCCAGAATAATTCTGACAGAGGTATACATATGTGGCAGCAAGTAAGGTTATCTATAATACACTACTCTTATTAGATATAGATACCTTCACAGCTGATCTCAGTCAGTACACTAAGTCCCCTATAAATATTTATAACATCCCACTTTACCACAACATCCACAGGACACATCACAGTCGGTACCATTTTCTTCAGCTTACAACCAACCTGTCAAAAGTAACAGTGTGCAAATTACTGTGCCCACTGTAAACAGTGTTAACGTACCGCAGAACCAGGTCAGACGAAAAATCAAGGCGAAACATACTCCTACTTCCAAACCAAAAGATGTATTTGCCACACATCCACAATCTACAGTGAAATCATCACCGTCTTCCCCGCTTTCATCAACGCCCAAACCCACGGTTGCTCAATATGATGCTCGCTTAACCAGTCGGGAAATTGCAATGCTCGAGGCGATGGAAAAAGTCAAAGACCTTGCAAAGCTGTTTTGAAACACGCCCAAGTGTTTATGTGTTCGCCGCCCCGAACATGGTCTACGCAAAAGTGAATATTATGTACTAACGTTTTTAAATGTACTCTATTTTCAGACTATGTTCAAATTGACAGTTCTAGATGACTTAATGCCAGAAAGTTTTTCCCAGCCATACCACTACTGATGACCAGCAAACACTAAAGAACAGCCCACAGATGACTTTAATTAGACCTTTTATTTGGATTATTGAAATAAAGATGACAGAAAAGATACAATGTTCCTTGTTTACAGACACACTTATTAGTCAGACAGTTTTTTTATGTTTAAAATGTTAACTTACACAACCTCACTTATAGCACATGTGTCCCATTGATTCTGTTGTAACATTGATCTATACTTTTGTAACTGATCATATTCCACGCTTCATTCGCTAGATTTCTTGTCCTTATAGTTCCAGAGCCCAGTGTTTTCTTTTACATGCATCTTAGTGCATCTTCATGCAGGCAACCTTGCACGAGTAATATTCTTCCTACCTGATACTAATATCCTTGTTCCCAATTATCTTAACTCACCTAGTATCTATCACTTCGATCCATCACACTGACACCACTATGACATCTGTAATTATTATGGCATGCCATCTTATTTTCTCCACAGGATTTATTTATCTTAGCATGTTCAAAAAATTTGTTTAAAATTTTTAGACTTCGCACAAGAAATTGTATATCCAACCTTTAACTCACTATTGTAAGATTTTCCTCACTCCACTATCACACCTCCCTAACTTACTATTTTTCTTTCCACTATTTTGAGACGACATTCTAGACTTATGAGCTTTTCTATCCAAATCATTTTCCATTCCTTCGAATTACAATAATGTTGTAATCAGGAGATCTTAAATTTTCCCCTATCTATCCAGAACTTACAGTACCCTCTCCTCACTCCTTACTACTATGTTAATTCTTTTCTGACCTTAACTATTGCTTGCAGCCCTATTGTTTAGAATTGGTAGTATTTCTAGTGATTAGTAAACTGATTATTATCATTCTCTTGTAATTGTGATACATTGTCAGAAAAGAATTGAAATTTTGATATATTGCAAAAAGAAAAAAAAATTTGCAAACCAGAAAAGATGAACAAAACAGAAAATGCAAAGAAAAGAAATCAAACAGAAAAGAAAAGAGAAATGAAACTGAAAAATGAAAAGAGAAAAGACATAAAAGAAAAAATATGAAAAGAGAAAAGAAAAGAAGAGAACACATTTTGAATGTTGTTATAGGATGTGTTATATGTTTATATGCCACACTCACACATCTTAATGATACTGATTGACAGTTTATTACAAAATTTGTTATGCACATGAATAATGACATGATGATAGGCAAATTCCATAGAACATTGACTGCCCTGAGATTAGCAGCTGACATAGTAGACAAGAGAAAAATAAATCACCACATCAGAGTGAGCAACTAGTTTTTGTTCATACTGCCTATGCCAGTCATACTCCTACCAGAATGATCTCTGGTACTCCAGCAGTATTTTGTTGACACTACCTATGACAAGTACCCCAATGACATTTGCGCATGCTGATTTTTGCAAATGAAAAATATCCTTTGGGAGCATTTGTATATGCTGATCCCATATTGAATAAATTGCAACTATTTGTTGATGCTGCCTTTGCCCCTTGTTAAAAATAGCATTTGCACATGCTGACTTAGCAAATGAAATACCCTTCTATAGCATTTATGTATGCTGACCCCAGATTTGAACACCCCATTAACGGATGATAACCACTGATGGCACATGAGAGGAAGAAGCAACTGTTTAGTGATGATGAAGATGCCATTTTCTGTTATGGTGAAACTTTATGTTGACACAACTAATGTTTTCTTGTGCGGTTTATGCACTAATGCCCACATTGGAATGTGATAATGAATAATTTTGAGTGGTTACGAAATAACAGAGAAAATAATTGAAATTTTCTGGAATCTATGAACATAGAGCAAATCAGGGAATATGATTGCTGCATATGAGAACCATATATGCATGGATCATTATTGGACAAGAGACACAAATGAATTATGATAATCCTATGGAACCAAAGGACTTAAGGACACAATGGAGATTAAATGAGAAAAAAGATTGAATGCTGATGCACCCAGAAAATAATGGAACAATATTGAGATTGGATCGCCCTTATGATATATGGACCAAGAACAATGTAACCCCACAGACTGACCTGTCATGGATCCATATACAATGGATGGATATAATATTATAAAAGAGTACCTAGATTGGACATCCATATTGCTGAATCACGGATTGCCGTTGGAATACGCGTACCCTCATGCCCCATAGGAATTAACTTAAATTGTTATGAATTTGAGAAAAATAAATGGATCATCTAGCTGTAGCAGCAGATGTTATAAACACCATAGAGTTCTGAATAACCTTCGACATGCGAAGGCAGAACTGGTGTTGACTATACAAATAATGTTATATAAAATATGTTTGTGCTATTACTGTTACAGAATTAAGATATTCGACTTGATTTTCATTAATGATTGTATGATGTGACAGGATCCCCATAGCATGGAATTTTGTAACGCCATAACACCGCCAGACGTATTACATGTATGGATATTAGAGACAAATATCACATATTTTGAAGAAAAAAAAGGTAATATAGAACACTCTCTGCAGTGATGGACTTGGAACGAATTCATACACTCATACCTGTCAACCTCCTGAGACAAAAATCTGTACGCCGGACCCAAAAAATCCTTACAAACACCCAAAAATCCTTACGCAAAAAATATATTAATAAATTATACGCAATACAGTTTTAAAATGAGAAATGACCTATACAAATCTATTAGCATTTGAATTATTGTGATATAAAACATGCTAATAGTCTCATGCTGTTCTTTACATATGTCAGAACAACAATCTATAGATGCTGTTGGATTTAACCCTATTTGTACCGTGGATTTAACTCACGGCTCATTGTCTACAAAATAGTACCACAGCACACAATAGCTGACATGAGTAATACAATAACGCCTCAAATACAGTAATATCCTTTTAATGAGAAGTACACACAGCAATCACTATGCATGAAACTGCAATACATAAGATAATGAATACATAAGCCAACTTACTTGCGATAATAATACCAACTCTCTTAATAGCACAAAGGCACAGCACAATGCACTGAAAACTGCCACATATCCGTCATGAGAACCAAAATGGTTACCGACATAAACTCATCAGTAAAGGCACTGAACTATCGCTCAGAGGCGGCACCTAATACTAGGTTAAAGCAATACACAATAGCAACCAACGTATCACCATTAATAATCAGGAAGGGAATAAATCACTAGAGTTTTCTAAGCACAATCTAGCACCCATCAACTATTCCTGAACGTATGACAATCGGCAAGCACTGAACAACAATTGGCATCCAAATAATTCCCCAGCAAACTGCTGACAAAAACCATCTACGACCTCATCGGCCGGCGGACATCGCAAGAATACCCTTGCGCCCAAAAGGTCCCTTCCGGCTTTCATTCTAATCGAAAACTGGCCGAGCCGGTTTCTACAAGAGACGAACCAGTGTTGTTGCTCTCCAGTGTGACCAATATAAAATTTAGCAAAAGTCTATGTCGTGACATCCACCCCCCTCTTAAGAAAGAAAACGAAGTTTTCTTCCACTGGAGGAGTCACGCCCAGCCCCCCTTTGGAGTATGGACGAACAAATGCCGTGATAGCACCTCCTCATGCACAAAAGAATGCCAGAGTTGTGCTATACCCTCGTCGTAGATGCCTTTTCACTTACTAGACTCAATACAAAGAAATATGTACCAATCTACACCAGGTACTGACAGTCGTGAAAAATAACAACGACTGACTAATCCTGGAGTAGTCTACACATCATGCATGTTACACAAAATCCAAATACCTGATTGTCACCAATCAAACCCTAAGTTCTCGTAACACAATCATCATGTCACAACATAGTTATAGGCATAATATAATATGGTATATCCACACATAGAGTACACCTACTAGATCTTGCCTTTATGGCAGCATATACCATACATTGAATATTACAATACATCATCATGAAATATCAACTGAAATAGTCATAATGCCTTACTTACATAAATTCCAATAAATAATCTCTTTTCAGATGTATGTTTTCACAGAAACTATAACTGTTCAATTATTTGACAACCTGGACAAGACATTTGCTACTACATTTACAACATCCTCATATTGATATAATAGTAGAACTGGGGGCGCGGGTCAGAGCCTATCAGGTTCGGTTCGCGTCAACCGAAAGATCTTACTAAACACGAACCCGAAATCTAACCCAAACTATTGTTGGACTATTAACAGATGGTTGTGAAGCACAGACATATGCTTCTGCCTAACTGCCTTACGCGCACCCCAACTATTTGCAAAAATTACCCGTGCTATTTTGGTGTTATCGCGCAACGACACTACCTCTACAAACCTAACCGGCGCGACCTCATCGAACACTCTCCTGAGAGTGCGCCAACTAGTACTCCAGGGAACGTTGCGCACCCAAACTGTGCAATTATTAGCTTTCGGACCCTCATGTAAGTACTTACTGCTATTACTTTGGTCTTTTGGTACTTGTCGCTTATCACTTCTCTGATGTACCTTGTGGTCATCCCCCTTGGGAGTTTGGTGATGGTGAGTTTCTGCTCCAGCCACACCCCTGACTTTATGAACTCCCCGCACTTTGCCAACGATTAAATCGGCAATGGGATCCTCGAGAACGAACGCGTTCACTTTACCTGTTATGAACGGCGTATCCACATTGATACATGCTTGGGGGTAAGACTCTACTTTGCCCCCGAACGTGGTGCACTTTACAGTTTTGCCTGTCAGGCAAGAGTCGTCGATGCACGATCGACGCACCCCAATTGTCGTGCATCCCGTGTCCCTCAACACGGAGACTGGTTTCCTCTCCACCATGCCTTTGTGGAGATCCACCTTGCCAGTCTTATGGACTGCTGACAGACATGGTGCCGCGTGCCCGCATTGAAGCACCAACCTCTCATTCGCATGGAATAGAGGGCGACACCCTGCACAGTCCTCACTGTTGATCGTATCTAGCACAAACGCGGAGTTCGCGTGTTCTATAGGGGTAGTGCATACATCAGCACAATGACCCTCACCCCCACAATTGGTACACAGACGCTCTTTCTTCCTTTCCTCGCGTGTACCTTTGCTGGAGTCCTTCGATGACGAAGACCCCGCATCAGAGTCAGAAGACCGACTCTCTGAGGACGCACTCCTCTGCTTATGATGTTTGGTTTTATACCAAAATCGGTCTTCGTCACGCGAGTCCTCAAATCGTACCTGCTTTCGCGCTTGACGATCCCCTCCGTTGCTATAACTATCATAACGATGGCTCTGCCACCTCGGCCAACTGTTAATATGGGAACGAAAATTCGCATAAGTACCTCTATATGGTCGATAAGGACTGGAGGGCCTCTCATAACTCTGCTCTTGACCCCTGTCTGCCTTATCTGACTGATTTCGCCTAGTTTGGCGTTGAATTTTGCCAACACTGGCAACTATGTCTTCTGTCAGACCCGACTTCTGAATGGATTTGCCCGGATGGGCAAGGACATAATGGTACCCCAACTGGGCCATGGACTCAATGTCCTTTGGTTGACGTTCCTGGAAGAACGCCACCAACTCACTGGAACACGAGGACAAAACTTTGTCCGTAGCACCAAGTCCAGCAAGCCATTATAATCCTTAGGAATCCCTTCCATTTCGATCCATCTATTCAGCAGAAGTTTTATCTTCGAGATAAAATCCTCGAAGTCTTGGTCTGAACTAGGCATTGCGTTTTTAAAACGCGTCCGGAAGCCGTCAGCAGTCAGCCGGAACCTCCGGAGCAATCTCTCCTTCACTTTATCATAGTCAGCCCTTTCCTCTACAGGGAGGCTATAAAAAGTCTCCATCGCGGGCCCCACTAGCAGTGTCGATAAAAGAGATGGCCACTGATCCCTATCAGCCTTAAGGGCCACACATTCGCCCTCAAATCTTTCTAAGAAGAAATCTAAACTGTCTATTTTCTCATTAAAATTTGGTAGCCGCAGCCTAAAAGGACGATGAGCCCCACCAGAAGTTGAGTTCTGACCACTCGCACCCACTTCTAACTTCTTTAATTGTAATTCTTTATCTATCATTTTCTCTTCCAAAGCTATTCTCATTCTCTCCTTCTCCAACTGTAACTCTCTATCTTCTCTCATCCTCTTTTCTTGCAATTCGAATTCTCTCTGTTTCCACTCACTTTCTTCTTTCATCTTCTTTTCTTGCAATTCTCTCTCTTCTGTCATCTTCTTTTCTTGCAATTCGAATTCTCTCTGTTTCCACTCACTTTCTTCTTTCATCTTCTTTTCTTGCAATTCTCTCTCTTCTGTCATCTTCTTTTCTTGCAATTCGAATTCTTTTCTTTTTAGCTCAAGCTCTTCAGCTCGAGCATCTCTTAGAGCATTGTGTTTATCAATTCTCTCCCTCTCTTCCTTCTCTTTCAAAGCTTTTTGATTCTCCACTGAATGGAATTCTGCCTTAGCAAACTCCACTAATTCTTTTCCTGTGTACCCGGCTGCTTGGCCCATCCGCGTGTAAGTATCAATGTCCATGTTGTCACTCAGAATGCTTAGTACTATTTCTTACAATAGATTTACTATGAAATCACTCAGTTGTATGTACTGTACACTCTTCACCTATATCAGTAGATAACTCTCTGGTTACAATGGTGCAGTAAATATAATAAATAAAAATATCACTTCTCAATATACATATATCAATATATTTGCGTGTAAGTATATGTCACCTCAACTCTTAGTGTAAATATATCATCAACCTTTACCTCTTATAATATAAATAAAGTCACACTTAGCCTATTGGCTATGTTATCACCACTTGTGCAAAATTAGCTGTCTAATACCAACTTCCTGATACCTTGAAAACAATGTATCAACTTACGATAATCAATAGTTGTATCATCACAACTTTCTGATACCTTGACAATACTGTAACCCTGGTTCAAAATAGGTATTACTTCCACAATTCTCTACTGGCGCCCACAATGGCGCTATGAACCAATACCACTGTAAAGTTTCTTTTCTTCTTTCCACTCTGTAAAGTGTCAGTCTGTATGCTCTGTAAGGAAGAGTGGTGTGTTGTTGAGATCAGGCATGCTCCAGTCTACCCAGCTGTAAATGGGTAACTCACCCTAGTCCTGAGTTAGGGAAGGCAAAGGCTGTAGGGGAAGCAGGCCCTAAACTTGGTCACTCCAACCGACGCAGGATGGTGTATGTATGAAGTAGAAGTGTAGAGTGTGATTACCGCGAATGGTGTACTGTTCGTGTGCTGACCAATATAACCACTCATACACATGTGTCTACAAGGCACCAATGCAGACTGCTGGAATCTTTGTTTACTCAATTTATTCAGACGTACACACTGGGACATACGAGTACATCATGGTATGTTGACATATCAATTTGTAGGTATACATAGCAGGTCTGAAGTCATGACACATTCAGAAATAATGGGCAGTACATCAAAAGTTCAATGTCATGATATATTATGGCCGCATCCCCCTATCTGACTAAACGCGTCAGTGAAGGCAGATCGGTAAATAACTAAGGTTACTTGACGTCCATAGTTTGTAGCATATATTATGAAACCACGAAAGAGGGGGTTTCTAGCAAGATTGAGATCTCCCTGTCACTGTCCGATAATAGGATAAATAATCTGTTCTCTTGGCAGTGATCAAAACATATGATGACCGAAATCTAACATGGCCGCCTCCCTGAGTTGTCGTTCACTCATTCATAGGAAGGAGAATATAAGCCAGAGTTAATTTATAATGGGTATATAAATGATTTCATAAATGTTCCCATACAGCTCTACGATGATCAGGTTAATTCACGTAGCCATAACCGCTGTAGGAAAGTCTGTCATCTTTGTCGATACAAAACACGACCCTAGCGATACGAAGCACAATGTTCCATCTAGGTCGAATCGACATGAGATCATCAAAATAGGGTCTGGCAATACATGGAGTCCGAATTATACATTGTACCGTACCTTAGGAGAGTCTCTAACATAAACTATCGTAGAGATACCATCTCCTTTAGAAGAAAACCACTTCATGAATTATATTTCCTTAAGAATCTACCAGCCCTTTGGAAAGTGCGTACACGCCATTATCACGGTACATCGGAACTCATCACGACTTGTCAAGACAACTCATACTTCCGCTAGACCGGAATAATAAGAATCTAGTCCCGCCTACCCATCCAAAATATACAATATAGGACTGATTCTACTTGTACTAATAATATGTAATACATATGAATTCAGGCCATAAACACAATAAGCAAATTAATATATTTTCTGGCCCTAAAAAATAAGTACAAACGTAAGCGCAATATCCTTGCGCCGGATCAATATCCAGAACGATTACTCCTATAATCAAAAGTGTGAATCAAACACGGATTATCTCGCTTTTACCATAGACAGCATTTTCATACACAAATGAATGAATGTCTATATCTTTTCCATATTAAATAGCCATATCGATTTTTGTAATATGTGCGTCAAAATATGCACGCAACAGATTACCACACCCCTCGGGAAAAAAAAATGGTACTTTTTTTTTTTGAAACACATCTAGGAGCAACATACAATAGGCTCACAACGCACCAATACAATGCGCAGATGATAAGCATAAGTTTTATGACCTTAGAGAAAGTACTTCACTAAGTATAAATATTTCCAGAGAGGTGTCACCAACGCATACTACAATATTAGCAATGACCCAATTTCCACATTAGTTTATACATAAATTTCATCTAAGATATCTTAACATCATGATCATCAAAGACGAAAAACATTGAAAGATCAGCGGTGAATAAATATCAATGAACCGCTAAGTAGTGTTACAATCAATATATGATATATTACATATGTGTACACATTTCAACATAGAAACAACTGTATCAAAGTTGTATAACAGTTATGAATCATGTGGGCATCTAGACAAAATATCTGCCATCACATTTTCTGACCCACGGATAGCTCGCACCGAAAAATGAAATGGCTGTAGAGCAATCGCGTATCGCGTTGATCTCGCGCTCTTCAGATTTTTACTCTGAATAGCCGTAAGAGCTTTCTGGTCAGTTTCCACAATGAAATGCGCGCCCAGAAGAAATCTTTGCAGTTTAAGGATTGACCAAACCATAGCCAATAATTCACGGTCTAGGACCGAGTAATTCTTCTCTGCGGCATTTAATTTCCGAGAAATATACATCACAGGATGCAGAGTTCCAGAGTACTCTTGCATTAGTGCAGCTCCAATCCCGGTGGATGAAGCGTCACTACGAAGAATAAATGTCTTATCTTTAGAAGGCAATACTAGGATAGGTGAAGTAGAAAACATAGTTTTAACCTTATCCAAAGAGGATTGACATTCTTGAGTCCAATGGACTACATTAGGAGACCCTTTCTTTAGCAAGGAAGAAAGAGGTGACATAATGGAGGACAGATTCGGGATGAATCGTCCATAAAATTGTATTAGACCTAAGAGACTTCGTACTTGCTTTTTAGTCTTAGGAATAGAAATTTTAAGTATCTTACTTGTATTATGGTCTTCTGTTTTTAGGAACCCATGACCAACACGGTGTCCTAAGAAAGATATTTCGCTAAAACCAATACATGCTTTCGATGGTTTCGCTGTCAGGTTATGCTCGCGTAAGATAGACAATAGTTCATTTATACCATTATAGTGATCGTTCCAAGCATCACTGAAAAGACAGATGTCATCAAGATACGCAATGACATCTGAGCGATGAGATAGGATTCGACGCATCATGCGTACAAATGTTGCAGGGGCGTTCATAAGACCGAAAGGCATGAAATTCCATTGGAATAGACCCCTAGGCGTCGAAAAAGCAGTAAACGGTTTGGCGTGTTCGGATAGTGGAACTTGCCAATATCCCTTAGACAAATCGAGTTTAGTAAAGAAGTGAGAATTCGATAGTCTCGTAAGTAGCTCTTCTAGTAAAGGCATAGGTTCAGCATCGAATTTAGTCACTTGATTCAATTTGCGATAATCCACGCAAAGACGTATGTTATTGTCTTTTTTCCGTACTATAACCATCGGCGAAGAATATGCTGATGTGGATGGTTCAATAATTTTTAACTCTATCATCTCATCTAACTCTTTCTCTACCTGTGCTTGAAAATGTATCGGGATAGGATACGGTCTGACTCTTATAGGACTATGGTCAGTAAGAATAATGTCATGTTGAATGACATCAGTTTGACCAGGAATGTCAGTAAGGACATCCTGAAATTGTTCTAACATAGTAGAAACTTGTTTCTGCTCTCCTGGAGATAATTCTGGAGAAATTGCAACATCTTTCCATGATTCATTAGAGTGAAGAGGAATCATTGGAAAAGGTAAATTTACATCCGAGAAACTCGTTTCCTCATCCTGTATTACTGACAGAGATGAGTACTGTCCATGTTGGACTGGAAAATCGTCCGTTGCCTGGAAAACAGGTTGTAAATAATCAGGACGTTCATGGAATTCCGTGAGCATGTTGATGTGGAAGGTTTTACGCTTCCCGTCAATATCGACGATATAGTCAACATCGGAAACTTTTGATATTATATCGTACGGACCTTTCCAAGAAATGAGAAGTCTATTTTCCCTACAAGGTAGCAAGACAAATGCTTTGTCACCTGGACAAAGTTGACGCAAACATCTCTTTTTATTGGCAAATTCCCTTGCCTTCTGTTTCGCAAATTCAGAAGAAGCAGTTGCCAATTTGCATGCTTCAATAATCTTGTGTCTAAGTGCGATGACATATTCATAAGAGGATTTTGTGTCATCGACAATATTATCAGCAGTTATAAGATCATGAAGTAAGGACATAGGACCTCACGGTTTCGCGCCAAAGACAAGTTCAAAGGGAGAAAATCCTGTATGTTCGTTGGCGACCTCTCTATATGCAAAGAGAGCCGCGGGTAAAACCCTATCCCAATCCTGAGGATGATCTTCTGTTATCTTACCTAGTAGGTTTTTCAGAGTTCTATTCAAACGTTCCACCATCCCATTGGACATAGGATGATAAATACTACTCAGCGATCTCTCTATCTTCAGAGTCGACATTACTTGAGACATGGTATCCGATATGAGTTGGGTACCATGGTCGGATAATATTTCTGCTGGAAACCCCAGACGAGAAAATATTAACCAAAGAGCATCTGCGACATCAGCAGTAGTTATGCTCTTTAGAGGAACAGCCTCCGGCCAACGTGTGCACATATCAACACACGTCAAAATAAATTGGTGTCCTCTAGCAGACTTTATCTTAAATGGACCAATGATGTCTATCGCCATTTTTTGAAATGGCCGAATGGGAATGTCTGCAGCCTGAATAGGTGCATCATGGCGTGGACCTCTGGATTTAATCTCTTGACATACTTTACAAGATCGACAATAGATTCGTATGTCCTTATTCACAGCAGGCCAAAAGAAAGATTGAAGAACTCTAGCTTTAGTACGGGAAAAAACCCATATGTCCAGCACACTGCGAATCATGAGCGTGCTGTAAGATTTTAACTCTCATATTTTTAGGCACAAGGATTTGAGAATGAATGGACTTAGCGGAGTCTTGTACCATACGTACAAGTACGCCATTCTTCATCGTAATCCAAGATTTACGATTAGTATCCTTATTCGGATCACCTTTTGTTGCCAGAGTAAAGAATTTCTTTAGAGTAGGATCATCTTCCTGCTGTTTGATAAAGGAATCGTGGGAAATCTCCAAGGGATCATCTTGGATCTGCGCATCATTATCTTCAGAATGTGAAGATTGTGGCATATTAAGAGCTTGAGCCCTAGTGATTACTGCATTAGCCGATTGCAAATTAACATTTTCCCAATTAGAAATTTGCTGTGAAGTGCATTCTTTCACCCCGTGAATGCGACCGATGATAAGATCAGCGATCGGATTCGGCAAGAGACATGCTTGCACCTCTCCTGTAAAGAAAGGCGTAGCAATATTGATAATGGCAGTGGAGTACTTCTCCAATGTGCCACCAAATGTTACACATTTGACTATATTGCCTGTAGCTCGAGAAGGATTTACGAGTGATTGCCTCACTCCAATGGTAGTGCACCCCGAATCGAAAAGAATTGATACCGGAGTACCATCTATTAGGCCCCTATTAAAGACAAGAGCACCCCTTCCATTATGCGCAATTGACGCATGGAGAGCGGGAAGCGGGTGACCGCAGCTTAAAGTAGACACTGTGGTTGGATCGAATAATGTTTTGCATTGCGAACACTCAGATGCTCTAGCAAAATCGAAAGCGGAATTTGCTACACTGTTGGAGTCTTTTTTATCATTATTCTGATTATCGGTGTCGTGGAACTCCTGTTGTGCAGAGTAAGCCTGGTAATAAGATTTACCATGTCTTTTGTGTTGTGATCTACCTCGGTTATAATTGTCTCTATAATTATTATTGCCTCTGTTATAACCCCTATTTGGGTTTGAATCATAATATTCATGATCATAATCATCACGCTCGTTATATTGAGTATCCCTGTAATATTGTTTCTTTTGTCTCCATGAAGCACTTGGGTAGTTCCTATAGCTACTCCCTTTCCGAGAATTTCTAACATTATGGGTACCCCTCGCGTGTCGAGGACTATCAGCCCGATTCCAGTTCTTCAAAGAAGAACTCTGATTTGAGTGGTTATCTTGGTTTTGATACTTATTCCAATTAACCTTTTTATCAAATTTATTTTTAGCTCCTTGGAATTTGTGTGAGTAATTCTGATTATATTCTGTTGCCGAAGCAACTGGCATACTCTCTTTAATGTTAGAGTTACTAAGAATCATGTCAGGGTGTGCCGTGGCATACTGGTCACAATATTCTTCCATTTGCTTTATTGTACCAGGTTTACGCTCATGTAAGAACTCTAGGAATGATTTATTTACAGAAGACATGACCTTGTCTCTTAGCAATAAATCCGTAAGACCATCAAATGTTTTCTCTGTTTTGGATAATTCAATCCATCGTGAAAGTGTAATTCGTGCTTTTGAGATGAAATCTGAGAATTCTACACCTACCTCAGGTCTCATTGTTTTAAACAAAAGACGGTAACCTTCTTCAGACAGCTGATATCTCTTTATCAAAGCTGCCCTAACAGCATCATAATTATCTTTGTCGGCCTCTTCAACAAAATATAACTTACTCAGAGACTCCCCTTTTAGATTTTCAGACAACTGATTCACATACTGTGATTTGTCAACATTATGAGATCGACAAGCCCGTTCAAATCTAGAAAGCCAAAATGTTATGTCATCACTGGTAGGGTTAAACGCTGGTACCTTGACCTTGTACACAAAGGGTTTACCATTACTACCAGATGCCTGATTAACATTACTCATACATGTCAATTTTAATTTCTCTAATTCAAACTCATGTTCTCTTATTGCTTTTCTCTCTTCAGCTTCTCTATCTAATCTTCTCTGTTCTGCAGCAGCTTCTAATTTTTTCTGTTCTGCAGCAGCAGCAACTTCTAATTTTTTCTGTTCTGCAGCAGCTTCTAATTTTTTCTGTTCTGCAGCAGCAGCAACTTCTAATTTTTTCTGTTCTGCAGCAGCAGCAACTTCTAATTTTTTCTGTTCTGCAGCAGCAGCAACTTCTAATTTTTTCTGTTCTGCAGCAGCTTCTAATTTTTTCTGTTCTGCATCAGCTTCTAATTTCTTCTGTTCTGCATCAAATCTCCTTTCCTCCACTTGCATCTGCAATTTCTTAAGTTCAGCAGCAGTATCAGCTTCTTTTTCTAATCTTTTTTCTTCAGCTAGAGCTTTCCTTTCTTCTGCAGCAGCTTTTTTTTCTTCTATTTGAAGTTTTCTCTCCTCAGCCGCAGCTTTTTTTTCCTCAGCAGCAGCTTTTCTTTCTTCAGCAGCAGCAGCAATTTTTTTCTCTTCTGCAGCTAATGCTTTGTCATATTGAGCAACAGCCCATTGTTCTAAGTCTTTTCCAGTCTTATCAAGAGATTTTCCTTGTGCAATGAAATAATCTAATGTAGACATATTGTCTTCTTAAATCAGAAACCTGAAAAAGTAAATAAATTACCCTCTTTCACGTTAATGAGAGACAAGTCTATACCATAGACTTAGTCTTAGTCCAAACTTGTATGGTTTATAATAACCAATGATAACTTGAGTACCTATGGACACAATAACTGTATCTCAAATACTGTGGGAGACAAGCCTTACAAAGGTCTTGTATACCTCAATGTAATCAAAGATCACTTGAGTACCTGTGGAAAAAAATATTTCCCTTTACCAATCACTTTGGGAGACAAGCCTTACAAAGGTCTTGTACATTTTGTTTTATAACAATAACAATCATAAAGTACTGATCTGTACTATACTATCAGTGTATACCACTATACGTCATATGTCAACTAAAGACATTACAAAGGACAAACAAGAAAAGACAATATGAACACATTTGCAGAGATCAAATTAAATTAAATAGGAGAAATGAAAAAAATGATCACAGAAACCGTGATGATAACTGCAATAATAAAATGACAAGACAAATAACGCCACAGTGTATAAACATAAGGGTGTAAAAAAACTGAAATGAAAGGAAAGATGAGACCTACAATTATACAAACAAATCAAACAAAAATAAAGAACAGAAAAAATGTTACAAATACAAATATGAAACAGTCGTCACAACTAACCAAATATTTGCAAACTATGTTGCATGCAAATTTCAATTAAGAAATTGCTCCCTATCGAACGCCAGAACAAGACCAATATCACTCGGTATTTCCTGTTCTAGTCACCTCCCATCCAGGCCCGCAACATATAAACACCTACACATATAAACAAATAACATGTAAGCATAAATAGCATATAGCATACAATATAATTTATGTCATGAATGGAATGTGTTGCAGGTATAGTGTTGTAAAGCAGGCACAGTTTATTTTAATACTAATAACTTGCCACTTTATTGAGTAATAGATTTAATTCTAAACTATTACACTGTCAATTTTTTCTCTTTTGAGCATATGAAGATCCAACGATGAACTATGCACTTTATGTTCAACAACACTGTGATTCTTCTGTACGTTGAGAAATGTCAACAATACTGCTCCAGATATTTTCTACACTTGATACCACTGTCCTGTGTAATACTGTCTGTACAGCGAAAAAACTGTCAACAAGCGCTGACCTAGATACAGCATCCTATCGGTAATACAGGTCAAGCTGACATCGACTGTATAGCTGTCCTACTGGTGTTGATGTGTTCAAACAAATGTTCTTTCAGCTGTAAACTGTGATTCTCAACACAAAACTGCGTAAGCTGGACCCAGGAATCTGGCTCGCCACTGTAAAGTTTCTTTTCTTCTTTCCACTCTGTAAAGTGTCAGTCTGTATGCTCTGTAAGGAAGAGTGGTGTGTTGTTGAGATCAGGCATGCTCCAGTCTACCCAGCTGTAAATGGGTAACTCACCCTAGTCCTGAGTTAGGGAAGGCAAAGGCTCCAGGGGAAGCAGGCCCTAAACTTGGTCACTCCAACCGACGCAGGATGGTGTATGTATGAAGTAGAAGTGTAGAGTGTGATTACCGCGAATGGTGTACTGTTCGTGTGCTGACCAATATAACCACTCATACACATGTGTCTACAAGGCACCAATGCAGACTGCTGGAATCTTTGTTTACTCAATTTATTCAGACGTACACACTGGGACATACGAGTACATCATGGTATGTTGACATATCAATTTGTAGGTATACATAGCAGATCTGAAGTCATGACACATTCAGAAATAATGGGCAGTACATCAAAAGTTCAATGTCATGATATATTATGGCCGCATCCCCCTATCTGACTAAACGCGTCAGTGAAGGCAGATCGGTAAATAACTAAGGTTACTTGACGTCCATAGTTTGTAGCATATATTATGAAACCACGAAAGAGGGGGTTTCTAGCAAGATTGAGATCTCCCTGTCACTGTCCGATAATAGGATAAATAATCTGTTCTCTTGGCAGTGATCAAAACATATGATGACCGAAATCTAACATGGCCGCCTCCCTGAGTTGTCGTTCACTCATTCATAGGAAGGAGAATATAAGCCAGAGTTAATTTATAATGGGTATATAAATGATTTCATAAATGTTCCCATACAGCTCTACGATGATCAGGTTAATTCACGTAGCCATAACCGCTGTAGGAAAGTCTGTCATCTTTGTCGATACAAAACACGACCCTAGCGATACGAAGCACAATGTTCCATCTAGGTCGAATCGACATGAGATCATCAAAATAGGGTCTGGCAATACATGGAGTCCGAATTATACATTGTACCGTACCTTAGGAGAGTCTCTAACATAAACTATCGTAGAGATACCATCTCCTTTAGAAGAAAACCACTTCATGAATTATATTTCCTTAAGAATCTACCAGCCCTTTGAAAAGTGCGTACACGCCATTATCACGGTACATCGGAACTCATCACGACTTGTCAAGACAACTCATACTTCCGCTAGACCGGAATAATAAGAATCTAGTCCCGCCTACCCATCCAAAATATACAATATAGGACTGATTCTACTTGTACTAATAATATGTAATACATATGAATTCAGGCCATAAACACAATAAGCAAATTAATATATTTTCTGGCCCTAAAAAATAAGTACAAACGTAAGCGCAATATCCTTGCGCCGGATCAATATCCAGAACGATTACTCCTATAATCAAAAGTGTGAATCAAACATGGATTATCTCGCTTTTACCATAGACAGCATTTTCATACACAAATGAATGAATGTCTATATCTTTTCCATATTAAATAGCAGTACTATCTATGGAACATGAACACAAATGAGGACCACACAGATTAAGGAAACACCCACATCACACCACGAAAACAATATTCCAGTCACGAGGAACAGGACGATAGAACACAAAGAGCAAAGATAGATCAATATCTACAATGCGTGACTGAGCACGAACGAAAACAAGGGATACCTGTAAACGTATTTACAAGATAGTAAGATAGGACAAGAGAAAACACCATTTAAACAGAACACAAGAAATACTAAATATACACGACAATATAACTACACACTTCACAACTACAGCTAACACCAACAGGGCTCTGGAATGTTATGCAGGGCAGCTGCAGGAAATTCGTCTGTCAGACTCCACCACAGAACACATACAGCCACCACCTAATAGAATTGGTCTAATCCAATCTTTTCCTACGAAAGGCCAAAACTGGATTACACTCACACACCAATACACTATAACACCAAAGACACAACGAAAACTACAATCAACAATGAGGTGCTAGAAGCTAACTCTTGCACCAAGCACTGTCTTCCCTTCAGTAATAATAACCTAAGCAAAGTATCAATACAATTATATTATAATGTATCAAAATATAACAAACACTAACTCCAAACTACAAAGAACACAGAGCAAAATTAAATTAATCAACAATGAACATACAATCAAACAAACCAAGTCATACTGGTACAATGAGAAAAGACAAAACAAAAGGAAAGAAAACAACAACAAATTAAGAAGCAGATGAAGAAAACAGCACTATACTATACAACACATCAAAGTAACAAAGCCAAGAAGATTAAATACTCAGAAAAACAAGAAAATTTCAATATATGACATAATACATAAACATACAAACAATAACTTAACTGAAGCTCCAACGGCGCTTGAGTAAGCCGAATCTTCCGCACTAACGAAGATGATGAACAGAACAAAACAAGACTCCACACTTAAAAATACGTGATCCAAACGAATATAGTCCAGGAATAAGTACACTGTCAAGACTGAGTGCCACGGTACACCACGGTGCTAACACAGCACTGTCTATATTATCACAGAAAATGTGTACTATTTCACAGTTCAGCTACACAGCTTGACTACACAGTCTTCTGTAAGTCAGCAGGGCACCAGCGCAAACAGATTCACCCCTGATTGGGCCCTTCTGGGTTGACAGCGTCGGCCTAGGAAGGTCACGTCAGATTTTCTTCATCCTGTGTGGGCACATATGAGAAGCCATGACAGGACCAGCAGCACATCACGATGACCTGGGGTACCAACAACCTCTAACCACCTCCTATCAACTAATACCACTCTATCAAACAACTCATACCACCCTATTACCGAGGTTGACCAAACTAACTCCCATCTGACACCTGGTCATGCCACCTGGGCCCCTAGTTAAATGGTACCAACCCCCAAGCTCCGCTGCTCCACCTGGAACAATGTCGACAACCACCAAAAAGACTCAGAATTATACCAAACTGACCGTCCTGATGCACTCTGTAACCTTAGCCTATCACTTTGACAATCCTCCCCAAACCTGCAACCATCACAGAGCAAAACACTTGCAACTACACTACACACTATTTCACCTGCAATAAACTGAAAACCTACAGAAAATAGCCATAACGAACTGTGCTGGTAAAGTAGGTCAGCGCTTGCGAACGAGGTCAGGTCACGCGACCGTAAACAATACCGTAGAAACTGACATACGCACTACCCTTTCACTGGACACTGGAAAAAAAACGAAAACAACTCACACCCGTGAGTTTAGGAAAATATGAAGGCGCCAACACAGTGGCGTTACCAGCCTTCTAACACTGTGTGTGTACAAAAATTTAATGGCAATAATCATACTGGGTCAAAACGTCAGCTCGCTGGGAATTAACGCTATAACATACAGGCCTCATGACCCAAAGAATAGTCCGCATTTAGTATTATCAAAACATCGGCCCCATGGCCTCTAACTAACCGGACAAGAGCCACCCAGTTGTCAGAACAACAATCTATAGATGCTGTTGGATTTAACCCTATTTGTACCGTGGATTTAACTCACGGCTCATTGTCTACAAAATAGTACCACAGCACACAATAGCTGACATGAGTAATACAATAACGCCTCAAATACAGTAATATCGCTTTAATGAGAAGTACACACAGCAATCACTATGCATGAAACTGCAATACATAAGATAATGAATACATAAGCCAACTTACTTGCGATAATAATACCAACTCTCTTAATAGCACAAAGGCACAGCACAATGCACTGAAAACTGCCACATATCCGTCATGAGAACCAAAATGGTTACCGACATAAACTCATCAGTGAAGGCACTGAACTATCGCTCAGAGGCGGCACCTAATACTAGGTTAAAGCAATACACAATAGCAACCAACGTATCACCATTAAAACTAGAGTTTTCTAAGCACAATCTAGCACCCATCAACTATTCCTGAACGTATGACAATCGGCAAGCACTGAACAACAATTGGCATCCAAATAATTCCCCAGCAAACTGCTGACAAAAACCATCTACGACCTCATCGGCCGGCGGACATCGCAAGAATACCCTTGCGCCCAAAAGGTCCCTTCCGGCTTTCATTCTAATCGAAAACTGGCCGAGCCGGTTTCTACAAGAGACGAACCAGTGTTGTTGCTCTCCAGTGTGACCAATATAAAATTTAGCAAAAGTCTATGTCGTGACAACATATAAAAAACTTAGTGATCATGAAGTACTCTATTCTTTCGATGTACCGTGTTTTGTATTATAATCAACACATGCACTTTCAGCACTTTGCATAATTGCATTTGTGGGCTTAAAGTCTGCACAGCATGTATCAATGTTAATCTTACACTGTAAAATAGAAGTGAGTGTGTCCGCATTCATGGACCTCCTGCAGTCTGTGTGGATTTTTTTCATCATTGAAAATGATCTTTCGCAGTCAGCATTGCTGTGAGGGAGTATCAGCAGTCGCTGAATGATGACTTTCAAATTAGGGAAGCGGATGGCACCAGTACTAGTTGTCTGGTCAACAACTTCCTGCAAATAGCAAGCTCTTGTTCTGACCACTATCTGTCAGTAGAGGCACACACACATCAGACAACATACAGTAGAGAATGATTTAAAAATACAACGAACAAAGCAAACGGCTAACAGCACCCCAAAAAAAAAAAAATTTATGAACAGAATATCAAATCTAGGAAGAAAAAAACGTACCACCAAAAATGTACAAAATTATTATTTAAGAGTTGGTAACCTAGACCAGTGATAACAGATTGCCACTTTATTAAAAAATAAAGCAGCGAATCTTGAGCGCTGGAATAAAGTAGGCCTACTCAACGCAAACAAACTTTTTTTTTGTAGTTATGTAGGGCCTAAACAAAATATTATGACAATTTATCGGAAATATATTGAAGGTCAAGATATAATTGGAAAGATTAAGACAGCGATTAAATTGCAACAAAGCAAAACAACAGCAATATTTAAGCAAGTTATAAGTACTTAGCATTTTTAAACAAAATGGCGTCGAAGAGTGGTGGCAAGCAAGCGTGGTCGTTGATAACAGGTAACTTTAAAAATGTGTCATGTCACGCTGAAAACCGAAAGCGTTTGAGGCCGAATTCAAAGTTTTTGCCGAATTGTTGGGTATAAAAGGATTTGATTGGTTGCTGGGAGAGACCTCAGTTTAAAAACGGACGCCGAGATTCCCGGAATTAAAAATAAAAAAAATTGGTAAAAAAAAACATGGGCTAGAAAATATTTTCTGATTAAAAATTTTTTAAAATATGGGTTGGAAAATATTTTTAGAATTAAAATTTTTTTTTTTTTTTTTTTTTTTTTGGGGGGGGGAGAAAAATCCGTACAACGAGTCCGTACGGCCGTACACTGCTAAAAGTATCAAAAATCCGTACAATGTACGAAAAATTCGTACAGGTTGACAGGTATGTACACTCACCATTTGGAAAATGTCAAATACAGGAAACATTCAGACACAAATATATAAGGTTAAGCCATGAGTTTTTAATGCTTTTATTGTGTAAAATATGATTGCATGTTAACATGTTTATGGTTACATTATAATTTAGAAATCTTCACCCATATGCCTAGAGATTTTTTTTAATAATAACAATGAGCAAGTATAGCATTTAATAGAAAAGAAAACATGACGGATAACCAAGGAAGGATAAACTGTTTTATGGAAAGGAGATCAACATGACAATAAGGATGTAGAGACCTTCAAAATCTCTATGAATAAAGTGTAAAATACTTGGAAACTAAATAAATAAATTACACCCATGATTATGGAACATCAGGAACAAAATAACTTCATCATTGTTAGAGTACTTGAAGCCTTGGGATATGGAACCAATGACAGAAACAGAAATGATATTGTACCTTGCTCCCCGCAATGACAAATAAAATGTTGTCAACATGCATTTAGATTATGATTAAGTTATGCAAATATGATATACTATTGCTCATATTTCCCAGTGTTGCCACTCGTCACATTTTTTTTAGTGACGACCTTCTGTATTAGATCAGGTTGGGAATATTTTGTTGGTCAGTGTTGCCAATTTGAAAATTTGATGAAAAATGTTGTAAAATGCTGGATAGTTTAAATTTTTTTTGAAGTTGATGTCCATCACGAAGTTTTTATATAGAAGTTGATCTCATATAGACATAGGATCCCAGTGTAGGAATTAGGTTAAATATTTCTGAAACATTTTTAGACTTAGAACATTTTTTTAGACTTTAAATATTTCTGAAAATTTTTTTTACTTAGAAAATTTTTAGGATAATTGGGATATTGATAGTATACAAATGTCTCCCTACGGCATACATTTGCAGGGCCCCGGGATCTGTATGTAGCCGTGTATACCGTGATTTCTTCAGATACAGACTATATCCCACTAAAAAACAGAAAGAGGCACAGATTAACATATACAAATTAATATATTATGAGAAACAGAGAATAAAATAAATTTTGACACAGATTTTTAATTAGGCTAGCTTCGCTTGTAGATGCCAAGGATTGGTCATGTGATATCCCCAACCAATCGTAAGGCTCAGTATTTTTCCCCGGGCTGGAATGAGAACGGGACGCTATTCAGTGAGGACAAGTAAACGAAGCCTAGCAGACGTGTGTAGTCTAGCGCCGTGTATTTTCTTATGTTGAGGAGATCAACTTCGCACTTATATAACAAAAGTGTATTTCAAATTTGTGGTGTAGTTTGTTGAGATTTCTACACATCTGTAAGTAGTATGATGTATAACAATGCCCTTCCTTTAGATAGAACACAAGGACATAGCTGCAACAGAGCTACGCTCTAAGAATGAAACGAAATCTTATACCTAAATGTTTTGCTGAGGAAGAAGGTCCTTATGTTGAGAGTTATTTAACCTAAGGAATACCAAGGAGCAAAAGGAAAACATGGACTAATAAATTAAGCTGAAGAGATAGAAAATGTCGTCGAACCTAGAAAACATTGACCCAAATGAAGGAACACTGTAGAAAATGAATAGTCTCGCCGTGTTGTGAAAAATTGTAGATGATAAAAAGATGTACAAAGGGATATGGCATAACTGAGCTATCATATGAACATTCTACATGCATTTACTTATTATTCACCCACATGCCATTGTTCATGAACTTGTTACATTTGATTTAAGCCAGCCCTTGTTGAAGGCTATTAAAAGTCATTTCTATGAAAACCAATGCTGTTGAAGAATCAAATACTTACAGTTGGCCATTATGCAAATAAATCAATCCATCCTAAATTAATCGCTACATGTACATCTAAAAGAAACAAGCATTACTTCTGCTCTAACCAAATACACCTTAGAGGATTATCCAAGAACCTGGTAAACTCCTGTAAGACTGCAGGAGAGAAATTTCAAGCTCTAGCGGACAAGCTAGTTTTAAAAATCTAACACTCTCTAAATAAACAGCAACCCCCAAGTCCCTGCCCCGACAACAACTCTAATTGGATGAATCAATGGAAAGCCTCCACTCTTCCGGTATATAATTGATTTTGAGGGTTGCCAATAAACTAGAAATGATGTGGCACGCAGAAAGGCCACCCTCTTTGAAAAAGAATGTAATAAGCGGCTTCTGGCGGTTCCTATACACAGAAATTGTAACATCTTCTGCCAGGAGATTCCACTGTTGCAATCTGGAACCCAAAAGCTCCGCCTTGTTCTTCGGTAAATTCAGATCTCTTACAAGATCATTCAGTTCACCTTGGGTTATTAAGTATGGTTTAGTGGATGTAGTTTGCTCAAAATCTGGGTCGCTTGAGGTTGATGGTTCAGGACCACCAATGTCCTCTTCTTCATCAGTGGAAGCAGCTGAAAATGATTCTGGCATTATGGGAACTGGTAGGTCATCGCCATGTGGTACCGGACGTATTGCAGAGGGGATGTTTGGATATTCCAAAGTCCATTTTTTCTTCTCTGATATGCCTTTCCCAATTGGAGGGACCATGCAAAAGTAACAGTTGTTGAGATGATCAGTGGGCTCTCTCCAAATCATTGGGACTGCAAAAGACATATCTTGCCTTTTGCCAGTCAACCACAGTTTAAGATGTGCTGCACATGTATTGCAGCATATGTGTGGCGCTCAGCTCTTATCTTGATCTCATATTCTGCAGCCAAAATACAAACTGTACGCCTTCTTAATCACTAGTTATATTTCGTTTTTGTGATAGAAATGTCACCTCACCACATATATAACAGAAATTATTAGCACTGTTCACACATGTCCTAGGCATTTCTAACTACGATACTTTTGATAAGGACAAATGCACTAACTAATGGCAAAATTTTATCAGAGATAAGATATTTATACACAAAGGTGATGTAATCATAGGTAGGATTGCATCTTCAACTTCTAGTTACATTTTTATTGGTCATCAGAAAGAAATTATGCAATCGCCCACAACAGTTGCGTCATATATATAAATTGACCGTAATTAAATAAACTAGTAGCATATATCTTGAAAACTAGAGTCAATCAACATTTTTAATGTCATTTTCTTTTACAGCACTGTGGTGAGATATCCGTGATACACTCCGCCCAAATAAATAAATAATACAGCGTTTGAACGTTTTCTATGCCATAAAAACAAATCAAGTGCAAAAATATTTAACTAACGATTTGAACTTTTGTCACTACGCCAAGTAAATTTACCACCCAGCCCGACATCCGTACCCTACCCCTCTTCTTAGTGTTTAGGAACGAACGTCGAGAAAACTGGAAAATATTTAAATAATTCCACTATTACGTTAGAAAATCTATCAATAACTATAGCCTTAGCGACGGTTACTAGGGCCATCGCAAAATGCACTAACGCGAACGCGGGCTAAGATTTGAATCTACGAACGCCAAGCGATGACACCCCCCCCCCCCCCAAAAAAAAAAAAAAAAAAAAAAAAAACCACAAGCTTTTTCGTTACCCGTCCTAATATTTAAAACGACCATTAGACAGTTTGGCAGCCGGCCAACGCGTTGTTTCGTTTTCAAAAAACTGGCGAGAGAGAGAGAGAAGGGGAGGATTAACTTGAAAAAAATCAAGGCTAACTTATGCGTTTGAAACTGAAACTAAAACCTAAAATGTGTGCAGGCAGAGAAAGGGGCAAGAAAAACGTAGATAATGTATTGCATTCTAATGGAAAAATAAATAAAAGGAAAGGACGGAAACGATAATATTGTTTATGGGAATACCATATAAATCCTTATAGTATGTTATCTTGCTTTAGAGTAAAAGTATGTGGTTCTGAATAAATAAAGAAGAAAAGTTCAAAGATGAAAACGAAGATAAATCATTAAAAGAAATCCAGATATAAAGATAGAGGACAGTTGTCTGTTTAATAATCACTTTCCATTTTGAAAATTGGCCCATTAATGACGAAGATATTGTAGAAAATAAAAATTGAAGACAGACAGACATACACAGTGGTAACCGCTCAACTTTGAAAATCTTCGGATGTTATATTTTCTAAACGAGTTTTTGAAAGATAGTCAAATTGGCTTAACTTGATTTGATTGGTTGAGGTTAGTCTAGGAAGAAAGGGGATATAACGAACGCTTTGCTAAGCATAGGTGCCACTTGAAAAAAATATTTCCTCCAAGAATGGTTAAGAGCAGAAGCAGAGCAATTAGCGACCTATTGCCTTTGCGGTCTGGAAGTCGGCGATCTGAACCTGTGCCATTGATCGCTAGTTAACCTTATACTTGTGAAATATTTCATTGATTGCGGTAAGAGGAACAATTTTATTGATGTATATATATTATTATTATTAAGATGTAGAGGCCAACCCAGATAGGGCGCCCACAAATTTTGGTTGTGCGACATTTGCCTTGGTGGACGATTGCGACATACAAGAAGCATAGGCATGCCTAAGTAGATTAATGAAGCAAATGAAAGTATATTGTGTGGGAAAATGGATATAAATATATAAAATATTACGACTGTAAGACCAGAAAGCCACTGGCAGTCTCCTGCAGATCACAGTGTTGTAATAACTTTGAAAAATAAATAGAATGTCATACTACCAGAGTTAACAACTCACTAGAGAGAAAAAAAAGTGTATCCCAGCTGAAGATAACGAAGGTTTAAAGTGACAGAAGCGTTGAAACCATGTGGGGAGAAGAAGATACCCCCTGAGTATGAAGAAGTCACAAATAAAATTAAGGACTGTAGCTGCTGGTTAGCACAGGAAGCTGATCGCAAACTGTTTGATGATGTTTACTTAATTGTTGTGGAGATACACATATGTATATAGAGTACTTAGGGAGGCCTGTTCCTCTTGTTGCAGGGTTGAGTCATATATTACCCAGTGAGCCATAACCTGGAGCTGCAGAGTTTCGAGGCAACATGGTTGCTTGAAGGTTAAAGTCTTATCTGCCTCCAGAACACACTGTAGTGAACGAGTGTGTATTTTCCAGCAAGTCATCTATCTTCAAAGGAACCACAAGATAAGCCATCAGATTGCGGGCTTATCTCTTAGTATACGAGCGGCCTTCTAGAGAGGCCGATGATCGATCCCCGTCAATAGCGAAAATTTATAGCTGAATGCATGTTTAAAACCACTGAACAATTTAGTTACGTGCATGATATAGGGGTTTCATTTCTTCACATTTTGATATATAATACTTATGTTATCTTTATAAATAAATTATTTATTGCAAAATCTGTAATGGTAGTCATGAAAGGCCGCTCGTATACTAATTCATCACGTTGTATTCTCCACACGTCTAATAAACTGTTTTGTGAAATGATGAGACACCCAGTCCTTCCAAGTAGTGACACTTCCTAAGACAGTATTGTTTCAGCAGGGAATAAAATTATATAAACATTATAGTAGTGACATTTATGGACAAGATGTCCTTCATATTTATTTAATGCTGTACATAAACACACTTCATTTTAAGTTTTAAACATTCCTGTACCAAAAGGTTTGTGGTACAGGAAATTAAAATTGTAGATGTTGCAAAATTGGTTTCAATACATTGCAAACACGGCTTCGCATAGTTTTACAGACCATTCACCGATCGATTATCACAGGACCGGCCGCTTACAAAATGGCGGTGTATCGACAATATGTCGATGAGACAGCGGCAATCGGCAATGATAAATAAAAGCATAATAGAATCATTGTGAAAAGGATTTCACCTTTTAGTCCAGGAGAGGATTGTGTATAACTGCATATAAGGAAAAAGGTAGGAAGTTATCATTTACGGAGATATATGCGTATTACGGCTGCCCACAGTTCCGCTGAAAGCCTGTAAACCCACTTCTGTTCTAAATACTAAAAACAACAAAAAACAGTTTGGGAAATTACATGGATAGGAATATAGAGATATATCGATTGTATAAAACAAGATAAGATGGAACAGTATGGATAATATATAAGCCGAGGATGAGAAAGGGAAAGTTTCAGTCAACGCACAGATCGGGTGTAATCGCTGTTTCGGGAAAGGATTTCAGCCCGAGTCTTAGGCTGTGACGTCAGTGCTCTACGATACGTCCGCCAGAGTCGTATAAGAGCGGAGCATAAACTGAAAGGAAACACACTGAAATTAGGTTTGAGACATACTGACGGCAGAGATCGCCACTACGCTAATGCCATCTGAAGTGTGAGCGGATCGCCAGAAGTTTTCAGTCAGTGTCTGGAGTCTGAGGGTTCCATGAAATAACTCAAACCAGACTGTCTAGTATCAGAAGCTTGTGTTGTTCATCCGAGGCAATCCCACACAAGTGCAAGACCCCAACGAGTGAACCACAGCTGGTCATTGATATTCCTATAGCTGGGTCTACCAAGTCTGATATCTACAGTCAGCATTGCCAAGTTGAAAAGATAAGTGTCATTTAAGACACTGACCACCTATATATGAAACAACAGCCAATAGTTGTGATATGAAACAAAGCTACCACAGTATTCACATCATAATATACTTCAGTCAAATGATGACAGTAATGTGTAAAGTCAGAGGACTAATAGAACAGTGATACAGTAAAAGTGATTTCAATTTTCATTAACTTTATTGTTCAAGATCCTGAAGTCTAAAAGGACAAGACTACTTATTAACATTGCTGAGTGACGGTTTCTAGTGAATATATTTTCTTCAAGGACAGAAAATCCTACAAAAACATTAGTTTAGAAATAATAGTAATTGTGTGAATATTTTTCATATATTATAAATGCTCATTTCCATATAGCAGAAGTAGACGATCAGTGTATATATTAAAAGAATTAATTGTACCTGAGGACTTATTCACTTTTTACACTTGTGTTTAAAGTGAATGTTCATTTTATTTATCCCTAGACGTTAAGTAATCATAAGATAGTCACAGGGAGGAGACACCTTAAATCCTGGTACAGCTTCTTACCAACTGGCCAGGGTTTTCACAGTCTGACTATTCTTATGATATCAATACACCAGTGCTTATTTCTAAGACTGGGGTAGTACTTGTAAGACCAGAACTCTTTACTGGTATACTATCCTGGTAGCATATGAGATACCTGGTTATCCATCTACCAACCTTATTCTTACCTAAATAATTAAATTTAAATAACCTACCGCTACAGTGGGGGGCTCGTCCGGGATATTTTTGATATTCCTGAGCCAACTTTCTATTTCTGCTGTGTAGAAATTTTTTGGGTACATTTTTGGAAAGAGTTAACAAAGTAGGAAATAAAAAAAATTTTTAGGAGTACTATTGAGTACAGATAAAGAAAGCTGGTTCATATATGGTGAAGTCAGTTTAATTATCTTTAATTTTAATTAAGTTAATTATATTGTAGTAAGTTAGTTTGTGTAAGACAGCTTACCCTACTAGACTACAGATACATAATGGCTGACTTGGTTAAGTTTAGATCTGCCACACTGCGGGTGGGAAAAGAGCTTGGCATAAGTGATGATGCTCTGGTCCAGTACGTCACCACGGAATGTGAAAAGTATATGGACAGAGAAGAAAAGAAATTGGAGGCAGAAAGAGCCCAGAAATTTGAAGCAGAAAGAAAAGCCAAGAAATTGGAAGCAGAGAGAGAAGCCCTGAAATTTGAAGCCGAGAGAGAAGCCAAGAAATAAGAGACTGAGAGAGAAGAAAGGAGGTTACAAGCAGAGGCTGAGAGAGAAGAAAGAAGGTTACAAGCAGAGGCTGAGAGAGAAGAAAGGAGGTTACAATCAGATAGAGACCATGAGCTGAAAATGAGACACCTTGAACTTGAACTTCAGGCTGGGACTAGCACCCATGGTAATAGCTCACCTCTTTCTGAGAATAGCTTGTTTCAGAACATGGCAAATGGAGCCATGAGTTTCCACCTAGATCCATTTATTGAAAAGGAGGACGCAATTGAGTCGTACCTGGATAGGTACGAAAGGCTAGCCTCTACATATGGACTGGAAAAGGAAAAATGGAGTTAAAAGTTATCTCAGGGATTGAGAGGTATTGCATATGATGTGTTTCTGAAACTCCCCAAAGAAGATCAGGAAAAATATGAAATACTAAAGCAAGCCTTACTTATTCGTTATGAAAAGAACTCAGAGGCATATAGGAAGAAATTTAGAACTTCTAAACCTCTACCTGGAGAAACATATAACCAGTTCTCAGCTAGACTAGAAACGTATTTGTTGAAATGGAGTAGTTTAGTTAAGTATCAGAAAACCTATGAGGATCTGAAAGAAATGGTTATGTTAGAGCAAGTGAAAGATTCCATGCCTCAAGAAATGAGGAAATTCCTTATGGAACAAGGAGCAGAGAGGCTGGAAGACATTTTGAAATGTGCAGAGAGATACCAAGCAGCTCAAGCTGAACTGGTAGGAACAAAAAGAAAGCAAGTAGAAGGATACAAGCCACCACCACAAAATACCAAGGTTGACCACAAGGACCAACAGTACAGAAATAAGCAAAGATTTGATAATAAGGACAAGAACCCTCAGACTCAGGAAAAGAAACCCTACAAACAGGGAGATAAGCAACCACAACACTGTAGATTGTAAAAGGAAAACTCCTCATCACGCTGCATGTTTAGCAACAGGGAAAAGGACAGATATGATGGAACTGACAGTGAGTCAGAATAGCCTCCGTCATCTCCCTGTGAGTGAACTCGTAACCGTGAACGGCACTCGAGTCATGTGCTTATATGATACCGGCCTGGATTTTGACTCAGTTGTGAGTTCAACCCTAGTGCACCCTGATCAACTTACCACAGAGACCGTGGAAATACAAGGGGCAACTAAGGGAACAGCAACCATGACACTTCCTATAGCTAGGATCAATGTGAAATCTTGCTACGTGGAAGGAGCGATCACAGCCGCAGTGATAGATGACCCTATATACCCGCTGATATTGGGGTTTAGGTATGTATTTTTGGGTGACCCAATAAAACCTGTTGTCAAGGCAGCAGTCCAGACCAGGTCGAACACCAAAAAGAGAGTTGCAGTGGATATTGTTGGACCCCTCACTAGGACTAAGAGAAGGAATAGTTATATCTTAACTCTAGTTGATACATGCTTTATGTGGGGAGAGGCCGTAGCCATGGCATCTATAGATTCTAAGCATGTGGCAGAGACACTGTTGACAATATTCACCAGGTTAGGATTCCCACATCAAATATTGACTGACAATGGTTCTCAGTTCAAGCGAAAGCTAACCCAAGAAGTATTCAGGATATTTCAAGCCAGACATTATCATTGCTCTCCTTATCACCCACAAGGAAATGGTCAAGTCGAGCGGTTCAATGGTACGCTCATTTCTATTCTCAGAAAGCTGGCAAGTGAAAAACCTGAAACTTTGGATGTATACTTACCCGCTGCATTATTTGCATATCGGGAAGTCCCACATAATTCCACAGGAATGGCACCGGCCACATTGTTGTTTGGCCTGCCTATAAAAGGTCTACTGGAAGCATTGTTTCGGACTTGGACAGATGAGAAGGCAGAGGAATGTGTCACCTCATCAATTCAGTATGTTAATGAGTTAACATCTCGACTGAAAACGGGCTGGAAATTGGCTAATGACAATCTTCGCAGAGCCAGAAAGAAGCATACTGAATACTATAACAAGAAAGCAAAGGATAGGGAACTTGCTGTTGGAGAAAAAGTGCTTCTTCTATTGCCCAGCAGTAACAACAAACTGCAGATTTGTTGGCAGGGTCCATATAAAGTGCTAGAGAAATTATCTAGGACTAATTATAAAATTGACAAGAAGGGCAAAGAAAAAGTGTACCATGTCAATCTGTTAAAGACATATTATGACAGGACATCAACGGAAGTAGCCCATATGATGACTCTGGCCATCGCAACCGAAATGAAGCATGAACCCCTAACCTCAATAGAGTATCCATTGAGACCGACTGAGACATATGAACAAGTCAAAATTAGTACTCAGTTAACTCAGGAGCAGAGGGAGCAAGTTAAAAGGTACTAAAAACACATGCAGATGTGTTAACTGATAAACCAGGATGCACCAACTTATTGACATATTATATGAAGGTCATCCATCCAACACCGATCTGCATGAAGACCTACCCTATACCATATGCCAAGGCACAGGCATTGAAGGAGGAAATTGATTATTTGTTGCAAGAACAAATCATCTCCAAGTCAGAATCACCTTACAGTTCAAGTGTTGTACTGTTGAGAAAACCAAGTGGAGAACACCGACTCTGTATCGATTACCGGATATTGAATGCGATCACTGAAACCCAAACTGATCCATTACCGGATACCAATCAGCTGTTCTCGAAGCTAAGTACTGCGAAATATTTCTCTAAGGTCGATTTAAGTAAGGGATATTACCAGTTTCCTGTCAAACCCGAGATCCGACACATGCTGGCTTTTAGCACTTCGGATGGGCACTACGAATTTAATGTACTACCATTCAGGTTGAGAAACGCGCCAAGCGTATTTTCAAGGATGATGAGGAAATTGCTGGAGCCCTTGAAAAACTCAACAATCACCAACTTTATAGATGACATCCTCATTGCCACTGAAACATTTGAGGATCATCTACATTCCCTATCACTGTTACTGGATAGACTCATAGAGGCAGGGTTGACTGCTCGTCCAACAAAGTGTGTAATTGGATGTCAGGAATTAGAATTTTTGGGACATACAATTTGTCAGGGAAACATGTCTCCTGATCCCAAAATAATAGAAAAGTTAAGGAATGCACCTAGACCACAGACGAAAAAAAGATGTGAGGTCGTTTGTATCCTTTGGTGGATTCTATAAAAAAATACATCAAAGACTTCAACACCTTATGTGCACCTTTGACTGATCTGACAAAGAAAGGAAAACCTGACAACATAAAGTGGACAGCAGAGTGCGAGCATGCATATTCAGAACTGAAGCATAAACTCACTAGTATGCCTATTCTGAAGTTGCCAGATATGACGCAAGAGTTTATAGTACGGACTTTTTCAAATATGGGGAGCAATGTCGCAAAATTGGTTTCAATACATTGCAAACGCGGCTTCGCATAGTTTTACAGACCATTCACTGATCGATTATCACAGGACCGGCCGCTTACAAAATGGCGATGTATCGACAAAATGTCGATGAGACAGCGGCAATCGGCAATGATAAATAAAAGCATAATAGAATCATTGTGAAAAGGATTTCACCTTTTAGTCCAGGAGAGGACTGTGTATAACTGTATATAAGGAAAAACGGTAGGAAGTTATCATTTACGGAGATATATGCGTATTACGGCTGCCCACAGTTACGCTGAAAGCCTGTAAACCCACTTCTGTTCTAAATACTAAAATTAACAAATAACAGTTTGGGAAATTACATGGATAGGAATATAGAGATATATCGGCTGTATAAAACAGGATAAGATGGAACAGTATGGATAATATATAAGCCGAGGATGAGAAAGGGAAAGTTTCAGTCAACGCACAGATCGGGTGTAATCGCTGTTTCGGGAAAGGATTTCAGCCCGAGTCTTAGGCTGTGACGTCAGTGCTCTCCGATACGTCCGCCAGAGTCGTATAAGAGCGAAGCATAAACTGAAAGGAAACACACTGAAATTAGGTTTGAGACATACTGACGGCAAAGATCGCCACTACGCTAATGCCATCTGAAGTGTGAGCGGATCGCCAGAAGTTTTCAGTCAGTGTCTGGAGTCTGAGGGTTTCATGAAATAACTCAAACCAGACTGTCTAGTATCAGAAGCGTGTGTTGTTCATCAGAGGCAATCGCACCCAAGTGCAGGACCCCGACGAGTGAACCACAGCCGGTCATTGATATTCCTATAGCTGGGTCTACCAAGTCTGATATCTACAGTCAGCATTGCCAAGTTGAAAAGATAAGTGTCATTTAAGACACTGACCACCTATATATGAAACAACAGCCAATAGTTGTGATATGAAACAAAGCTACCACAGTATTCACATCATAATATACTTCAGTCAAATGATGACAGTAATGTGTAAAGTCAGAGGATTAATAGAACAGTGATACAGTAAAAGTGATTTCAATTTTCATTAACTTTATTGTTCAAGATCCTGAAGTCTAAAAGGACAAGACTACTTATTAACATTGCTGAGTGACGGTTTCTAGTGAATATATTTTCTTCAAGGACAGAAAATCCTACAAAAACATTAGTTTAGAAATAATAGTAATTGTGTGAATATTTTTCATATATTATAAATGCTCATTTCCATATAGCAGAAATAGACGATCAGTGTATATATTAAAAGAATTAATTGTACCTGAGGACTTATTCACTTTTTACACTTGTGTTTAAAGTGAATATTCATTTTATGTATCCCTAGACGTTAAGTAATCATAAGATAGTCACAGGGAGGAGACACCTTAAATCCTGGTACAACTTCTTACCAACTGGCCAGGGTTTTCACAGTCTGACTATTCTTATGATATCAATACACCAGTGCTTATTTATAAGACTGTGGTAGTACTTGTAAGACCAGAACTCTTTACTGGTATACTATCCTGGTAGCATATGAGATACCTGGTTATCCATCTACCAACCTTATTCTTACATAAATAATTAAATTTAAATAACCTCCCGCTAGTAGATAATATTATAACTTTAACTCCAGTCTTGTTTGATTTAATTTTCATTAAGTTAACGTTGTGTGTGTTTTTTTCCAAGCATTTATCACTACATTTGCATTACCCTAGACATGTAGCCATATAAAACATCACACAATAGAGAAAAAAATATTGCACAGCGTGAGATCTGAGGGAGGTAGCGTTAGGTCCCCTGAGAACTCATCAACACCATTTTCAACTATTAGACTCAGGGTCTTACATAGCTTGACCTCACGCTGTTGACACTTATATTTTCATTTATTTACCATCAATAACCTCCTCGGTGTTAATTCACCACAAGCACACCAAAATTAGTTAAGATCAGCTATTTTCATTTCTGGTACATTTTGGTTGTTGTCTAGTGTTATTTGTTTAGTTTAAATAACATACAGCAAATTTAATAATCGATTAATCATAGGAAGATATGATGTTGAAATTTAAATTAAAGTTTCCTCATAGAGGTTTGGTCGAGCGCTATAAATGTTCGTGCTTTGCTGTTACCTGTTACAAAAAAACTTAAATCTAGAGGAGTCCTGCAGCTATAGTTCATCAATTATGTGATGCTGCGGGCACTTCTCCACACACTCTTTCAGTGTAGGAGGTTAGTGGTGATGCTCTTCTCTCACACTAGCGGCGTTAGTACGACATATCGTCTGATGGCTTGTAACCACGAACTTGTGGACAAAATAGAAAAAAAAATGCTTCTGCTACGTACATTTGTTTGCGGAAACCTAACAGGAGCACTTTTCTCGTTGTCCACCCACCAAATGTTAATCTCTCAAATGAATTTAATTCTTGAGCACGCACAACGCAACTCAGAGAAGATGATCGAAATTCACCAATACTCTTCAGGATATTAACGCGAATAATGTGTCTGGGCGGCGAGAATAACGCTTTGGGCCTGAACTAACATTAACTAGTTACATATATCTCACAAAATGATATGAAACACTTGAGGCACATGTGAAGTAAGCATCACTCATTACTGCTCCAGTCGGAGTCTGGGGTTACCTCTGATGTCGGTTTTCCGCACACCTAGCAAAAAAAATCACCAGTGCTTGCTGTGGGGTTCATGAATCTACTATTTACATAAGTTGAGGTCGCCAGCCTCATGTATATAGACTAAGCAAGAAACACATTTCAAATTCACATTTGTAAAATAAATGTTACCCTTACCCCAATTGGATTATACACGATCTCTTTGCACGGATGAGAATGGACGTGAGCAATTTAGGTACATAAGCTCTCAAAATCCCGTTCGACTGAGAAATTCCTCTTATGACGGGCGTTCTATGAATCACTTCGTCTGGGATATTATTACTCTTATGCCGAATGATTCAATTCCTTATGTTTCCTGATTTTATGTTTCAAGTCCTGGCCCCTTAAGTTTACAGTCTTGTATTTATAAATGCGGGTTTACTTTTTTTTCTAAGTTTTCAAAATTCCCCAAATATTTTGATCTGTCACTATAATATAGGAATACTGAGTCCGATCCTTTCTATTGCTTCTGGGAGTCGCTATTAACGATGTGATGCAGTCTCTCTTGTGTGTTCCGTGTTTTTGATTTCGCTACATTATATGTTCAGTTCTCAGTTCACACCTGTGATTTTTTTTTTTTTTTCGTACGCCCGCTAATATTCGAGGCGAAATCTCAGGTTATTCCTAATGTCTAACCTGACATTGATTTTACGTGAGTATCCCTTTTTACTTGTACAGAGACAGGTGTCCCTCGCCATTCAGGCAAATACTCTCCGATTTCGGAGGTACCCATTGCAGCTGGGTCGGCTACGCTAGCGCGGCTCCCCCACACATGTGATGATATGCATTGATACACCGATTCCATTTGTAGTATTTATAAGTCAAAATAATGTAGATAGATTCAGAGAGGCTAACGTGTGAGCTAGACCAACAAAATGTTGTATTGGATGTAAAGAGTTAGAATTCTTGGGACATACCGTACATCAGGGTAGCATGACCCCTGACCCCAAGAATCTGGAGAAATTAAAAAGAGCACCGCGGCCACAGACAAAAAAAGATGTGCGATCTTTTGTGTCGTGTGGATTTTATCAAAAGTACATTAAAAAATTTAACTCTATATGTGCTCCTTTGACTGATTTAACCCGTAAGGGACATCCTGATAAAATTGTTTGGTCCGCACAGTGTGAATTGGCTTACCAAGAGTTAAAGGAAAAACTCACTGGCAGACCTATTCTAAAATTGCCTGATTTGACTCAAGAATTCGTGGTAAGAACGGACGCAAGCAATGTGGGCCTGGGGGCCACTTTGTTACAAAGGTCCTCTTCACCAAATGGGGAACTGAACAAAGTCGCTTATGCTAGCCGCAAGTTGAACAAAGCGGAACAAAACTACTCAACAAGCGAAAAGGAATGTCTAGCTCGAATCTGGGCTATAAAATGTTCCAGATATATCTCTATGGTAGGACATTTGTGGTCCAGACAGATCATCAGCCGCCCGTATTCTTATCACAGGCCAAGCATGAAAATGCTCGTTTAGTAAGGTGGTCATTGCTAATACAGCCTTATTCATTCACTATTGAATATATTACCGGGTCACAGAATGTGGGGGCAGATTTCTTGAGTAGGCATCCTGTTGACGAAAATCAGAGTATTCACAGGCCTATTGAGCAAATGTGATCTGTGTGTATCACTGATTATGAACTTGCATCAGTGCATGTTCTTAAGTGGAGAGATGTGTGATGATATGCATTGATACACCGAACCCATTTGTAGTATTTATAAGTCAAAATAATGTAGAAATTAAAATGGTGGAGTTGTGATGCTTCTTCTTCACCTACGCCGAAAGCGATTTGATTTTTCAGACAGTAACGTAGAGTAAATAGTACTATCGTTTTCTAATGGCCTTGGAAAACTATTTATAAAATTTTGACACGAAAGCCTTATTCGTCTAGAAGGAGTGAGAGAGGAGCGACAGAAGAATGATACTTTTGACACGTGTTGGTTTAAAAAACACACAAATCGTCAGCGAACACGCATAGTTTTGCTTTTAGCAGTTTGAAAAACGGCGCAACGCCACACGCATGCCGCTTACTATATTCACACCGTGGGAAATATATAACCACACACACAGCGCATGTGTCTGCCAAGTAGCGTAATTTTCTGACGTAACGACTTGTAGTTTCGGTTTGAACAACGCAGGAGGAGGGGGAAAGATGGCGTATTTATAGAAAAGTAGAAATCTACGAATATTGTGGAAAATATATGGAGTTCTTTATTACAATGAATATGGCCATAAGACTTGGTTAGTTGAATAGAATATCTTCTCCTGAGTAATAATATGTTTTAAAATACAAATTCCTCCAGATAATAATAAAGATATGGTCAAAATACTAGATAGTCACAGACGCATTGACGAACCGACCCTCATGTTTGCATTCACAAACGGTGACAATTTTTTGCACGCGTTGTTAAAAAGACGCAGAAAGAGGTAGGGTCATAGTCCGAAGAGGCGAAATCTAGGAGTAAGTGAGAAGTGGAACTAAATTTGTGTTATGCCAAAAAGCAAGTCTATTTTTAACTTTTGCCAAGATCGGACGGACCGACAGACAGAGGTACACTAAAATTAGGCTGTACTTTGGGCTTTATTTTTCAAATTAAAGTCAGAATTGGGAATCGTCCGATCTCAATGGCCAACGCATTCAATATTACTAGAAAATTTGACAGCTCGACGACATTTGAATTAATACTGTCCCTGAAGCAGGACGATTGATAGTCTGTGAAGTGTGACTTGCCTTACTAGATAAATATTAAAGAAATAAAGGGCGTCATAGTCCAGCCAGCAGCACGTCTGAAGTTGTGCTAAATCAACGTTCCTGTGTTTATTCATTGAATTTGTGGGTTTTTGTCTGGCACTAGACTGGTGCCAGATCTCTGTGTCAAGAAGTTGAGAAGACTTTGTATTTCTGTAGTGATAGGTGTACCCTATTACTTTTGGACAAGTACAACAGTGGCCGTTGGCCGAAGTGACAAGTGACAGCTACTACACATGCTAGATAAGTATATCATCTGGCACATGACTGTTCATCAACGACAATTAGTATTACATAACTGAAATCAATCAAACTATTTCCACCCCAGAAATTCAAAGTAAAAGTGTGAAATAAAGACATGGGAGTGAAATACTAGGTTCAGGACAAAATAAAATTGTAAAAAATAGTTTAATACCAAAATTTAAAGCACGGTGTTAGTTCAGTTGATCATAGTACTTACTATTTGTTTTTGTGTGTGTGTTTAAGTATTAAAGTACCAACACACCCCATGTTCATAACCCTAGACATTAGACGTAGTCATCATACATACTAGTCGAGAATAAGTCTGACTGAGATCATAAGGTGGTAGCAAAAAGGCTCCCTGAAAATTCACCCTAAAAATTGTTATATTTAGGGGCCTTCACGGCTGACCTCAGTCAGTACAATATTAATACATAACAACAACATTTCATAACATCTAAATCCACCACAACACCACAGATGGTGCTTCCGTCGGATGTTCCAATAGAATCCATAGTTTATTCCGGCTTCTTACTTTAAGCCAATCCAAGCTCTTTAGCACTGTCAGGGTAAGAGTGTTTAATTAAAAATATCCCCCATGTGTTTTAAAATATTAAATTTAATATTCCACCCGTGACCTCTGTCTAATAAGTCGTAATCCTTCCCGCTGCACCTATCTGCCTCTCACAATATTGTGACCATGTTTCCTTGGCGTAATGTCTTCCGCCAATGTTTTCTCCCGACATATTTATATGTAATAATGATACAAACAGTGGACGGCGGAAGCGCTAATTTAATTAACGCCTGGGGGTGCTCCAGACAGACAGATATGACCGCCGATCGTCTTGACAAACCATCTATGGTTCTATTCAACGATCGGGCTATACCCCGTTGTTTCAACACAGGCCTGTCTATTTCAAAAGCGACTCAAGCGATAACCGAGTAATCCGTTGGCCTGTCTAATCATCTGATAATAGTACAGTTCACCGGCGTATCGAAAACACGTCTGCATGTAAAAAGATAACGGTAGTCCAATAGCAGATACTTCCGTAGGGTTGTTGAGTGTTAGAGACTTCACTCTACTGATCCAACATAGAGAGTAAAAAGAATGAAAAGGCATGATTTATATCAAATAAAAGCGATTAGTGAGAAAAATGAAGAAAAAGAAATGATACTGCCGTAGGGCTGGAGGTGTGAGAGATCACATTAGAGAGCATGTTCAGACGTTATGTGGCAGTAAGAAGTAAAATAAAATATTCAACAGTTTGGCAAAGGAGGCAAAGGAAACAGTATTAAAAACGTTCATGACTCATGTGACAATGGAAAAAAACCCAGAGATATTATTACCTTACATAGAAGGTGAATAGGTAAATTACAAACAAGCCCAATCATAATATTCAAAGCTTGACAGAAAACAGCATGACCTTAGATGTAGAAAAGGATCAAGCTTATCAGATGACTTTGATGAATTTTGAATTGAAACCACGAGACACTACGTGCTAAAATGCTGGTCTCAGTTGCTGCCTGTGGGAAACATTGCTTTCCGCGAAAGTCATGACACACTAAACTTCCTGCCCGAAACAAACGTATAAAGCCTTCTAAGTTGATGTCGAGGTGGCTTTTCATGAAAACAATTTTTTTTCCTCCGTAAAACAGATTCCTAAAATACAAATGCTGATTCTTTGCACATAATAGAAATAACGTTATTGTAAGTTATAACATGTTACCGTCGCTCTGGTGCAGGCAGCGACCGATATTGGATTACACAGATTAGGGTCATGGTGTCCCAACAAGCAAGTAACAAAAGAGATTCAAGAAAGGTTAGTCAAGAGGCAAAGAAATATCATTGTGTAAACCAACTTGCTACAAAAACCACTACATCACTTTGATGTAGCTTCCAGCAAATGGCAAAATCAACTGGGAAATTGTCTTTTTACGGTGAATCTCTTCATATATCTACGGCTGATTATCACCAACAAACTCTCTCTAGACACATAAATTACCAGCCGAATGGGCAACCCTACAAGCATGTTTTTACGCACCACGACGGGTGTCTGGGGAAACTCAACTCACAATGAAGACCTAAGCAGCACGCTACTATATAGCATTGAGACATGGGCAAACCTATTGTAAGTAAGGAAGAAGTTTCAGCACCTTCCATCTACGGTGTTAACCACTAATCCTTGGTATTTCGTGGAAGGACAAAGTGATAAATGTCGAGGTGTTGTTACATGCTGGCCTTTAAAGCATTATGCACCACCGCGGTAGCATATTGGGAGCAACGGTAGCATAGTGGTTAGTGCACTGGCTTCCTAATTCAGTGGTCTATGGTTCGATCCCCAGATGAAGTGGGATTTTTTTAGGCCGCAAACGGCTCCTGGGTCGACCCAGCACCAAATGGGTACCAGAGAAACTCTGGGAAGGTTAAGGCGGCCAGCGTGATGCTGACCACATCACACCTAGTGTGCCGACGGTCGAGAAAATATGGGCCTAACACCATATTCCCAATATGCCTCAATAGGGCGTGTAACGGGAGCCTTTTACCGATTAGACAGCACAGTCTACACTGGCTTAGCCATGTCTACTGCATAGACGATAGTTACATCCTCAAAGATATTTTGTACGAACAACTGGTAGATTGCACAAGAACAGCGAGCGCCCACAGCAGAGGTTCAAAGATGTGAGCAAGAGAGACTTGTAGAAATAGACATTAATGTAGCAACCTGGGATGATGAAGCTGCCAGTTGTACCAAGTTGAGGTGCTCCCTATGGCACCACCACAGATTGGGCGAAAAGAAGATCTCACATCAAGCAGAATAGAAAAGTTCACGCCAAAAGGAACACTTGGTAAAACTAGCAGCTGAGGGCTATCACCTCTGGGGAGCATTCTCATAGTCAGTTATGTCTGAAGGGGGGCTGAAAGGGGCTGAAAGGACTACGGGACTATTATTCGCTTGAAGTAATATTTTGATAAATGCGTCTTCAACAAATCAGGTTATGTGGCTAAACATATATATATATATATATATATATATATATATATATATATATATATATATATATATATATATATATATATATATATATATATATATATATATATATATATATATATATATATATATATATATATATATATATATATATATATATATATATATATTCTGAACCTAACATATATTCAAATTCCTGGGCATGTTAATAATATCGGATAGAAGATGTATCTCAAAGGTGAAGAGTACAATAGCCCTGACATAAAAGCAGTATTCTGTAAAATGAAAACAAATCTTAGTCAAAGGAAGTAAGAAGGAGAGTTTTTTACTGTTATACAGATATAGTTTTCAACATAAGAGTTACTTTCACAATTGCATCCGGCTGGCAGAATTGTGGATTTTAAAGCTGCAACCAAGGTGGATGGGTTCATTTTCTACATAAGACAACAGGAGGCGGAGACACTTGGGACTCATGACCCAGGTGGGCCCGCCACCCGTAGAGTGTAAAGGAGAATAAAGGGCCGAAACACTTGTTAGACTGGTGGGTCCTCCTCTGATGATCAGATTGCCTCCTGTTTTATCGCTCTGTATAGAGTTTCCTATCATCATAGATTTAATCCTGACATACGGAAGTGAGTCATGTGCAGTTAGTAAACATATAGAAACAGCACTAGAGTCCACAAAGAAGTGGTTTTACAAAAGAAGGTTAAAAATAACACGGACGGCTAAGATGAGTTATGAGGATGTCCTGAAAGAGGCCACTGTGCAAATAAAGCGTATTTCTGAGGTTAGAAGGAGACAATCCACTTGCTTTGGAAATTTTATGAGAAGAAGAAACCTGGAATATTTCGCAACAACAGGAAAATAGAAGGAAAAGACTTAGAGTACGACAAATAGAGAATACTATGGGCAGTGTGACAGCATGGTATGGAAAGAAGGCAACATCAGAATTGATCAGTAGTACTGTAGACAGGAAGATGTGGAAAGGCACAGTCACCAACGATACCAGGTATGGTACCTGAAGAAACGTTCTCTAAGACATTTCTCTGTTGTTTTACTTTGGACGTTGGCATACGTGGTCTACTTACATTTTAGCACCTTGGACAAGAGAAATGTATCTTGAGCCTCTGCTTCATGAAGAATTATAAGTATTAACGCGGCAACGAAATTAGCGCAGACGTTTTTCAAACCTTGAGCAGATAATTCTTGAATAGCTGAACTAGACCTAATGAATAATGTTCTCATTAGAAAAGCCTATAAAGTTGAATTACTTGACAAAAATTCACTAAGTTACAAAAAAACGTATTGTCTCAGATTATTAAAATGTTCTGTTCATGAATTACCTCCAGATTGCTCAAATTCTTGGGAAATATATAAGGGAATGAGACTGATGTCAATGGCGATGCAAAATACATTTAAATAGTGTCGTAAGTGCAAGACATAAGCCGCCTTAATAAATAATCAATCTCTTCCCGTAGTGCCTGTGCATTTGCATAAGGGATAGGGTATGTCTTCATACATACTGGTGTGGGATCGGTTACCGTCATGTTGTACTCTAAACAGATTTGTACAACCAGTCTTATCTGTGAGCACATCAGCATTGGTTTCCACCACCTCCTGAACGTGCCTCTTCTGCTCAGGAGTTAAATGATCACTAATATTCACTTGATCATAACTCTCTGTAGCCTTCAATGGGTATTCCATAGAGGAAAGAGGTTCATTTTCCATTTCTGTTGCAATGGCTAGGGTCATGATATGTGCAACTTCTAATGATTCACTGTCATAATACTTTTTAAGAAGATTGACATGATGCACTTTCTCTTTTCCCTTCTTGTCAATCTTGTAGTTAGTTCTGGAAAGTTTCTCCAGAATGGCATAGGGTCCCTGCCATCACATTTGCAATTTATTATTGTTGCTGGGCAACAGAAGTCGAACTTTTTATCCCACAGCAAGTTCTCTATCCTTTACTTTTTTGTTGTAATAAGCAGCATGCTTCCTCCTCTCCTGTCTCAAGTCATCATTTGCCAGTTTTCACCCTGTTTTTAATCGAGAAGTTAACTCGTTGACATACTGATATGAGGATGTCACTATCTCCTCAGCCTTCTCATCAGTCCATGTTCACAGCAATGCTTCCAGTGCACCTTTAATTGTTCTTCCAAACAACAAAGTAACTGGAGCTAATCCAGTTGAATTATGTGGGACTTCCCTGTAATCAAATAGTGCAGCAGGTAAATATACATCCCAAGTATCAGGTTTTTAATTTGCCAGCTTTCTAAGTGTGGATATAAGAGTCCCGTTGAAGCGCTCTACTTGCCCGTTTCCTTGGGCATGAGATGGAGAGCAATGATAATGTCTGGCGTGAAAAATCCGGAATACTTCTTGTGTTAGATTTCCCTTAAACTGAGAACCATTGCCAGTCAATATCTGATATGGGAAACCTAACCTGGTGAATATTGTCAACAGTGGTGCCTCAGCCACATGCTTAGAATGTATAGATGACAAGGCTACTGCTTCTCCCCACATAGAGCAAGTATCAACCACGATCAGGATATAAGCATTCCTCTTCTTGGTCCTAGTGAGGGGTCCAACAATATTCACCGCAACACGTTCAAAGGGTGTTCCCATAATGGGCATTTCTCGTAGTGTTGCTGGTGCAGTCCTATGTTTAGGAGCTACTCTTTGGCATTCTGGGCAGGATCTCACATATCTCTTTTTGTCCTCTGTGATTCCTGGCCAAAAGTAGTGACACGCTATCCTGTGTCCAGTGGCACCAATTCCCATATGTCCACTGAAAGGTACAGCATGTCCCCGATAAATTACATTCTCCTTGTATGATTTTGGCAATACAAGCTGTCCATGCCCTTGAGGTCCTGTTCTAGCTTTTCTGTAGAATAGACCATTTTTCATGTTGAAGTCTCCTTTCTCTGGAGGGTTATGTGCCTTAGGTAGTTTGCCAAAGCAAGGCTTCAAGGGGCTATCTGCTGCGTGAGCCTTTTTCATCTCTCCTGGCCGTGTAATAGGATTTTCCTCCATTTTCCTGGAGCTTAACCTGGTCTGGACTGTTGCCATAACTATAAGTTTAAAGGGTTCTCCTAGAAAAACATACCTATATTCCAAAATCAATTAGTAAATCACCCGTGTGTTACCTGGGCCCGAAAGGGGAGCAAAGAATAGTAACACTGTACCCTACCAGGCATGTCGTAAAAAGCGACTAAGGAGGGTTGGGCATAGGGCTGGTTACCCCATCCCGTAAAATAATTCTAACCAAAAAAACTTCAACAAACATGGACAAGTCAAATGAATAATATAAATCAACTCAGTCGCCCAAGACAGAAGATGGTCCTCTGGAAAGGAGTTGCATGAAGCAACCTAGAGAAAGCCGAAAGGAGTCTGGGTTACCGACTAACCTTTTTTCGTCTCGGAAAATCTCCAGGATTGGCACCTGGAATGTTCGCACTATTTGTGAACAAGGGAAAACTGCACAGGTAGCAGCAGAAATTACAAATTACAGGATTGATACCGTGGGTCTCTGCGAAACACGGTGGAAAGGCATAGAGAAGAGGAGATTGATCACAGGAGAAATGGTGTTGTCCTCAGGACATGAGGAGGAAAGAGCCCAGTGAAGGGGTGGCTCTAATGCTGTCCAAGGAAGCACAGAAGACACTAATAGAATGGGAAGCAATGGGACCCCGAATTATAACAGCAAGGTTTAAATCAGCCAAAAAGAAAGTAAACATAAACATCATCCAGTGTTATGCACCAACAAACGACAAAGAAGAGTCTGTGAAAGAAGACTTTTACACCAGACTACAAAATGTCTTGGACAATAAGAAAAGTAAGGACATCACAATTTTGATGGGGGACCTAAATGCGAAAATAGGAACAGACAACACTGGCTTTGAAGAAATCATGGGAAAGCAGGGAGTAAGTATGATGAACGAGAATGGGGAACTATTAGCAAACTTCTGTGCTTCAAGTCAACTAGCTATAGGAGGAAACATATTTCCACATAAAAGAATACATAAAGCAACATGGATATCACCAGACCAAAGAACCGAGAATCAGATTGATCTGATCACATATGCATAAGTAAGAAGTTTAGGGCATCATTGCTTGATGTATAAGTATGTAGAGGAGCAGATGTTGTATCAGACCAACGTCTTCTGTTGGCTAAAACAATATTAAAACTCAAGAAATTTCCAACAGCATATAGCTATAGGCAACAGTATAATGTGGGATATCTAAGAAATCAGGAAATAAGAGAAACATTTTCAATCACAGTATCCAACAAATACCAAGTACTCCAACAGCTGGAGGATGAAACAGATATGGAAGACCACTGGCAACAAGCAACAAATATATGGAACGAGACATGATAAGAAGTACTGAGAAAACAGAACATCAGCACAAAGCATGGATAACAACAGAAACCATTAGTAAGATAGAAGACAGGAAAAACAAGAAAGCAGATTTAAACATAAGCAAAACCAGAAGCTCCAAAGCCAAGGCTCATGAAGTGTACATAGAAGCAAACAAGGAAGTACGAAGAAATATCAAAGGAGACAAGATGAAATATATTGATGATTTGGCAAGAGAAGAAGAGGAAGCTGCAGCCAAAGGAAATATGAGGGACCTGTACAACAACACAAAGGAGCTAACAGGGAAATATATGCAAGCAAATGACCATAAAAGATAAGAATGGAAAATTGCTTAGTAATATACAATATGGGTGGTGATTAGTTCCAAACTGGACGGGCTAGATGGTAATGTCTGAATCGATAAATAGTCATTTGCTGCAGAAGTAGTTCGTTCTTTCGTGAAAGGAAAATTTGTGGAACTGTAAAAGGTTTATTTGATTGTAGATACTGGTAGGGTCCTCAATAAGATAAATGTTCTTATAACTTTCGCTGATAAATCGCTATCAGCATAAGTCGGGCTTACGGATGGCCGACAGGTGTGTGACTATGGAAATATAACATACGCGAATGTGTATAGGTTCTTTAAGTGTGTATAATAAGTCACTCACACCACAGCAACGTAGATGTCAGTAAATGTTGTAAGACCTGGCAACGTTATACAGTTTATTGACGAGACGGTGACGTAGACATCATAGCAAGACAATTCACAGCATACTCATGAAGTAACATGCAAGTAAATCCATAACAACGGTTGCATAAACCACCACAGCAATTCATGGGCATTAGGTACAAATATCCTTCAGGAAACATGAATCAGCAAATAGGTGAATAGGCTGCATGACATAGCAGCACATATTTCATCTCTTAATAGTACAGCAAAAATATCATTCCAGTAAACAGTACATTGGCAAGCCATTATCCCAGGCTTAGAATAGCAAATACCGAGGCAAAGAACATTCCGGTCAATATCTCTCAATCTACAATAACGTACGTTAGTAAGTAAGCCGTAATCCTTGGCTTAGAATCAATATCAATTATTAAATATTCCTTTCACATAAAATAGAATATATGCTGGAACACACTAGCAAAAATGGTAAAGCGTCTATTTCCAAGCTCTGCTAGCCAAAAACTGTCACGAAAAATACGCTGCTTAAAACAGCTCAGTAAATAAAACTACATGCGCGGACTCACCGCGTGAGACCATCGCTCAGCTCAAACCGTCCCTACCCAAAAATCTCGCTAGGGAGATACAAACAGTTTCCTTTATCATATTTTTAAAAAGCAAACTAACAACTAGTCAGTAGAGCTGTGTTCAAAAAATACTGAGCATACAGCCCCCCAACCCCCCCCCCCCCGGACAAAGAAAAATTTCTCGCTACACAGAGCGTGTTTACTAGCCTGTACAAAAATCCGACCTGTACATTCAAGTCTTAAACACTTAACTCCCCTTAATAAAATATGACTTAACAGGAACATACGCAGTATGTTAGTAAAATAGTGAAGATGTCTAAAAGGGAAAGAAACTGTGCTGGTGTAGACAGACGTTATAATTTAGAGGAACCCAGAAATATGTTATTAGATAGTGACAGCAGTGAAAGTTTGTTGAGTGACGATGAAATTATTTTCCCTTTAGTGTTATCTTCCTATACGGTGACCTGCTGTAACTGTAGCTCTATGCTCCCTTTAGTGTTTACTTCTTATAAGGGGACCTGCTGTAACTGTGGCTCTATGCTCCCTTTAGTGTTTGCTTCTTATAAGGGGACCTGCTGTAACTGTGGCTCTATGCTCCTGTGGCAGTGCAGTTATTTGTGCGCTGGTCGCGGCATCAAATAGTATCGTGTAACCGGGCTGTGTTTACGGCATCAATGAAAGAATGTGTATGTGTCCGTCAGCTGATCGGGTCAGTTCCGTTAATGGTTGAGCGCAGGTAAATATTTTGACGTGCGCTAACTCTTGTACGTTTTCTTGGTTCAAGTCGTTACAGGCCTGTCCGTCTGAGATGGAATTTCTTGACCTTATTTTATTCTTCCTTCCCAGAGTTCGTTCGTACCTTTTTTATGTTTAGTGAAAAGCAATCTCGTATAATGTTTTTGTCAAAAGTATCCAACTGTAATATTCCAACGAAAACTCAGCAATGTAGAAAAATAAAATATAGTTTATAAACGTGATTGGAACAGCAATGTTATTGGCACAATGGTGAAGTACTTATTTCTTTCTTACACAAAGTAGTGAGTATCCAAAAATGAAAATGTAAATCCACAGAAATAATATATCCAATGGAGTAAAATACAAACTTGTCTACTTAAAAATACTTGTCTAGCCTGAACAAAACTTGTCAAGTTAAAAACAACTTGTCTTGATAATCTCAAAGTCAAAGTTCTGTAAAAATCCTCTCGCCTAACGAATCCTAAAATCTGTACAAACCCTCTCAATCGTCCACGTCTCTTCTTTATATACAGCCCACTCTTTTTTCCCGCCAATTTTCATACGATGCTTTATTTTTCATACGATACCAAACATCTACATTTGCACACGCTTTTCTCAGCTTTTCGACTTTTTGCACACGACTCTCACTCTAGCAACGGAAACAACCCATATTAGCAACTTCTCCCAAAACTTTCCATTCAATAAACATGCATTTACTATTTTGTTGTTCTGGGAAAGCTTTTCTCGAAGCCGTGAACTTTTCATGATACTGTATTTTGTGCACAAATGTCTTAACTGCTTCTAACGTTGTTATTTCTCATTTTATGTGGTTTTTAACACTTATTAATTGTAGTGTATGCCAACCGGTCACACTCCCTAAGGAGCCACTAGTGCATCTAATCCCCTGACATAAAATCTATACCAAGCTCTATGTTCTGTGGCAAATAAGGGAACGAATAATGAGAATCAGATATAGGAAAGTCTAGATAGAGTAGAAAAAGGGGATGCGCGAATAAGAATGTGCTTGAGAAAATAGGTGAACGAAAATCCAGTGAGGCACGCTTTCCAGCGAGGGCCAGAAGCGTGGGTTAGACAGTGCAGGTCGCACATATACCCGAGAGAGATAAGGGTAGTCATATTCAAGGCAATAGTCAAGTAGAATGTGTTATGAAAATTCTCAGGGAAGGAGACTAGATTAGGTGGTGTTTAACCCAACATATTTGACAATGAGAATTCTTGTCTAAGAAGGAAGAACAGTGGTGTGAGTTAGATTCTATTCAGAAGGAAAAAAGGTACGTAGGGTGAAATTTATTACATCTATACAGTAGTCCTATTCTTCATCTATAGAAGGGAAAAGAACAACCCCGGGGGCGTCCGGTATTACATAGATAACCTGAATATAGAGCGACAGATAATAATAGACAATGATTTTTAGGAAGAAAGGACAGAGGTAGATACTGCTAGCACCTGAACAACCATTTTGGTTAGACGCTATAATGTGTAGTTACAATGCTGAACGAGAGTTGAGGAAGGAAGAGTGACGGACCAAGATTGTAGAGGCCCAAGTAACAGCAGTGGTCCACATCAGTGTAAATAAACTATTTTAAGTTGACTGTGGCGTTGACTAGTTATATGGAAGCTCTGTTTGGCGTTGTGTTATCGCTCGCTGTGTGTGTGACTGTTGTAAATCATTCATTATGTCATCGCTAGCTACTGAAGCAAAGAACCTGGGCATGCAACGGCCATGTGAGGTAACCACCTGTTAGCGCAGGCGGCCACACAGTATAGAATTGCAGCCATGCGCTGCCACAGTTCCTTAGGGAGCCACTACTACATCTGATCCCCTGGCGTAAAGCCTTCACCAAAAATTTACACTTTCTTGTAGCAGTGATATATGTAGCGATCCGTTTTACTAGATCAGGCTGCTAGCTTCTTGCCCAACCTCATGTTATTCGCCTTGTACGACATACCTGAGGGACCAGTTACCCAATTATTTATTTGTCTCACCAGAGACCCCGAGATCCACACGGGACAATATTTTGAACTGTAACTAGTAAATATTCAACCATTTCAAACGGCGGCCATATTTGTTGTTCTCATGAGGTGACAAAATTTGATACCACTGTGTGAACTCTGGGCATTCAGAACTCTTGTTTCATTTGAGCCTGTAATCTCAAAAAAGCTGGATGGGGAAATTTTCCTTTTATCGCGACGGATTAGACGTAAATTGTTATAAGGCTTTAGCTGAGCAGTTACTAGTAAATATTCAAACGGTTATGAATACATTCGCGGAAGTTTTGGGTGAAACTTCAGCGTCGGGCTCAAAGGGTTAACTGAGAATGGTACTTCAATGTTCAAATTTGCGTTTTCTGTCCGTTCAGATTAACACGTTATGTTTTGCTTCTGTTAGTTCTCCTATTCCTGGTAATACCATATTTATTTCTAACAAGCAGCAACCAAACGGCTGAATTTTGAAGAAAAAAAAAACAAATGTCTTTTTAAAATGTTTAGAAGTAGTATACCTTCCAAAGTTATTATTTCCCTAGAAATCTTAAGAAAGTTTTTTATTTTTTTTTTATGTTCGATGCCCACCGTGTTCTGCTTTTGTGCAGGTCCTTGAAAACTGAGGTGTGCAAGGTGACGCAGACAGGTAAGGTTTTTTACTGGCAATCTGAGAAATACAAGTTTCCGATGAAATTGTTTTTCTTAAACCTACAGTGACGCAGCAACAGTGATAAATGAAGTCAGCGACCCATAGCTTTACTGCTTGCGTCAGTGTCAGCAAACCAGTGCTGAGCAAGACCCTACTCCACCTCCAAGTGGTAGTCCTCAAAACAGGCTGCGTCACTGCAGTCTGGCTGAGAGAGGTGGGATTGAAGAGGGAAGGCTAACAAGGTCCCAAAAATGCTATGCAAAAACCGGATATGTTTGGCCGATAGGCACAGATATCGCAGCTTTGCTATAAAGGTCGACACAACGTAACAAACGTCCTTTTCCAGACGAACGCAGTAGAAGAAAAAACCTGCAGTCACCTGTAACGAGAACATTCAAGCAAGTGCTATTTGTTGAGGTCTATAAAGAAAGTCCCTCACTGACAACTAACATTACCAGACGTATGTTGTTGTTGCAGCAATAAAACTCGTAGCTTCTAGATTAGAGGTTGATAAGTGTTTTTAATAGGTTATTTGTGTTGTTATATCCCCAAGTCTTTCGTCTAATTGTGTGTTCGTTCAAGACTTCTGCCACTGACTCAGTTTTAATCCACTATGACCACCACAATTACTCGTTAATAAATATTATCATTTTCGTCATTATTAATATTTGGTAAATATATGGCAGCTAGACATGGGCAATTTATGCTTAGCAAGAAAGAAGGCTCTATACCATCCATCTATGTCACATCATCAGTATTTTATGGATGGACAATATGACAAATGTGGAGGTGCTGTCACGTGCTGGACTTCAAAGCATGTATACACTGCTTAGACAGCGCAGACTACGCTGGCTTGACTATGTCCGCCACATAGATGATGGTTGCATCTCTAAAGATATTTTCTACGGAAAACTGACAGATGGCAATAGATTAGACGGGCGACCGCAGCTGAGGGTCAAAGATGCGTGCAAGAGGGACATGAGAACACTGTACATAAATCCAACAACCTAAGAGGATAAAGATGCTGATCACACCAAGTGGCGATGCTCCCTACTACTCACCTCAGAAGGAGCGAAAATAATTCTCACACTAAGCAGAAGAGAAAGGGAAACGCCGAAAGGAGCAACAGGATAAAAATAGCTGAGGGCTATCACCTCAGGGGCGCATTCCCATACTCAGTATTGACTAAAGGGGAGCTACCATCAATATCAACATCCATCACTTATATACTGAAGCACATTAAAAACGCACCACTATTATATATACTGATGCCGAGAAGCTGGCCAAAAAAATTGTGGGAATGGATTTTCCCCGTGTTTGCCATGAGATAGAGAGCGAATGGCTGCTGGAATGGAAAGTGCAAGATTCAACCCATGGGTGTGTGTACAGACTACATGAAAATTATGAAAGTTACACGTGCAACACGATTCTCAACAGCTATGACCCTGAAAATGTGTACGCGTCGTGGCAGTATACTCGGTATAAAAAGGCCGTTGAGACAAAACACCCAGTACATGTGCTTGAAATGCCACGACTATCTGAAAACGACCGTCAACGAGCCATTGGTATGTTGGAGACCGGAATGAGCTCGCGGGCCATTGCCAGAAGGATGAATTGCCACCACAGCACTATTGTACGTCTCAATGAACGTTACGGAACCACTGGCAGTGCCCGGGATAGACTTCGGAGTGGCCAACCACGAGTTACTACGCCTGCGCAAGATCGTCATATTGTGCTGAGTCACCTAAGGAATTGACTCTCCCGGCAAGTCAAACAGCAAGAGCAATAGTGGGTAGACATGGGCAAGTCTCTCGAATGACAGTCATACGACGACTCAGAGATACAGGCCTTACTGCAAGACGACCTTATGTTGGGCCAAACTTGACTCACAGACACCGTTAGCAGCGCCTGCAATGGGCAGAGCAACATATCAGATGGACTAGACTGCAGTGGAATGCTGTCCTATTCACAGACGAGAACAGATTCAACATATCCTTTGCAGATGGACGTATGCGGATTTAGCGACGGTGTGAAGAGCGCTTTGCAGATTGCTGTGTCAACCGATTTCGAGGTGGCAGTATTCACATTTGGGGAGGATTCAGTTTTCACCATCGCTTGCCTCTTCACGTCTTCCGTGGAAATGTTAATGCTGTGACATATCGAGATGAGGTTCTGGATGCACTGGTTGCTCCTGCGTTCACAATTTATCCAGACTTGCAGCTTCTCCAGCAGGATAACGCACGTGCATTTTTTTGTATTTTTGGTTTTCTCCCTTGCCTGCACAGAATGCAATGAATTTCATAACAATCAAATGTACAAATTAATGACCAGAATGGATTCATAGGAAAATGAATAAAGATTCCAAATATGTAAACTTGTACACACTTATATTTACATTTCACACTCTGTTCCTGGATTATACAGGTGGTGCGTTTTTAATGTGCTTCAGTATATATCCTAGACGTCTGAAATATTCATGCCAAGTTGTCATGTCCTGTACCATTCGTTCAACGCCTGTACATGTCTTATTTATACTTGTCAAGTGTGTCTCCATTTCTCGTCTCTATGTGTGTTTACAACCTGCCTCTGCCTTTCTTACTCCGGGCATGTCAGAACAACAGTTACCTTATAATACTTCCTATCTGGACTCCTTAGCGTTTTCTACTGCTTCTATTTATCGTAAAATAACACTTCTTTTTCTAACTGACCCCACTGCAATGTGCCGTTAATGCTTCGTGTCATGTATGTAGTTTCGCCTAAGGTGCAAAGTGTACTCTTTTCATATTTTATCTTTGATTTCTATCAATTTTGTTTGTTGTTATGTGTATATTGCTGTATAAATGTCCTCATTATAAAAGAATTCAATAGCAAAATGACAGTAAACTACGGAACATGCATGATGCTGTCTGTGCAACAACTAAAATACGCTGTGGAATTCAGGACAGTAAATTATATACAACAAAACGGTTACTTTTACATCTGCGTTTGTTTGACAGAATGTATGCTATTGTTATTGATCCAGTTACGATTGGGTATCTGCATGTTTTCGGAATTTCTTTTGGTCTCTCCGTACAGAATGTATAGAACCAGCAGAAAATTTAGAAGTTTCAACCAATGGAAAGTGTGTTAACAGAAGACTGACTTTTTGGAAGTTTAAACCCAAATTTTCCCGCCCACACGCAAGATGGATACAATGATAGAAGTAAAATTTGTTAGAAGTATTACGTTGTTTAGCTGTCACATCCATGAAGAAAGGTAGCATTAAGCTCTCTACTGCGATAGAAAAATTCAGAAGTTGCTTGTCCCAAACAGCTTGTGGAAGAAAAAAGTCGACCTCCTGTCGTTTTGGGGCAGGACTTCATCATCATCATTAACCTTCTGTTGCCTTAGAGGCAAAGTTTTTAAACAAAAGCATCTAAGTTCTCAAATCACGTGCTACCAACTCTTAGTCTTTCATCATTTTTCTTTTTGTCTCTATTATCTTCTCCAAGTGTTTTTTAAATTTATCTATGCATCTCATACTGTGGAGATTAAACTTCTGACTAATAACGCTATCAACAGGTCTTATTAATGTGTTTCTTATCCACCGCCAATGTCTTCTTCTCGACTTTCGTTACAGTGTCATTTCTTTGGGTTTTTTTTTAATTATCCGTTTTATATTGGTGCATGTTCTACTAAAGTGAGAAATGGAGAAGGCAAATACCCGGCATCTTTTAGCTAAACTGCTTTAATTGGACAAGGCTTATTAACTCCTTGGGTGGCATTTCATACAGTTGATGGGACACTGAAGTCGGACTTCCTGCTGCACTGTGGGTTATTTTTTTGTCAGTGTCAAAGACCTTGTGACATACGAAGATCAAAAATCAATAAAGTAGATCATATCTAGATGCAATTACCATGCAAAACATAATACTTCACTTAAACATATAAGGAGGGGAAACCTGAGACACAGTATTAAGGTCTTTGTCTTGTGTAATCTGGCCTGTACTGTTTAATAGTGAAACTGCAGAAGTGATGGCGTCTATAATTAGTCTGGGTCGTCCTAAGGTACATATACGGGTCACGTGTGGGGTCGTGCTAGACCTCTGTCGGTGAAGCATTATTTTTGTAATGCTTAGCTGGCAGAGTGGATAGTGGCGATTCGCTCCCGGGGCTAGGCGGTGAGTGCCGTTCAGAAGGTCTTGGTTTGATTCCCGGTAAGCCTATCACTTCTGTGGTTTTTTGTTGTTGTCTGGTCTTCTACTTCTTTATTTCTCACTGAGTGCCTGATAACATACCTTTGTGTGTTGTTTGTTTATTTATAATACTTCATTGGGGCGGCCACACACCAATTATAATGACTGGCCTACAATATATAGTTAATAATACCAGGCACATCAAGCTAATAGAAGTGACTATGGGAAAAATATAATTTGCTAGATATTGAGAAATAAAAGATGGGTTTGTCATTTGAATTAGTGCTAGAACAGACAACGCAGACGGAAACAGTGAGTGAACAAATGCTAGGGTAAATAGTCCTCCTCAGCAGCAATGATTTGTAAATAAAAGTATGTTATTTGAATAGATCACAAGATGGATAATAAGATTTCACGTAATGCCCTAATCAGATCCCAGAATTAGGTTCAACAAAGAAAACCTTGTGCAGGCATGGTAGATGAGCAGAGGCAAATGAAGCTTACCTGATTCTGGTCTGCTCTTATTTGAATAAAAAAAAATATTAAAAAAAAACTAGCTTACTTTTGAGATGGCTAATAACTTAAGTTTTATTTTTATTTATTTTTTTTTTTTTTTTTTTGCGTCGGTAATCCACCATTACTGTTATAGTCCGTTCACCAATTGATGTTCAACTTTGAAATTTGTTTTCAAACAAACTACCTGATTTAATGAATTTATATTTTGCATGTAGTATTAGCACGACGTTATGAAAGCATTTTGTGCCTCCAGAAAATGTATCTAGATTGAGATATCTATTCATCAGGTTATATTAAAATCACACTCCCCTACCGGTATTAAATTGTAGCATGTCAGCAGTACAGTTGTTTTGCACGGGCAATAAATGGTTTTTTAATAGAAAATTTTTTTATTTTAAGACGAAATCATGACATTTCGTGCACCGCAGTTGTCTGCTGTTGAAAGCTGAAATAGTGCGACAATATTAGTGCAAATCTGTACCGTTGTAAAGACAGTGGCGTATTGTGAATTTATTGTAAAGTTATAGCTGCATTGTATTATATTGAAACACATTTTTTTTTTCTGAACATATAGAATAATATTACATTCATTATGAGTTTGAAGTGCAAATTTATAACTATGAAGAAGGTTACTGTAATGCTGTACAGACACTGCAGGGAGGCTAAAAAGGGGAGTTTATATCACGACATCAATAGACCTGATAGAAGAACACAGGTTGCCCTTGGTATTAACAGAGTTTCTTTTTGTCGATGGATACAACATGATGTTGAATCTAAAAATGTCAGGCTAGGAAGGAAACAAAATTGAATCATATGGTCACACCTCTCTTCGACTACCACCTTATCATTCGCATCTTAACCCAATAGAGTTACTTTGGGCTAAAATCAAAGGACAGTTTGCAGCACAGATCACCACCTGATAACATAAAATGTAGATCATGTGCTCCGTGAAGAAGAAGAATACTGGCAACGTGATGGATTACAGTTTATCCAGCCATTAACAGTTGTTAATCTAATGGAATCGTCAGATTCGGACTGAGATAAATGTAACTTAATTGAGATATCAAAAACATAAAACAATGTAATTATGCTTCTTATAAACACGAAGAAATAGTGCAGGTATACATGTAAAATTTACCGTGTCGTATACAATATAGTTTTGAATACAGTTTTTTTTTGGGACCCAAAGACGCAGCAATAGAGAACGCAGTCAGCGACCCATAGCTTGACTGCCTGCGTCAGGACCAGCGAATCAGAGCTGGTCAAGACCGCACTCCACCTCCACGTGGTGGTCCTGGAAACAGTCTGCAGCAGTGCAGTCTGGCTGAGCGAGTGTAGATCGCAATGGGAAGGCAAACCCGGTCCTAAAAAATGCCGTGCAGAAGTCGGATGTGTCGACCGAAAGGTGCAGATATCACAGCTTAGGCGTAAACAGACACAACGCAACCACCGTCCTTTTCAGGACGAACGAGGAAGAAGGAAGAAGAAGAAGAATACAGTTTTTTACCCCACGTTTCAGATTTAACTGTATCACTACTTATGGCTGTTTCCTATGCGGTGAGCAGATATGGATACGCCTCTGATCCTACTTTTGATATTTATGACGTAGTATACTGTAAAATTTAATTTTTAAGCCGTGCTTCTTGTAAGATTCGGAAAAGATCAAAGGAATTTACGGTTTTGAAGAATGCAGAATTGATTTGACTTCACAACAACATATTTGTAAAGTCATGGATAATATAAGACTACATGCAAAATATGAATTCGTTACATCAGGTAGTTTTTTAGAAAAAAAAATTTTAAGTTGAACATCAATTATTGAACGGACTATAGCAAATTAAGGCAATAAAATAAATCACAAGACAAGTGCGATGCGATGAATAAACAAACAGTTAAATTGACAGGAAGAGGAACATAACATAATGTGTTTGCAGTAACAACAAGAAAGATAATGACGAGAAGGGGGATGCTGGATACTTAGCTGGAGTGTACAAGAGAAATGAAAGAAGTCCAAATGATATACTGTTTGCCAAAAACAAGGAATATGACGATTGGTTACTTTTAATAGCAAGTCACGTGAAATAATCTACATACGATAGACAAAGATAAAGCTTCAAAACCAAATAACCTAACAAATAAACAATTATAGATTGTTATGAAACTTTAAGATAAACATAATCCATAAACATTAAGTGGTGGTTATAATTCTTTCAATCATTCATCTCATTTTTGGCTGCTGACAGAATATTGAGCCAGTTTCATAAAGCGCGTGTTTCACAAAGCGCGTGTTTGTCACAGGTGGTTTTGTTACAATGTGTTTTAAATGATGACGTCGCCTGTCCCATGCATAATCTCACATTTTATGAAATATCTGTAGGAGCAAATTTCTGTTTTCTGTCTTGTAAAGTCACTCAAGAAAGTACATGGTACGGGGTTCATAATTCATTCAATACACATCAGATCTCTAAGGAACATAGACCTTCAACAAACGCATGCCTAGTCCCCCTATAGTTGGCCATCAGTGCAATGGATTTCCATGTGGACATCATAATTTGTATTTTTGAGTCCATTTCTCTTGTACGTGAGTGTTCAACTGTACCTCTAATTCTCCTACCGAGGGTGTTTAAAATAGCGAGTGTATATCTAACAATATCTATATAGTTCCCGGGGGCCTTAAATCGTTACATAATTACGGCGGCAAGAGCATGCGAATGAGTGGCAAGGGGGAAAGCAACAATGTGGCTCTTTGCTTCGTAAGGATCACAAGAGAGAATGAATATCTAACGATCAACTGGAATCAGATTTGAAAGCCTTGTTATTGGAACCGACAACAGTTAAATAGGAGACAATCGGTTCTGAGCCTAATGAGTCAAATAAATAAAGTCATTTTTAGCGCAACATGAGTGACACTAGAAGTACTGTAAAGCTTGAAACTGCTGTTGAGCTGCATGAATTTGTAGAAGGAAAGGACAAAGATAGTGCTACATGTTTATGGGGACGTTTATAATTAGCGCTGTAGAAGAATAAACAAATCAGTCCTTTATTTTTGGTTCATTTATTACTGTAAATATTTGACTGAGCTATAAACAATGCGAAGTGCTGAAAATATACACATTGGTGGACATTAGTCAACGTACATAATGCAAACAACCATCAACAATCAAGACTGACAGAAAACGTAGAATGGTTGAACATAACAATGGGTGAACGATAATATTGCCAATTGTCATGCTAGCCTCGTGTAATCCACGGTAAGGTTTTGCTTTGGGCTTGTAACTTCCCCATGTCAAACACATTGCTGCACGTACCACCACTGCACTTACACATGAAAGCTTTCGTGCAAGCTTCCTGCACGTGCGTGCTGTAGTGGTGATTCAATGCTTAATTAGGAGCAAAAAAGATGAAAGATGTTTACTTATTCTCCTTTCTTTCTACATAACAAAACCAGAAACTATAGATGTCATGACGTCATTTGTGACGTGGAAGAAAGGCTTGAAATAATCTTGACCCACAAACGACATAGTTGTGACTGCTGAACGAACAGAAGGAAGAACTAAAAAGAGTGTTGATGACAGTAAATGAAGAAAGCACTCGCTCAAGGACCCGACTAATAGAACAAACGTATAGGTAATTTGAAAAAGAGACTTCAAGTATGTAATGAAACCGTGATGTAAATGTGAAACAATTAAAAGAGTTCAAATATGTGGGTACAACATCAGATAATGAAGAAGTACATGAAGAGCACAATGTTTCCATTAAAAAGCAGCTTTCGACGTGAAGATAAAGACAACATTCATTAATTTATTACCTTTTGGCTCCACGTGGAGCACGTATAAAACAAACACAAACCAAGTTTCGAACGCTGCGCTACTCTGTCAAGATCTACCCATATCTTCTTTACCACCTTCATGTCTGTGTCTTATACCTTCTCCGTGTGTGTGTTTTATTTGTGTCTCTCAAGTTGAAAGCCTTGTTATTGGAACCGACAACAGTTAAATAGGAGACAATCGGTTCTGAGCCTAATGAGTCAAATAAATAAAGTCATTTTTAGCGCAACATGAGTGACACTAGAAGTACTGTAAAGCTTGAAACTGCTGTTGAGCTGCATGTAGCTGCTTGTATTTTTCTGCCTGACTGTTCATTTATTTGCTATACACCTGGTTTGGCCGTACTTTTTTTTTGCTGCTTTACATTTGTTACTATTTCCTTATTTAGTCCATCTAATTCGACTTCTCTTTGCTCTTTTTTCTTCTTGGAACTATCAGTTATTCATTTTCTTCTGTCATCTATCTCTTCTTTCCCATCCTCTTTATTTCTGTTTAGATGCTTTTCGTGTCTGATGTATTGACTACTTTAGCCTTCTTCACTGTTCATCAACACTCTGTATTGTTCTATTGCATAGTACATATTCTGTATTGTAATGTTTTATCTCATTTCCCGTACCTGATTTAAGTAGGTCTATGTCTAACTTTGTATAGTAACACCAGACGGCGGAGCAAGCAAAGGCATCAACAACAGAATGAACAAAGCAAGAACAGCCTTTTTTAGTCTAAACAACATCTGGAAGTCCTCTCAGTACAACACAAGCACACAATTAAGATTATATCAGAACTGTGTACTTTCTGTGCTTCTCTATGGTGCGGAATGCTGGAGAGTTACAGAGAAGGAAATGTCGAAATTGTCCTATTTTCACACAACATTGCCTAAGAAAAATTATCCGAATCTTTTGGCCGAATACCATCACCAACCAAGATCTGCTTCCTCGAAGCAAGCAAAAGGACATGCAAACCATCATAGCTGGCAGACGCTGGAGCTTATTTGGCCATGTTCTCAGAAGAGACCCCGATGCCATCACAAGAACAGCTATGCTATGGACCCCTGAAGGAAAACGAAAGAGAGGCCGACCAAAAACAACTTGGTGGAGGACTGTGGAGGCTGAGATGCAAAGAATGAACCAGAGTTGGGGCACTGTACGAAGGATGGCTACCGACCGAGCAAAGTGGAATCAATTTGTTATGGCCCTACAAGATGCCACCAGGCGTGATGGCCACTGACTACTTTGACGGTTGGCGGCTAAGGATCAAAAAAAGAAAGATGTCTAACTTGTTGTTTTTTAAACTTGCATTACTTTGTTCAATTTTTTCCCCCAATGTTTCAATGTATCTGTACATGGCAACTGCTGCAGTAGTAGTATAAATTGTACCTTTTAGGTATCATTCAGGCGGCGCGCAGGCGGCGCGGGTGACTTTTATATAGCAAAAAATAGCAAAAAAACTTGATCGATTTCAGGCGTTAGATTTCAGGCGGAGGCGCAGGCGGATGCGCGTGACTTTTATATAAGCGCATTCAGGCTGCGCGCAGGCGGATGCGCGTGACTTTTATATAGCGATATATTTTAGCCGGGGAATTCCACTGACGATCAGACGCATGACTTGTTATATAGCAATAAATTTGTTTGATAATGGCGGGTGTGTTGTTTACTAAGGGGAGATAAGTAGGTTGTTGTATTGCACGACTTTTTATATAAAGAAATACTCATTGCGCAGGTGGAGCATCAGGCGTTGATGCATGACATTTTTTATAAGGAAATACTCATTGCGCAGGTGGAGCATCAGGCGTTGATGCATGACTTTTTTATATAAGGAAATACTCATTGCGCAGGTGGAGCATCAGGCGTTGGTGCATGACTTTTTATATAAGAAAATACTCATTGCGCAGGTGGAGCATCAGGCGTTGATGCATGACTTTTTTATATAAGGAAATACTCATTGCGCAGGTGGAGCATCAGGCGTTGGTCCATGACTTTTTATAAAAGGAAATACTCATTGCGCAGGTGGAACATCAGGCGTTGGTGCATGACTTTTTATATAAGGAAATACTCATTGCGTAGGTGGAGCATCAGGCGGCGCGGATGACTTTTATATAAGGAAAATGTGGCAGCGCGCTGTGGTGCGCTATATTAGTTCGCTAATAGTGTTGTGGTTATGTGTTACACCATGTATTGTGGTTTATTTTACATATATTTAGGTATACATATATTTATACAATAGGAAGACGATGTTACAACAGTTATACGATATATTTAGACAATAGGAAGGCGATATATTTAGACAATATATTTAGACAACAGTTAGACGATATATATTTACAACAGTTAGACGATATTTATGTTACAATATTGAGACAATAGTTAGACATATATTTAGAATAGAAAGACGATATATTTAGACAATAGGAAGAAGATATATTTAGACTTGATATAACAAGAAGACGATAATAGTTAGACGATAATATGAAGACGGTAATAGTTAGACTTTGAGACTTGAGATAACAAGAAGACGATAACAAGAAGACGATATTTATTGAGATATACATTTAGACATATATTTTACAACAGTTATTTTACAACAGTTAGACGTTATATTGAGACATACAACAGTTATTTTACAACAGTTAGACGCTATATTTAGACATACAACGGACGATATAGGTAACATAAAGAATTTTAGTTAATATATATATATTTTTTTGTCAAATACTAAAGAACAACTCTCAGCCGCTTGGTATTCTTCTTCTTCTTCTTCTTCTGTGGTAGATTAGGGACATCGGTCAGGTGGGTGTCTGTGGTAGTGGTCATAGGAAACCAACTCGGATCTGGTGATATTGGTCAATTAGAGTACATGTATTCGTCAAACAGGTTAGTGGAGGTGGAAGTAGGCGTCTTCTTCGGCGGTAGATTAGTGACATCGCATAGGTGATTGTCTGTGGTAGGAAACCAACTCGGTTCTGTTGATATTGGTTGGTAACAACTGGAATTGATGTACTGATCAAACGTGGTACTGGTACCAATAGTAGGATAGGTATCCGTGCTTGGTGGCTGTAGTCGGTCAAATTAGGCGAGGATTTTGTCCTGTAATGTCAAGAAATGTTCAAACTCAGGGCGAGTTAACGTAATGCCGTGTTTGGTAGGAAACTTGAGGTAGGTGTGGTAAAGTGGGATGTTATAAATCTTATAGGGGACTTAGTGTACTGACTGAGATCAGCTGTGAAGGTATCTGTATCTAATAAGTGTGGTGTATTACAGATGACCTTACTTGCTACCACATTTATACCTCAGTCAGAATTATTCTGGAATATGGTGATGACTACGTTAAATGTCTAGGGTATGAAAATGATGACGTGTAAGTCACAACAACAACAGACAGATAAACAATTTATTTTATTCCACAACACTTTACAACACTGTGACACTCACACACATATAACACTCTATAAGACTATCTTAACTGAGTCAAGTGTAAAGTTTCAAATATATATGTATTAATTCCTTTCAATAATAGATATCCTAATTTAACTACACAGTGAACCAGGAATCACAATCAAGGGTAATTACAAGTACTATGTACACAGTTTATATATACAATCTTTGTATTGACATAATTTATTAGTATTATCCTATGTGTGTAAGTTGTGAAGTAGTACTATGAGGTAATACTGGTTTTGTTTTTCAAGCTAGATTGTTGTTTGTCATCATGACTTCACGTGTTTGATTATCGTGGAAATAGTATTTGGGAAAGTTCACAGTTCCTGTCGTTTGAAACAATTTATTGTCCCTCTGAGTTTAATATAATGTCAATTTTAGAGGGGGGCACATAATGTTGAGCTACTCTGGCCACAGAAGCTTATCTTTCGTGATGGCGGCAGGAAAAGACTCCTCTGCTCGATTACTTCACTGTGTTCTGGAGACACCTCACTGGTCGCTATCTGGACCAAGGAGTATGCTGTCAGCCTCTGGATTCAGCAAAACTCAGACCAGGTGCTGCTTCAATAACTTAGGACCACGGTCCCTGAAACAAGAAGGTTGTACCTCCTACTTCAGAACTAATTTATAATCTATTTCCACACTGAACACAATACATAACAAACACTGAGTTCAGAGCGGTAGGCCAACTGCTAACTTCATCTGAAACAATTTACACCAGTATACTCCTCCCTAATGGTTACTACGCCTCTGCAATTCCAGCATTATTTCTTTCTAGTCAATAAGATAGGTGTCAGTGTACTGTTTGGCAATTCCAGGCAGTTTTACTTTTCTCCGACACCTCCGGTTCAGGTTGGAGCAATATTTAGGCTTTGCCTCATGTTGGCTACTGAACCACACACATATACAGACATAAATTATTAATTTACATTCAATTTTCATTAAAAAGAGATCAAATATGTCAAGCTTACCACAATTCATGGAAATTGTACACAATTACGTTGACTGGCAATGAATATGGCACAAAATCCGATCTGCCGCTGTCCCAGGCTTTTATTTAGAAAAATATGCACTGGAACTCAACGCACTGTTTCTTAGTAAGTTTATTTCAAAATGTGGCACTGAACAGACGCTCCTCATTGACTATATCAGCGGGTCTGACCAATCGGGCCTTGTTTACACAGCTTTTCAAAAAAAGTACTCCTACTACCGTTTCCCCTAACAACAAAAAATTAGTATTTGTAGTCCGACTAATCGTGTTTAGCCTTACATATCATTCCCGCCAATCAAATAAGATTTAACATGGTGGCCTATTTCCCGTACAATGGTGGTTTCAAAACATGCCACTGTGTGATTATGATTTGGTGCTGTCCGACACCCTCACTATTTTCTTTTGGCTATAATTTGTTAATTCCTAGACTATTTGCGTAACACTTAACATATTCTTTGTCAGCAAGTCATAAGGAACCCAAATATATAAGTTTTAAGGGAGCTAAGTGGCGGCGTTCAAAATATGTATTTTCTTCTAGGATAGTCGTGCTGTTACCACCTCCTCACTTCCAAACTTTATGGTGTCTGCTGTACTGTCAGGCTTTCTAACGTAAACCAGTATAATGTCATGTTTCCTAATAAGCATTTTACAGGTTTTTAAACCTAACCCTCGTAGTTGTAGTTATTTATCACTGTCTATTTGAAAAAAAGTTAGTGCTTCTGGCCTTACGCGGGGAGGGTGGCATTAATTGTATATCGCGAGACGCGTGTTAGTGTTGCATGCGTTCCTGCTTTCAGCCCTCATTCTCTCTTTCTATCCTAAGTCAATCTGTCCTTTCGTTTATGTTAACGTAGTGTATAAAAATGAAATTAATGGAAGTATTAATTTAGGTCATTACGCAGTGTGCCTAGCTCAAGGTTTTCTTAGAAATACAGTACACGTTTTATTGTAGAAAGCGTGTATTGATGCAGTAGGCTTTACTATCAACGTGAAAACGTTACAATTTGCAGACGAAGTAGAAAAAAAGGAGGATTTCGAGTACAGTCTTTGTGACAGCACTGTTCTTTACCATTCTTCTTTCCCTTTTATTGAATTTATGTGTTAGGCTTTACATTTACCTTTTAATTTATATATGTGGATTTAGAATGTTTCACGACAGTAGGATTCACCAAAATATTTTCGCACGTGAAGTAAAGGTTGACCTCGGTAAACACTTACAGACGCAGCCTTCAGACCACTACTCAAAGGTTTAAGCATTTCATCACTTCTCTTGATGTAGACCCAGTTGGTGGGAGCAGTCATTTTCAACGAGATGTATCTGTCGTTATCACACCAACGCTTGAATAAAGTGTTGTTCGTCCATCACGGGTGATGAAGACCACTCTGTTCATCCAATTATTTAGGAATATGTTAGGTTAGTCTATGGGTACGAAGGTGACTGATGAGCCCGATGCGGGCCTGGAAAGATCTCGGACAGTGTGGGCAGGGAATGTTTGCTTCATGTGAAGGTTTTATTTCACGGTAATTTCTAGCTTGTCTCCGCTGTTCCGCTGCTGCTCTTCTGGATGATTCGCATGCCACTGCACCTTTACGAAGAGATGTGCGCCAAGCAGTTCGGTCTTGCGCAGCAGTTTCCCATGTGTCTGGGTTTATGTCAAAGGTTTTCAATGACGTCTTTAACGTGTCTTTGAAGCGCTTCTTTTGGCCACCATGGGAGCGTTTACCCTTCTGCATCTCACCATAAAAGAGTATCTTTGGCAGTCAATGGTCTGGCATGTGGACTACATGATCTGCCCAGCGAATCTGTGACTGCATCAGAATAGTATCAATACTAGGGATACCAGCTCTGTCAAGAACGGCGGTATCCGGGATCTTGTCTTGCCATTTGATGTTCATTATCTTCCTGAGACAGACTGTATGGAAGTGGTTTAGCTTCTTTACGTGGCGCCTGTATACAGTCCATGTTTCACATGCAAATAGCAGCACTGGAAGCACCGCAGCTCTGTACACCTTCAGCTTTGTCTGTAGATTAATGCCACTTCGATGCCAGACGTTGGTGTATAGTCTGCCAAATGTGCTGCTGGCTTTGGAGATCCTGGTGTTCACCTCATCATCAATGACAATGTTCTGGGATAGTGTGCTACCAAGGTATGTGAATCTGTTCACAACATTCAGTTTCTCACCATTAACCTTGATGACTGGCTCAGTATAAACTGTGCCAGGAGCTGGTTGGTACATGATTTCTGTTTTCTTCGTGTTGATGGTAAGCCCAAAGTTGGCGCAGGCTTCGGAGAATCTATCCACACTATGCTGCAGATCAGCCTCTGAGCCAGCATTGAGGGCACAATCATCAGCAAACAGAAGATCTCTGATGGTGTGTGATTAAACCTTGGTTTTTGCTTGAAGCCTCCTAAGGTTAAACAATTTTCCATCAATACGATAACTAATGTCGATTCCTGTGTCCCCGTCTCTAAAAGCATCAGTCAGCATAGCAGAAAACATGATACTGAACAGAGTCGGTGCAAGTACGCACCCTTGTTTAACTCCATTTGAGACAGGGAAAGGCTCTGATAGCTCACCGTTTTCCTGAACACTAGCCTGCATTCCATCATGCATTTGCTGCACTATTGTGATAAATTTCTTTGGGCAGCCGTATTTTGCCATGATCTTCCATAGACCCTCTCTACTGACCGTGTCGAACGCCTTTGTCAAGTCGATGAAAGCTGTGTACAGGTCACAGTGCTGTTCTTGGCATTTTTCTTGTAGCTGTCTTGCAGCGAACACCATATCTGTGGTTCCACGTTCTTTCCGGAATCCACACTGACTTTCAGGTAAAAGACCTTTGTCAAGATGAGCCGTAAGGCGATTCAAAAGGATTCTGGCGAATATCTTCCCAGCGATTGATAAAAGAGAGATGCCTCGATGATTGTTACAGTCTTGGCGATTACCTTTACGTTTATATAGATGTATAATTGACGCATCTTTGAGATCGTGTGGGATGGTTTCACTCTGCCACATTTGCTGGAAGATCATATGAAGTTTCTCTATCAGAACTGCACCACCATCTTTATAAACCTCAACAGGAATTGAATCGGAGCTAGGGGCCTTTCCACTAGACAGTTGACGAATCGCTTTTTTTAGTTTCCTCCAGAGTTGGTACATCATCTAGTGCTTCATTTATAGGAATTTGGGGCAGGCGGATGATGGCTTCGTCGTTAATAGATGATGGCGGGTTCAAAAGATTATTAAAATGTTCAGCCCAGCGTTGGAGCATTTTTTCCTTGTCTGTAATTAGTGTTTTTTCCATCTGCATTAAGGAGGGGAAATGATCCTGATGATGTTGGACCATAGACCGCTTTGAGTGCAAGGTAAAAATTTTTTCAAGTCATGGCTGTCAGCAAAGCCTTGGAGCTCATCTGCTTTATTACTCAGCCATGAATCCCGCATCTGGCGTAGTTTATGTTGGACGATTCTACGCATGTTGTTGAAAGCGTCTTTCTTGGATGTAGATTTTGGATCATTTAAATATGCTTTATGGAGATGGTGTTTCTCAGCCAACATCTGCTTTATATCATCTGAGTTCTCATCAAACCAGTCATTTTGTTTCTTGATGGAAGGACCCAGGACCTCTGTAGCAGTGTTGTAGATCTGCTCACTTAGGGCTGCCCAATTTGTTTCCACACTTTGGCCGTCTAGCGAGATAGATTTGAGACGGTCTTCTAAGGTGTCAGTAAATGACTGTTTGATTTTTGTCTTCTTTAGTTTGGTGACATCCAGCCTCTTTTGAGTTTTCTTCCCCTGAGGGCGCCTGGCTGGTTGGATACGAATTTTAAGTTTAGATACAATGAGGCGATGATCAGTCCAGCATTCGGCACCACACATGGACTTGGTCACCCGGACATCTTGCCTGTCCTTCTTCCTAACAATTACATAGTCAATTAGGTGCAAATGCTTTGAGCGAGGGTGCATCCAGGAGGTCCTGTTGCGGGTAGGAAGTCGAAAAATGGTGTTGGTGACAAGGAGGTCATGTTCTGCGCAAGTCTGGAGGAGAAGAAGTCCATTACTGTTACAGCGACCCACGCCGTACCTTCCAATAGTGCCATTCCAGGAGATGTTATCTGAGCCTACTCTTGCATTAAAGTCACCAAGAATGATGAGCTTATCTGCTTTAGGAACTGATGCAATGACTGCATGTAGTTCTTCGTAAAACTTATCCTTGACGTCATCCTGGTTTGTCATAGTTGGTGCATACGCGCTAATGATGGAGGCATGTTTTCTTCCATAAAACAGAGGGATCTTGACCGTCATGAGTCGGTCATTTATTCCCTTTGGGGGCCCCACTAACTTGCTGACAATTGCTGTTTTGATTGCAAATCCAACCCCTGCTTCTCGTCTTTCTTCAGTTCCTCTTCCGCTCCAAAAGAATGTATAACCTGCACCCTTTTCGCAAAGTTGGCCCTCGCCTGCAAGTCGAGTTTCACTCAGTGCTGCTATGTCAATGTTGTACCTGGCCAGTTCTCTCCCAATCAGGGCAGTTCGTCTCTCAGGTCTGTTTGCGTTAAAGTCCTTGTCAAGGACAGTGCGCACATTCCATGCGCCTAGAATGAGGGGGGAAATCTGTCCTTTCTTTTTCTTATATGTCGACCGCCGAAGTAGGGTACCCACCAACCGCGGTAAGCTGGTTAGGTAATGGTGAAGCAGGCAATGCTTTAGGGCACCTTTTCTAGCCCCTTCCTCACGCCATGGAGGTGAGCAGTGCTTTCCTAAAGAGGGCTGCTCAGACACTCAGGGGGCTGCCGAATCCCACTGCTGCTTCGATCAGTGGAAGACGACCATATGGCCTGAGCCGCCTGTGTGTAGGTCTGCGACTACGACTGCCAGCGTACCCACGCCTGCCGCTTCGCCGCTCGCCCATCGCCACAGGACTGGTTGTGAGTGGATGGATGAATGGATGAATGATGAAAGAGTGACTTGCGCGGTGATTTGGATTAGAGTGAGGAAGAGTTGCGCAATTCGTCGACCTCACTCTCTCGCCTGGGTCCATCTCAATCCAGTGGCAAGACAAGTCAAGACGACTGGAGATGAAGTCAGGTGCAGCGGATGACCAGGGCTTTCTACGTGCCTCGCCGTGCTCCTTACGCTCCACAGCGCGTTGCTGGTAATCGCCGTCATGCCCGTTGAACCAACAGGTGGTTTCTTCCGCGCAGTCTATCGAATCCAGTCTTCGCATGCATGGGTAGGCAGACCCTAACTCACCGAAGGTTTATAACCATTCGGCTACCCTCACCTAGTTTAGCCGGCCTGTCAAAGCCGTTATCCGGGGGGTGGCCGCTGTCGCATGCTGACAGCTACGAGGAGCCACAGGTGAGAGCCCGATGCCAGGTTTGGACCAAAGGTGGCTGAGCTGCCCTAAAAAGGGCATGACAGCTCCTTCACCAGAGGTACTGAATAAAGTATGAGTGTCTCCAAGTGTTTAAATGCAGGAATTCCAGTTCAATCTGGTTTTTTTGAGGCGTGCCCTAGCTAGGATTTGATTCGTCGAAAATCGATCGTGTGAGCAGACACGTGTGTTAGCCAGGTCGTGATTCGTCGATGTGGTTGCGTGGGAAAAATAACTTATGGCTGTATTGGCGTGAGGAGAAACCCGATAGATTTTATTTTTCAAATAACAATATCATATTGTGGCCTTGTACAATATTTTATATATATTTATATTGGTAAGATTCGTGGACAGTATTTTTCAAATAACATTATATGAGTATAAATTGGTAAGAGGTGTGTACATTTTTATGTATTGGAAGACGGGAGGTGTGTTTTCAAATAACATTATATGATCACAGATTGGTAAGAGGGAGGGTGGTTTTATTGGAAGACAAAAAAGGTAATATCACCAGGTACAGCTGCAGACCAGACCAACTATAGAGGTTGAGGGAGATGTGTCGTCACATTGTCGTCACTGTCGTCGTAAAAAAATAGGACAGAGCGTGTATTGTGTTGGGGTGATGACTCATGGGTGTGTGTGTTCGTCTGTAGGTATCTGTGTGGTATGGTTTTTGCTTGGTGTACATAGTGGAAGAGAGATATTTTTTGGGTAGGGAGTTTGTGTATTGTATTGGGTTAGTTTTGTCTTGTGAGTGCGCGTGCATATACCTCGGTGTCTGTGTGTGTGTGTGTGTGTACATGGGTGGTATGGTTTTTGATTGGTATACAGAGAGTTTAGACGTTGAGGGGAGAGGTGGTGACATTGTCAGGATGCACCTGTCTTTTGATGTAAAAGTAAGACAGGGAGTTGCGGTGTTGTTCATATGTGTAGATGGCAGAGTTGTGTGTGTTCTCGAACCCAATATTTTTTCCCGCCCTGGTCTTGTTGGGTGTTGAGGACTTCTAAAACGTATTTTTGTCTATTTTGTTGTGGTGTTTGATCAATCGATTGGGTGGTCTTGAATGTGGTAGAGGTAGAACGAGGTCGCCGGGACAGCTTCGACATAATATTTTGTGTTTGGTCTGTTTAGTTGTGCATGTGTGATAATGTCGCTGTCGTGTAATTGTGAGACAAAAGACTTGAAATCTGTAATGTTGTTTACTAAGTGAGGGTGTTCTAACACACACGCGTTATTATGTGAGGCATGAAATAAGCGTAATTTGTTTGTTTCTCTGTTTCTCAAAACTACGTGGTGACTGAAGTTAATCTTGAATCGTTTTGTCTGTTGTGTAAAGACAGGGAGCAAAAGACTTTCCCATTCAATTCTTTGGCTATTATGGAAAAAAGTGAATGTGGACAAATATTTGTGGTAGTTTGTATGTGTCTTGATCGCACTCCAATTCTGTGTATATATTTCTTTAATGTCAGCTGGTAAGTCACCTAAACTGTCTTGGTCAGAGGAAAAGTGAGTTTTTTTATTAGAGATTTGATGACTAGACATTGGTCGTTTCTTGGTCTGGCCTCCAGCTTTTGTATAGGCTGGTTGAGATGGGGTGGAGGGAATTGTTGCAGCTGAAATGGCACCTGATGTTAGTGTGTGTTGGTGCGCTGATGTTACAGGTGCTGATGATGATGTTCTGGAAGAGACTGTGTCGCTTGCCGCAGCAGATGATGGTTGATAGTACTGCGCCGATGTTGAAGGTGGTGACATTCTCGATAAGTCTGGTATTGCTGTGGCACCTGAGGATGTTGGATTCTGTGTTGTAGCTGACGTGAAAGTGGTCATTGTTGAAGTAGGTGTTGTGGGACCTGATGGAGCTGGTTTCTGTCTTGATGGTGGAGTAGGGATAGAGGCGTGTTGTTGTTTTAGGTATTCCCGTAGGTTATTAGCCCGTGTAAAGTTTTTGCCACAGAGCGCACAAGAGAGCAGAGTCAACGAGTGCGCGACCTTGCAGTGGCGCAATAGGTCGGCACGGCGGGTGAAAGTCTGTCCACATCGGATACATATTATGTTGTTTTGTACCACTGATGTGTCTGTCTGTTCCATGCTAGAAACGGGTCTATGTTTATTTTCTATGTGCCGTTTCAGATTGGTCGATAGGGTGAAGTTTTTACCACATAAAGAACAATCGTAGCTCTGCTCCCCATGCACCGTGTTCATATGCCGAGTTAGGTCGCGGTCACGGGTGAAAGACCGAATGCAGTGTGAGCAAGTATATCGAGATAAAGACATCTGAGGAAAGATGAACAAAAGAAGTTAGTCATAACATTTAGACAACGTTAAAATTAAACATATAACAAACTGAGAGAGAGAGAGAGAGAGAGAGAGAGAGAGAGAGAGAGAGAGAGAGAGAGAGAGAGAAAGAGAAAGAGAGAGAAAGAGAAAAAGAGAGAGAGAGAGAGAATAAACAGGTAAATAGAACGACCAGTCTTATAGATAACAAGAAGACGATAACAAGAAGACGATAATAGGAAGACTTGAGACAACAAGAAGAGGATATATTTAGACAATAGGAAGACGGATATATAGCAATTTCTGTGGCCAGAGAGAGTTTGTCATTGATGATATATAACGCCTGTCTCATCAGTTTACTTCTATATGGCAGTGAGACCTGAACAATCTATGCTATGCAAGAAAGAGGGTTCAATACCTTCCATCTACCGTGTCTGCGCCACCTCCTCGGCATTTCGTCGAAAGATAAAGTGTGCAAACTCAAAGGAACATAAACTTGTTTCCGCTAGTCTATATTTAGCGCTGGCGTTACCCACCCTAACCGACTACAACAGTATGACTCATTCATCGACTGCCTTTGATAATGTTTTCCTCGGGAGCGCAGACCATCGCTCGATTTTAACAACGAGTAGTAAAAAGCACGTGCGTGTTGGGTTTTCTTAAAATGGTTGAAACTGACCTCGATATTGTCCCGATTGGAACTTGTAACACTAAGGAGTATCTATTTGGGTTTTCCTCTTTATTCTATAGCGGGTAGGAAAAGTGAATCTCCACAATAATTGGTCAATCTACACAACTCTTTAAAAGCGACAGTGAAAAATCATAATCTAACCGCTCCTGTACTGTTATCTCGCGTCGCGCACTCACGTTCATACTTTACTGAAGAGACGGTGTAATAACGACAGACACTCGCGCTCATACCTAGTTGAAGATGGCTTACACTCCCGCTCATACCTCGTTGAAGATGCGTTCCATTTTTCCACCAACCGAGTGTACATGACAAGAAGTGATGCAATACTTGTACCGTTGGAGAGTGGACTGAAGGTCGCCGCTGTAAGTTTTACCGAGACCATCCTTTGATACACGTGCGAAAATACTTTGGTGAGTTATATCTAAAGTTTTCTACCAAAACCGGTGGTCATATTTCTATTATCTCGCGGGTATATTTCTATCATCTCACATGTATATTTCTATCTTGTTGAAGGCATATTTCTATCACGTCGAGGGCATATTTCTATCGTCTCGCGGGCATATTTCTATCATCTCACATACATATTTCTATCGTCTCACATGGATATTTCTATCACGTCGAACGAATTTTAATTGATAACGGTTTCCAATCGTTCTGAGTACGTCGCGTGACTAACAAGGCCGCACGTGAAGTTTTCGCCCGGAACAACTTGTACACCCATGCGCAATGCGAACGCCAAAATTTTGTCTTAATCAAGAATTTTTTAGACCTGTCTCATTCTTTAACCAACCCGCGACCAGCAAAGACCTCCAGCCGTTTTGAAAAATCAAACGTTGAAACCAAGAAACAGCCTTCTGAAAAACCAGACCACGTCAAGATCACAACGAAACGTATGTTTCTTTTATATTTTTAGTCGTCTGTATATTGTGTTAAATATCTCTATTTAGAAAATATTAGTTGTCTGTTTTCGTTAAGTGTACTCGGTGGAGAAATATTTTTTTATTTGTTTGTTTCTGTATTCGTTTATATACATAAATAGTTGTCTGTATATTGTGTTAACAGTTAAATATCTCTGTTTAGAAAATATATAAAGTATTAGTTGTCTGTTTTCGTTAAGTGTACTCTGTGGAGAAATATTTTTATCTGTTTGTTTGTATTCGTGTGTTGTGTTGAATATAAATATCTTTTTCTATTTTAAAAATATGGTTGTGTGTTTGTCTTTTCGCTAGGTAGTGTTGTTAAATGTTAATCTTTTTTCAACATTATTATGTTATGTTTCTAGACTAATAGGTATTTAAATAATATTTGTTTGTTAAGTTGTTAAGTTGTTACATGTGTGTATGTTTTCGATAAGTTAAGACTTAGCCGGTTTATTTGTTATGTGTTAGGCATAGTCTTGTTTCTGAAAAAAATTTCCTTAGTTTAAAACTTATCTGTGTTTCTCGTCTATTGTTAAACAAGTGCTTTGTTCATTGTATACATATAGTATGAGTCATCGAGATTGCATTCATCAGAGTGCAATCATACTTTCTGATCTACAAACTAAACTCGTACGAAATCAAATTATATTTGGGTCTTGAAAAAAAAATTGTCCGTGATACTTACAACTTCCAACCCGGACACAGAGTATCTGCTATAAAAAACTACCTGACGGTGGACACAAACAGAAAATCAATATCAAGTTTTTTATGAGCCCTGTTTTGTTCATATTTGGCGTTCAGCGCGTGGACACCTGCCTATTAGTCAATCGATATGGGCCGTGAACATAAGAAATAGAGAGAGTCAGATAATAACTCTGTTTCATTGTTGTTAGTTTTTATTATCTTTCGTGAAACAAGAAAAGAGAGCCGACAGCTCAATAACTCTGTTTCCACTACTTCGTGGCGACTTATTTTAATATCACAGAATAAAAGAAAAAGCAATGGGATTGAAACACAAATGTATTACAATAAGGATCCGAGTCACTACATACAGATTAACCAGCCAGTGAAAATTTAAAAAAACATAATAGTTTAGAAAATAATATATTTTTGGATTTAAAAGCAATACTGAGCTACACAAGGAAAGACGCCCTGCTATAACCAGCAACCATGGTTGACAGTTGGTTGGTACAAACTAGCAAAACACGTTAATATTTATATTTTCGTTATTTTAAAAGATAGGATAGATCGTCACTTGTCTCGCGAACATGGTGGTTTTTAAATCAATATCTTTGCTCCCACAACGAGCGGGCGCGGGCCTTTGTGATATGTTAACACCTCTTTCATTTGATAACAGAATGAAAATATAAGGCTGGTTATAACTAAGAGTAGGCGTGTGTATACGTGTCTGTCTATAAGACTGGTCGTTCTATTTACCTGTTTATTCTCTCTCTCTATATATCTTTCTCTCTCTCTCTTTCTTTCTTTCTTTCTCTCTCTCTCTCTCTCTCTCTCTCTCTCTCTCTCTCTCTCTCTCAGTTTTTTATATGTTTAATTTCAACGTTGTCTAAATTTTATGACTAACTTCTTTTGTTCCTCTTTTCTCAGATGTCTTTATCTCGATATACTTGCTCACACTGCATTCGGTCTTTCACCCGTGACCGCGACCTAACTCGGCATATGAACACGGTGCATGAGGAGCAGAGCTACGATTGTTCTTTATGTGGTAAAAACTTCACCCTATCGACCAATCTGAAACGGCACATAGAAAATAAACATAGACCCGTTTCCAGCATGGAACAGACAGACACATCAGTGGTACAAAACAACATAATATGTATCCGATGTGGACAGACTTTCACCCGCCGTGCCGACCTATTGCGCCACTGCAAGGTCGCGCACTCGTTGACTCTGCTCTCTTGTGCGCTCTGTGGCATAAACTTTACGCGGGCTGATAACATACGGGTACACCTAAAACAACACGCCTCTATCCCTACTCCACCATCAAGACAGAAACCAGCTCCATCAGGTCCCACAACACCTGCTTCAACAATGACCCCTTTCACGTCAGCTACAACACAGAATCCAACATCCTCAGGTGCCACAGCAATACCAGACTTATCGAGAATGTCACCACCTTCAACATCGGCGCAGTACTATTACCATCATCTGCTGCGGCAGGCGACACAGTCTCTTCCAGAACATCATCATCAGCACCTGTAACATCAGCGCACCAACACACACTAACATCAGGGGCCATTTCAGCTGCAACAATTCCCTCCACCCCATCTCAACCAGCCTATACAAAAGCTGGAGGCCAGACCAAGAAACGACCAATGTCTAGTCATCAAATCTCTAATAAAAAACTCGCTTTTCCTCTGACCAAGACAGTTTAGGTGACTTACCAGCTGACATTAAAGAAATATATACACAGAATTGGAGTGCGATCAAGACACATACAAACAACCACAAATATTTGTCCACATTCACTTTTTTCCATAATAGCCAAAGAATTGAATGGGAAAGTCTTTTGCTCCCTGTCTTTACACAACAGACAAAACGATTCAAGATTAACTTCAGTCACCACGTAGTTTTGAGAAACAGAGAAACAAACAAATTACACTTATTTCATGCCTCACATAATAACGCGTGTGTGTTAGAACACCCTCACTTAGTAAACAACATTACAGATTTCAAGTCTTTTGTCTCACAATTACACGACAGCGACATTATCACACATGCACAACTAAACAGACCAAACACAAAATATTATGTCGAAGCTGTCCCGGCGACCTCGTTCTACCTCTACCACATTCAAGACCACCCAATCGATTGATCAAACACCACAACAAAATAGACAAAAATACGTTTTAGAAGTCCTCAACACCCAACAAGACCAGGGCGGGAAAAAATATTGGGTTCCGAACACACAACTCTGCCATCTACACATATGAACAACACCGCAACTCCCTGTCTTACTTTTACATCAAAAGACAGGTGCATCCTGACAATGTCACCACCTCTCCCCTCAACGTCTAAACTCTTTGTACACCAATCAAAAACGATACCACCCATGTACACACACACACACACACACACACACAGACACCGAGGTATATGCACGCGCACTCACAAGACAAAACAAACCCAATACAATACACAAACTCCTTACCCAAAAAATATCTCTCTTCCACTATGTACACCAAGCAAAAACCATACCATACAGATACCTACAGACGAACACACACACCCATGAGTCATCACCCCAACACAATACACGCTCTGTCCTATTTTTTACGACGACAATGACGACAATGTGACGACACATCTCCCTCAACCTCTATAGTTGGTCTGGTCTGCAGCTGTACCTGGTGATATTACCTTTTATGTCTTCCTATAAAAGCACCCTCCCTCTTACCAATCTGTGATCATATAATGTTATTTGAAAACACACCTCCCGTCTTCCAATACATAAAAATGTACACACCTCTTACCATTTTATACTCATATAATGTTATTTGAAAAATACTGTCCACGAATCTTACCAATATAAATATATATAAAATATTGTACAAGGCCACAATATGATATTGTTATTTGAAAAATAAAATCTATCGGGTTTCTCCTCACGCCAATACAGCAATAAGTTATTTTTCCCACGCAACCACATCGACGAATCACGACCTGGCTAACACACGTGTCTGCTCACGCGATCGATTTTCGACGAATCAAATCCTAGCTAGGGCACGCCTCAAAAAAACCAGATTGAACTGGTATTCCTGCATTTAAACACTTGGAGACACTCATACTTTATTCAAGCGTTGGTGTGATAACGACAGATACATCTCGTTGAAAATGACTGCTCCCACCAACTGGGTCTACATCAAGAGAAGTGATGAAATGCTTAAACCTTTGGGTAGTAGTCTGAAGGCCGCGTCTGTAAGTGTTTACCGAGGTCAACCTTTACTTCACGTGCGAAAATATTTTGGTGAATCCTACCTCAAGTTTCCTACCAAACACGTACTACGTTAACTCGCCCTGAGTTTGAACATTTCTTGACATTACAGGGCGAAATTATCGCCGAATTTGACCGACTACAGCCACCAAGCACGGATACCTATTCTACTATTGGTACCAGTACCACGTTTGATCAGTACATCAATTCCAGTTGTTACCAACCAATATCAACAGAACCGAGTTGTTTCCTACCACAGACAATCACCTATGCGATGTCACTAATCTACCGCCGAAGAAGACGCCTACTTCCACCTCCACTAACCTGTTTGACGAATACATGAACTCTAATTGACCAATATCACCAGATCCGAGTTGGTTTCCTACGACCACTACCACAGACACCCACCTGACCGATGTCCCTAATCTACCACAGAAGAAGAAGAAGAATACCAAGCGGCTGAGAGTTGTTCTTTAGTATTTGACAAAATAAAATATATATATATTAACTAAAATTCTTTTTGTTACCTATATCGTCCGTTGTATGTCTAAATATAGAGTCTAACTGTTGTAAAATAACTGTTGTATGTCTCAATATAACGTCTAACTGTTGTAAAATAACTGTTGTAAAATATATGTCTAAATGTATATCTCAATAAATATCGTCTTCTTGTTATCGTCTTCTTGTTATCGTCTTCTTGTTATCTCAAATCTCAAAGTCTAACTATTACCGTCTTCCTATTATCGTCTAACTATTATCGTCTTCTTGTTATCTCAAGTCTAAATATATCGTCTTCCTATTGTCTAAATATATCGTCTTTCTATTCTAAATATATGTCTAACTATTGTCTCAATATTGTAACATAAATATCGTCTAACTGTTGTAAATATATATCGTCTAACTGTTGTCTAAATATATTGTCTAAATATATCGCCTTCCTATTGTCAAAATATATCGTATAACTGTTGTAACATCGTCTTCCTGTTGTATAAATATATGTATACCTAAATATATGTAAAATAAACCACAATACATGGTGTAACACATAACCACAACACACTATTAGCGAACTAATATAGCGCTATATAAAAAGTCATGGGCCGCCACAGTGCGCCACCACATTTTCCTTATATAAAAGTCATCCGCGCCGCCTGATGCTCCACCTACGCAATGAGTATTTCCTTATATAAAAAGTCATGCACCAACGCCTGATGTTCCACCTGCGCAATGAGTATTTCCTTTTATAAAAAGTCATGGACCAACGCCTGATGCTCCACCTGCGCAATGAGTATTTCCTTATATAAAAAAGTCATGCATCAACGCCTGATGCTCCACCTGCGCAATGAGTATTTCCTTTTATAAAAAGTCATGCACCAACGCTTGATGCTCCACCTGCGCAATGAGTATTTCCTTATATAAAAAAGTCATGCATCAACGCCTGATGCTCCACCTGCGCAATGAGTATTTCCTTATATAAAAAGTCATGCACCAACGCCTGATGCTCCACCTGCGCAATGAGTATTTCCTTTTATAAAAAGTCATGCACCAACGCCTTATGCTCCACCTGCGTAATGAGTATTTCCTTATATAAAAAGTCATGCAATACAACAACCTACTTATCTCCCCTTAGTAAACAACACACCCGCCATTATCGAACAAATTTATTGCTATATAACAAGTCATGCGTCTGATCGTCAGAGGAAGTCCCCGGCTAAAATATATCGCTATATAAAAGTCACGCGCATCCGCCTGCGCGCAGCCTGAATGCTCTTATATAAAAGTCACGCGCATCCGCCTGCGCTTCCGCCTGAAATCTAACGCCTGAAATCGATCGAGTTTTTTTGCTATTTTTTGCTATATAAAAGTCACCCGCGCCGCCTGCGCGCCGCCTGAATGATACCTAAAAGGTACATTGTATACTACTTGCAGTCTGCCCCTAGCTTAGTTATCACTGATTTCTAAATTTCCTCCATGCTGGTGTGTAGTAAATTTGATGAAGAAGATGGTTTCCTGGACTTTTGCATGTGCAAAGTCATCAACAGCAGTGAAAGTTCATTAAAAGTGAAAGCCCAGGCAAAGCTATTTATTACAAAAAATACTAATAGAGAGATAAACATTCAAACATTATTATACCTGTATATGATACATAGCACAAGGCATTAGTTCAAGCAGCTGTCGCATAGAGATTTATGATCAATAAATTTTCTATATTCTTTTCTTTTCTACCCGTGTCCTCTGCTTTAGTATCGCTCTTTTACCCTTTTCCTGGTTTTTTTTCGCATTTGTTCGTTTGCGACAAAATATATTTTCCCATTCTGACTTCGCCTGTTTCTTTTCTCATTTAGAAACGCATTTTATTGCATAATATGTCAGTCCTTGCACAAGACGAATAACTGAATATACGTTCTGGTCAGACATAGGAGCAGACATTTGTCTACATTTTCATCTGGCACGAGTTTTCTTCGGCAAAGTTTCTCGGCGTAAGGGGTGGAAACTTTCATCTGCATCGCTCAGAAATAAGACATGTCGGCGTGAAGTGTTAAGACGCGTATTGACAGGTTATGGCAGGCGTCTGAGTTTATGTGAAGTGTTAAACGAGAAAGGGAGGCTATTTCGGATTTTCGAAATAACGTGGGATCCTTTGTCTGTTTCATATATCTACCCAATAGCTGAAACTTGACTTCATTCAGTCCTCCTAAATCTGCAGTAGACAGATCACTCGTGCTAGAAAATATCTTGTATATTGCAAAGTTCTGAGTTTCTTGGCAACATTTTGCCGAGTTCTAGACTACCATTGTATTGAAGGATTCTAGTTCGTGGTATTAATTTGTAGTTCTGTGTGGAGGTAAATCTATATATCTAGTAGAATTGAGTGATTCAGTGATAACCGCTTATTTCATTTTACTAGTTAGATTTCTGTGCAAAAGAAATTAGATTTATATGTCTGTTATATTCGCTAGTCGACATTTTACAGTGGAAAGCAGAATAAATTATAATTTCTAGCTTAAACTCATGCAGCTATAACTAAATTTTTATTAAATTGCTAGTAATTAGTCGAGCGTATTTTAAACTAACTTATAACTGCACTGATTCATCATTGAGTATTGACGAGATACGTACGTATTTCTAATTCATGATGATTGATTTTATGAATATAACTTATATCACGGGAGATTTAACTCTTTGACTCCGGAACAACTCTCAGAGCGTTGGTCAGATTTGACACCCGTGCCGAAACAACTCTCTGAGCGTTGTTTTTAGTCTATCACGAATTAACATTACGGCACAGGGTGGAAAATAATTGCGGAGTCAAAGAGTTAAAGGATAAAAACAAGCTCTACGCTTGCAGTTTATAATGTAAGTTATAACCGAGGAATAGTATGTATAAGTATTTTATATGTTTGTTTTTCTTTATTCAGTGAAAACTGGGGTAGCCCAACTCTACCAGCGTTTAAGTACTGATGAGAAATATATGTGAAGAACTAAACATTCTTTTAGTTAAAGACGTGTGGGTGTACAAAGTAAAACCTGTCTGGCATTGTGTTTGCATCCAGAACGACAGGGTACCCATTTTCACAAACTTTAAGACAAATTTGAATAACTGCGCCTACCGAGCAAGATTAAATTCTTCCTGATAAAACATCTAGTACATGCAGCCTCTGTGGCGAAAAATATTACCATCATTAACTTTCCGACGATTTTTGACAAATGGTGGTGTGAACAATAATTATGTTTTTGAGAGAAGTTATCAACCGTTCATTTTCCTAAATACGGGAAACCCCATGATTCTGACATTGTGGGCCCGCTAAAACGAATTCTTACCTGAACTGAGTAAAGTGACAATAACTAAATCTGAACAAAATATCGCATGAAGAGGACGCTCCCCGGACCCATTTGATGAAACCAAGATCTGAAGAGCTGGGTATCCGCTTCATCAAACGAAAGGCAGATTTACGTTGGGTGTGTCATAAAGTGCGCCAGACGGCAAACACCATCAAGATATTAGGTAAGAAAGTGAGAAAGGGATCCCTGCTGAAAGAACAGAGTGAGAGTAGACTGAGTGATGGTTTTTTTTATCTATGCACCCACTTTGTAAGTTCTTTATGCAAGTTTTGTTACTAACAATATTGTCCTTATGATAGATTAGAGTATCAAAGTCTGTCCATACCGTGAAAGGGAAATCTAAGACTTCGGTAAATGTATCCGCGACTCTTTGGGGCTATCACTTTTCTTCTAACAGGACTGTGGGCTATACATCGAGGGAAAAGATCATACCAACTGGTCTATCATTCTTGTAGCAATTCATTGACTTTATGACTATTTGTATATGTTTGATGTAATTTTATGTGTTGTGATGGAATTTTATTATGATAATTAAAATTCAGTTAAACTTAATCAGTGTGGCGGTCAGTTCGTTCCCAAATATCTATATTTTCATTGTCATAGTTTCACGTTTGTGCGTCTATTGTCGTCACTTATGTGTGTTTGTATGTGAGGAACATATATATTAATATATATTATATTAGATTTGTCTGACTAATCTAACTCTGTTGTAGATGATAGGCTGACTGAGAGAAGCTTCTCGAGTGTCAGAGACAGAATCTACTATATTTCTTCCACCTCACTCGTGAAATCTATTTCTATTTTATCATCTCACTGAGCTATCACTTATTTCTATGTCTATTAAGAAGGGACCAAACTAAATCTTAATCACCTATCGCAAATCTACGACAAATTTTGGCTCGTTTCCGGAAATTGAACTATAAATCCTGAGCAAGGACGAAAAATGTGGTCTCGTCCGTAGGATTTTTTTTTAAACTTAGAATAGGAAGACGAACACATAAAATATCAGCTCGTCTGTAGGATCTCTTTCTTTATTCTGAAATAGAGTAAGAGTGTGGTTGTCTCGTGGTATTGTGTATCTTTAAAAATAACTATTCCCCTAGACCAACGTTCTGTTTATGGGCGTTCTGACCACACAATTAATAATTTTTTTTCCACAGCAATATTGAGCATTATACATTTGAGTTACAGGTTGATTTTGTCGGAATATATGTTAATTGTTGATTTTGTAATACTAAACGCTGGTAAAGTTTGTGATTGTCTAACAGTCACTGGGTTTGAAGCAGAAAAGTGTTTGAACTAAGTTAAGGAGGGCGTTCAGACAATTACGTCCTGTTAATTGCCTCCCTTACCCTAACTGACTTCAGGGGTGAACTTGATAGTGGATTAAATATTAAGGGAAATTTTTTTCTCTTTAAATTTTTTGCAATAATTAATTTGTTTCCACTGTAGCAACTTAATTTTTAGTGAGTAAATCTTACTACCATTTAATTGGCACAGTCGCTTGCAATTAGAGCTTTCAGAGCCAGGAATAGCAGCGATAGTTAGATACATATCATAGGAGGAGGTATCCCAGGTTAAAGTATATCATCTTTTGTTTTGGTATTTTCTCGCAAGTGGTAGGAACCAGTGTATCCTTTTTCTTCTTTTCTTCCTTGAGTAGTCTCAGTCACTGATTTATTATGGCCGAGAGGGCGAAACTGAGGCAGATGCTCAGACTGGAAGCAATGGAAGAAGGTCTGGACGGCGACGAAGCGAAAGCTTTCGTCAGGGAAGAACTGGAGAGATATGACGCGGAGAAGAAAGAAGAAGAACTAAGGAGGCAAGAAGAAGCAGCGGAGAGGAAAGCAGCGGAAGACCGTAAATTAGAGCAGAAGAAAATTGATGCAGAAATGGAAGCTCGCAGTATGCAGCATGAGGAAAGAGAGAAGGAGAGACAGTGGGAGGAAAGAGAAGAGGAGAGACAGCACGAGGAAAGAGAAAATGAGCAACGACGACTGCATGAGTTGGCTCTTAAAGCTCTAGAAGTCCAAAGTCGGGGGGCTGCCTCTACCTCCAGCAATGGAGAGTCTTCTCCTCATTCTTCCTTAACTGATCCTTCTAACCCTCAATCTCTTCAACTCAACGCTATGTCTTTTGTTCTAGAATCTTTCCCTTGTCCTAATGAGAAGATTGAGACGTATCTAGAAAAATTTGAGAAAATTGCAACTCTGTACGGTTTAGAGAGGTCGCGTTGGAATATGAAGCTTTCCCAGGCTTCGAAAAGCAGTGCTTACGATGTGTATGCAAAACTAGAAAGCAGCCAACAAGACAACTATGACGTGTTGAAGAAAGCGTTACTGGAGCGTTTTGAAATGAACGCTCGCAAATTTTTGCAACTGTTTCGCAACAGCAGGAAGGAGAATTCTGAAACTTTTCCGCAGTTCTCTTTCCGTCTAAAGGGTTATTTGGCAAAATGTCTGCAGCTTTCACAGCTCGCCTCTACCTTTGAAGGACTTGAGGAATTTGTTATAACAGACAAAATAAAGAACACTTTGTCTGCTGACACCCGAAGATTTTTAGCTGAGCAAGGTGCAGAAAAGCTTAAAGACATCTTAGAAAAGTCTGAGCGATATCACAATGCGCTGGCTGAACTGCCGGCCGCAAAATGTAAACCGACAGAAGATCATTTTCGGAAGAATAATCTAGACCAATCTTCTCATGCTTCTAATCAGAATAACCACAGAGAAACTGGACCCCAAAACCCCCCTCCTGAAAGATCCAAGTTCTACCAAAACAAGTACCCCAACCACAGTAAACAGTCTGATCAACCCAACCGTTCTACATGGCAGCGGGGCCAGAAAGGACAAAGTGACAAAGGGAAAACCCCTGCGCACAGGACTAATGATCAGAGCGAGCACACTCAGCCTAAACGCATCGGATGCTTGCTAGCAGTCTCGCAAGGCGGAATTATTGACAGCAATTCCCAACCTGAGGGAGAGATACCCTCAACGCGAGGTACTGTTATTTTGAACGGTTCTCAAACTTTTTATTTATTTGACACGGGGCTTTCTTATGATTGCATTGTTGCCAGACACCTGGTTAAACCCGGTCAAGTGACAGGAGAGACCGTCGAACTTTGTGGAGTTTCTAAGAGTGAGGCACCTACAGCGCTTCCCATCGCATTGGTGGAGATACACTCTGACTTTGTCAGAGGTGTGATCAAAGCGGCTGTTATGGATGACCCCATCTACCCAGTCATACTTGGCGGTAGATACGTGTTTATTGGGAAACCGGAAGAGCCGATTGTGGCAGCGGTAACTACAAGAGGGCAAACCAAGAAGGAACGGGAGCCTGCGCCTAATTTGTTACCTATGGAACTTAAAGAAGCGCAACAAAAGGACCCTACTTTGGCACCCTGCTTTAGGAAACTGCCCATGGCTAAGGACCCTAGACAGCACGGGGACATTTTTTCTAAGGATGGCGTACTTTATCGCAGAACGGGCAAGCCTTACCAAGATTACAATCACCTTCTAGTACCGAAACAGTACAGAAGCCAAATCCTAGAAATGGGGCACTCTCTTCCCTTCAGCGGACATATGGGACAGAACGCCACAAACAAACGGATAACTACTCATTACGGGTGGCCAGGAGTAAATACTGATATTATCAGGTATGTCAAATCCTGTGCCCAGTGCCAACGTGTACCACCCAAGCAACGGCCACCCCCAGTCCACATGGGTGAAATGCCAATAGTGGGAACACCATTCGAACGGGTTGTGATCGACCTTTTAGGACCTGTGATGTGGCACTGTAATTCTGACTTTCAACCGGCCCGATCCTGTTCTTTTATTTTGAATTTTCACCAGTTTTATTTTCTTCTGATCACGCGATTTTCCGTTGTTTACGGAAATCGCTATTTTCGGGCCCGCTTTTCCACCATTTTATTTCTTCTCATTTGAATATATATCGTGGTTCGTATTTTTTTTGAGTAGATAAATTAAATGGGTTCGTTTATGATGGTAGGTTTATTTTATTCTAGCATCAGTGTTACTTTCTTCTGATTTTTCGCGATTCCCGTAGATTTCGTTGTTTACGAAAATCGCCATTTCCGGCACGCGATATGACGAGACCGGAAGCACGCGGGATTTGCGTGGGTTGATAGTATTGATTTTTCCTAGCGCTCCCATTGGTCCGGGATTTGCGTAGGACGGGAATTCGCGTGGGTGTTTTCTCTTGTATATAATGAGACAGAAAACGGGGATTCGGTCTCTATGAAAAATAATTGGCTGGCCGTAGGACGTCGTAATTATCGTTCTCCACCGTGAGAAAAACAAACGATAATCGGTATGTAGCTATTTTATTAATCGTTTTACTTATTAGTGGGTTTTTCAGAAATTTCGTTTTACTTATTAGTGGGTTTTTCAGAAATTCGCCCTTAGGTAAAGATTAACTTTTCAGTTTTAAAATAAACGATAGTGCCATCCATTATCATATTTTTGAAGAACGACGTAATGCAACAGTGTTCTTATTCTTTCTATGATTTTGGCAGTAGATCGGAGAGTGTGAAGTTATGAGAGACACGTGTGCTCCTAATGGTAGAATATTGGGAAACCCCCATTTATTCCTGTATATTTTCTAATGTAAATTTATGGGGACATCCCTGGTGTGTTCGTTAATTTTTCTGAGCCTTAAAAATGTGAGAAATATTGTCGGAGGGTTCAGATTTACGTTGTGAGTGAATTATACTGCTTAGGGGAGGAAACTATTCATATAGCGAGATTTAATTTAATTTTGGAGCAAGCCAGGAAACCTCATGTGTAAATGTTAAAAAAGGATTTCCCTATTTTTGTCTAGTTTGAACACGTGATCGGCCATGCGTAACGGCCATGTAACGTGTCAGACGGGGTCGGGAGGTTTTGTTTATTTTACCTGGCAGATTTTAGTAGAAGGAGGGGGGATGAAGAGGCCACGTGGGATAGTGGTATTTCATGTATTGTGTGAAGAACGAGAGAAGGAGTGTGATTTTAGTGCCACGTGGGATAGTATTATGTATTGTTGTGAAGAACGAGAGAAAGGGGAGAAGAAGTGAGAATGAAGAGACACGTGTATAGAATTATTTTATGTATCGTATATGTTAGAGATAAGCGATTTTAGAGAAGGGTGTACATTAGACGCTGTTTCTTTTAATTTCAGCGAGTCTCGGCGAAACAGTGGGGAGCATAATTTTGTCAAATAAAATTATCCACGGCAAAAGACATATCTCAGGGTCAGAGTACTCGAGTATCGTCAGGAGCAAAAAGAAAATTACCCTAGGGTCTCTGGCAGTGAAGCCCCTATGTTTCAGCTGGAACAGGGTTTATTTATCATACAGCCGAGAGCATCGCTATTATAATCTCTAGCAACGGCAGGTGGCCGGGAGACTAGTTTCATTTTGTACAGCCTGAAATCAAGGCTGTGGTTGTTTCCTCTAACTCCGGAGCGGGTTAAAAGAGGGAAGCTATTCAGCAGTAGAGAAGTTTTTGTCTACAGTTAATCAAGTCCCTCATGCTTGATATCCGAACATCGTCATCACCAAAATCAGGAACAGGTGACAGGGTTACCATACCTAGGTCCTGATAAAAATCAAGAGAAGAGCGTAACGGAGACGCCGCATCATCAGCCCTCGAGTGTTAGAGAGACACTGAGATCAAGAGAGAAAGATAGAGAAGGAGGGAGAAAATAGACAGGACCAGTAGGGTCTGTTCAGTATCCATTGGACGGATAGACACTGAGTCTGCGTTCGTAAAACCAAGTCTATTATTTTTAGCATTTCTTGTGGTGTAGTTATCAGCGCATATCGCCTAACAAGTAGAAAGCTGTGTAGCGTTTCGTTGAGGAAGAGTCACCAGGACTAAGACAGTAGAAATTTATTAGTGTTAGAGAGTGAAGGCTAAAAGTTGACAGCCCCACCAAATTAGATTTGGTTTAAATCACTAACCATTTTATTGTTCCTCAGCAGGGTGACAGAAAGAGCGAATGTGATTTGGGGGTTTTTTTTTTTGTCTCTCATGTCTCTCAATTTAATTGTTACTTGTTTTCCAGGCCGTGCAACAGTGCACGCTATCGACTGACTTGATGACGTATGATGCCATTTTATGTTTTCCTTGTATGTAAATAAATATATACATATATTATTTACTGGATCAGTTTCTATTCTTTACTATACTTACTCTATGTTGTCTGTATAGTGGTGTTTGTGGTCGTAATTATACACCTTATCTTCTTGTGTTTCAAGGCAGTCAGAGGTGGGGAGACTATAGCCATTTTTTTAGTCACGAAGCGGCAGGGGGAGATTCAAATCCTGGGTCTATCTCTTGAGCCAATAGTCTCACCTGTCCACAGGCATGTCATTTTCCATCTAAATTCTATCTTCTCAGACTTTCTCATACTAGGGTCTTGCTTTCATTCAGGCACACTCTATAAAATTAAAACCACTTCGTGACAAGTGGGCGGCAATCGTCCGGTGGATCATTCTGGTGAGATCAATTCTGTGATCTATATTCATAGATGGTCTATAGGAAGTTTTCTGAGAATAGAGTTTCTTTAAATATCCCCTAGACTTGAGCTACTAGAACTGATCCAGTTATAGGTTTTTCCACAGGTTGCAGTCTAGTAGATGTGTGGTAATTTTGATGTATATGTCATAAAGGTAATTGATGGCATACCGACATATTTTTCTTTAACAGGAAGGTAATTTCGGGTTTTAGGTAGCTTGTTAACAAAAAAATTTTCAGGTTATTACTCAGACTTGACGGTAGTCGGAGTTCGGGTTTTTGGAACAGCGGTTATAGAGGGAGTATTTTATATTTCGTAACAGGTTGTTCCTTCTCTTTTCCTTTTCTGTCATTTCTCTGTATTTGTGAACTTACAGCAGTTTACAGGTAAGATGGCGGATATGGCCAAGTTACGAGCTGCCTGGCGAGAGGCTGCTCAGGACATGGGAATGGATAAGGAGGAGACTAAGGCCTACCTGATAAGGGAAAATGATAGGCATATTCAGCGAGAGAAAGAGAAAGAGGACAGGGCTGCCGCCGCCGAAGCAGCGAAGGAGGAAAGGATAGCCGCCGCGGAAGCAGCGGAGAGGCAGGCCGAGATGGAACTTCGGAAATTGGAAGCCCAGGAGAGGGAGAAGGCAGCGGAGAGACAGCACGAACTTGCCCTGCGTTCTCTGGAACTGCAGTACCGATCCTCAAAGGGCAGTTCAGCTAATGGAGATTCACCCGGAGCAGGAGCGAGAGACACCTCAGGAAACGGAGGGCCCCGGATGGCAGCCATGAGCTTCCCATTTGACTCGTTCTCTAACGGGAATGAGAAGATTGACGTGTTCTTGGAGAAATTTCAACGGATGGCAAAGGCATACGGGTTGGACGAGAGTCTTTGGTGTCTGAAATTATCGCAATCGCTCAAAGGTCATGCTTATGAAGTCTACAACAAGATGCTCCTAGATGACCAGAACAACTTTGAGGCACTGCAAAACGCTTTATTGCAAAGATTTCAGTGGACACCCCGCAAATGCCAAACCATGTTCAGGGAGAGCAGGCCGGAGAAGGGCGAGAGTTTCGCACAATTTGCCGAGCGGGTGAGAAATTACTTAACTCGCTGGAGGGAACTGTCAGGACTGGCAAAAACTTTTGAAGGATTGGAGGAGTTAGTTCTGTGTGAACAGGTAAAAGCAAACATGTCCCCCGACTTGAGGCGGTATCTGGCGGAGCAGGGGACCCAGCAACTTGATCAGATTATCGTGTTTGCCGAAAGGTTCCAAACAGCACAGGCCGAGGTACTGAGCCAGAAACGGAAAAACCCTGACCCGCCAACCCGAGGACATAACACCTCTCCCGACAAGCCAACTAACGGGCCGAATACCCGAGAGCCCCCTCCACCTGCTTCGAACTCCGCGAGGGACTCCAACCCACCGAATAAACGAGATGAGGCAAGGAGGGACCCCGGCCGCAAACACGCATATGGTCGGACGTGGGGTGGCCGAAATAATTATAACTCGCAGTGGAAAGCAGGGGGAAGCCGGGAAAACTCCCCGAAGAGAGTAACCTGTTTACAAACTTCTGTACCAGACTCGGAGAAGGAGCAGGATTCTCAACCTACGAGTGACCGACCTTCTACGAGGGGAAGGGTAACGGTTAATGGGATCGAAACCGAGTGTTTGTATGATACAGGCTTAAGTTTCGAATGTCTCGTGGGCCATCATCTAGTAAAGCCCGAACAGATGACTGGAGAATTTGTGGAGATATGTGGGGTGTTAAAGGGTGATGCTCCAATGCGCCTCCCAGTAGCGCAGATAGAAATAGTGTCCAAATTTGTCAGGGGCACGATCAAGGCGGCTGTAATGGAGGGGCCCCTTTTTGAGGTCATTTTGGGATGTAGGTATGTGTACCTAGGGGACCCAAAGGAACCGGAAGTAGTAGCCGCAGTGGTTACTAGGGAGCAAGCCAAGAAGGAGAGGGAAAAGGAGGCCCCCACTAATCTGTTACCCCAGGAACTGCAGGAGGCACAACAACAGGATCCGACACTGGAGGCCTGTTTTCAGAAATTACCCACGTCGAAGGACCCCAAACAAAAGGGGAATTTCTTCAAGAAGGACGGGCTGATTTATCGCAGAGACGGAGGAGAAGAGCAGGGGCATAGCCAATTGGTAGTGCCTGCCAAGTATAGGCTGCAGATTTTAGAAATGGGGCATGCGCTTCCATTTAGTGGACATATGGGGCAGGGAGCCACCATACATAGAATAGCGGCTCATTATTTCTGGCCGGGAATGACCCAGGACATCATAAGATTTGTAAAATCGTGTGCTCAGTGTCAGAGAGTGGCACCCAAACACTGGACCCCCCCAGTCCCGTTAGGAGAGATGCCCATCGTCGGTACCCCCTTTGAACGAGTGGCGGTTGACATTGTAGGCCCATTAGAAAGAACAAAGCGGCGGAACAGGTTCATCCTGACATTAGTCGATGTGTGCACCATGTGGGCAGAGGCCATCCCCCTGGCGGTCACCGACTCGAAACATGTTACAGAAGCCTTGCTGCAAATCTTTACCAGACTGGGGTTTCCTCAGCAAGTGTTGACAGATAATGGGTCCCAATTTCGCAGCTTGCTGATGGAGGAGATCTTCAACATTCTTCGGACCCAACACATACATACCAGTCCGTATAACCCGGCAGGAAATGGTCTCGTGGAGAGATTCAACGGCAGCTTGATGACGATGCTGCGCAAATTAGGGCAGGAGCGGCCAGAGGATTGGGACCTTTTTATTCCCGCCGCCCTGTTTGCTTATCGCGAAGTCCCCCAGGCTTCTACAGGCTACCCGCCAGCCACCCTATTGTTTGGGCGACCGATCAAGGGTCCCTTGGAGGCACTGTTCGGGTCTTTGACAGATCAGAAGGCAGATGAGACAATGGTGTCGGCCTCCAAATATGTGGCAGAGCTACAGAAGCGACTACAGTTAGGTTGGAAAATGGCCTCAGACAACCTTCGTAAGGCTCGCGCAAAACAGGCGCAGAGATACAACAAGACGGCCAAGGAAAGAGAGCTCCAGGTAGGGGAGAAGGTCTTGTTGTTACTTCCCACCGGGGAAAACAAACTGCGCATTGGATGGCAGGGGCCTTTCGAGGTGTTAGAGAAAATCTCTAACACCAACTATAGGATCGCTATCAGGGGAAAAAGGAAGATATACCACGTGAATCTCCTTAAGAAATTTTTAGAACGAGCCCCACCATCTCAAGACCACCTGTTAGCTTTGGCGGTAGCTATTGAGGCAGAGGACGACCCAGAGGATTATGGGGAGTACCCCTTACACCCAACAGAGTCGTACCGAGACGTAAAATTTGGGGAAAATCTTTCAGAAGGAGCGACGCGAGAACTCAGGACTGTATTACAACAATACACGGACGTTTTAACGGATAAGCCTGGACTCACCCACCTCTCGGAATTTGAGATGAAACTGAAAGACGACACCCCAGTACGGACTAAAATATATCCGGTCCCGTACGCCAAAGCTGCTGCGTTACGGGAGGAAATTGAAAAACTGCTGGCGGCCAACATCATTTCTGAAACCACATCCCCATACAGTTCGAGCGTGGTCCTATTACAAAAACCTAACGGTGAGACCCGACTGTGCATCGATTATCGATTGCTCAACACCGTGACGGAATTTCAACCGGAAGCCCTCCCCAGCCCTGCGGAACTGTTTTCCAAATTGAGCCAGGCGAAGATCTTCTCGAAAATAGACCTCAGTAAAGGCTATTATCAAATTCCGGTGAAAGAGGACGTCAGGCCGATGCTGGCCTTTAGCACTAGTGAAGGGCACTATACGTTTAACGTCATGCCATTTGGGTTACATAATGCCCCAGGTGCCTTCACACGAATGATGAGGAAGCTATTAGGGCCGTTGCAAAACCCCCACATTCATAACTTTATGGACGATATCCTCATCGCAACGGAAACGGAGGAGGAACACATAGCAACTGTCGCCTCGCTCCTCGGGAGATTGAAGGAGGCGGGGCTTACTGCCCGCCCGAGCAAATGCTTACTCGGGTTTGACACCCTAGACTTCCTAGGCCACACTATTGCCCATGGATGCATGTGGCCGCTGGACAAAAACGTGGAAAAAATAAGGAAAGCCGTTCGCCCCATCACCAAAAAGGACACGAGATCCTTTATCTCCCTGTGCGCATATTACCAAAAATTCATTCCGAATTTTAATAGCTTAACAGGGCCGTTGACCGACCTCACTCGGAAAGGTCAACCGGAAAAAATTCGGTGGACAGCAGAATGTGAGAGAGCGTACACCACTCTTAAGGAGCTGCTGACCAGTTCGCCAATACTTCGGCTCCCAGATCTAACAAACCCTTTGTGTTAAGGGTGGACGCCAGCGCCATCGGAATTGGATCCACTCTTTTACAAGCCGACGAATCACAACAAGGTCTGTTGTTCCCAGTTTCCTATGCCAGTAGGAAACTTAATGCGGCCGAAAGAAACTACTCAACAATAGAACGAGAGTGCCTTGCATTAGTGGCTGGTATTCGAAAACACCACGAATACCTATACGGGTCACGTTTGTAGTGCAAAGTGATCACGCTCCTTTGGCGTTTTTGGGAGCCAACAAGCACAATAATGCTAAAATCATGAGATGGGCTTTATTGTTGGGCATGTACTCGTTTTCGGTGCAATACATCCCAGGAAAGGATAATGTAGGAGCCGATTTCTTAAGTCGGCACCTGGCTCCGGAAGAGAATAAGGATGAAGAAGGAGTGCTCACAGACATCTCTGTAGACAGGAATAAGGGCCAGTATGAAACCCAGAGATTTCAGTGATTTAGCACGGTTCCCGTACTTGAAAAGGGGGGACTTATGTGATGTGGCACTGTAATTCTGACTTTCAACCGGCCCGATCCTGTTCTTTTATTTTGAATTTTCACCAGTTTTATTTTCTTCTGATCACGCGATTTTCCGTTGTTTACGGAAATCGCTATTTTCGGGCCCGCTTTTCCACCATTTTATTTCTTCTCATTTGAATGTATATCGTGGTTGGTATTTTTTTTGAGTAGATAAATTAAATGGGTTCGTTTATGATTGTAGGTTTATTTTATTCTAGCACCAGTGTTACTTTCTTCTGATTTTTCGCGACGCGATATGACGAGACCGGAAGCACGCGGGATTTGCGTGGGTTGATAGTATTGATTTTTATTAGCGCTCCCATTGGTCCGGGATTTGCGTAGGACGGGAATTCGCGTGGGTGTTTTCTCTTGTATATAATGAGACAGAAAACGGGGATTCGGTCTCTATGAAAAATAATTGGCTGGCCGTAGGACGTCGTAATTATCGTTCTCCACCGTGGGAAAAACAAACGATAATCGGTATGTAGCTATTTTATTAATCGTTTTACTTATTAGTGGTTTTTTCAGAAATTTCGTTTTACTTATTAGTGGGTTTTTCAGAAATTCGCCCTTAGGTAAAGATTAACTTTTCAGTTTTAAAATAAACGATAGTGCCATCCATTATCATATTTTTGAAGAACGACGTAATGCAACAGTGTGCTTATTCTTTCTATGATTTTGGCAGTAAATCGGAGAGTGTGAAGTTATGAGAGACACGTGTGCTCCTAATGGTAGAATATTGGGAAACCCCCATTTATTCCTGTATATTTTCTAATGTAAATTTATGGGGACATCCCTGGTGTGTTCGTTAATTTTTCTGAGCCTTAAAAATGTGAGAAATATTGTCGGAGGGTTCAGATTTACGTTGTGAGTGAATTATACTGCTTAGGGGAGGAAACTATTCCTATAGCGAGATTTAATTTAATTTTGGAGCAAGCCGGGAAACCTCATGTGTAAATGTTAAAAAAGGATTTCCCTATTTTTGTCTAGTTTGAACACGTGATCGGCCATGCGTAACGGCCATGTAACGTGTCAGACGGGGTCGGGATCTTTTGTTTATTTTACCTGGCAGATTTTAGTAGAAGGAGGGGGGATGAAGAGGCCACGTGGGATAGTGGTATTTCATGTATTGTGTGAAGAACGAGAGAAGGAGTGTGATTTTAGTGCCACGTGGGATAGTATTATGTATTGTTGTGAAGAACGAGAGAAAGGGGAGAAGAAGTGAGAATGAAGAGACACGTGTATAGAATTATTTTATGTATCGTATATGTTAGAGATAAGCCATTTTAGAGAAGGGTGTACATTAGACGCTGTTTCTTTTAATTTCAGCGAGTCTCGGCGAAACAGTGGGGAGCATAATTTTGTCAAATAAAATTATCCACGGCAAAAGACATATCTCAGGGTCAGAGTACTCGAGTATCGTCAGGAGCAAAAAGAAAATTACCCTAGGGTCTCTGGCAGTGAAGTCCCTATGCTTCAGCTGGAACAGGGTTTATTTATCATACAGCCGAGAGAATCGCTATTATAGTCTCTAGCAACGGCAGGTGGCCGGGAGACTAGTTTCATTTTGTACAGCCTGAAATCAAGGCTGTGGTTTTTTTCCTCTAACTCCGGAGCGGGTTAAAAGAGGGAAGCTATTCAGCAGCAGAGAAGTTTTTGTCTACAGTTAATCAAGTCCCTCATGCTTGATATCCGAACATCGTCATCACCAAAATCAGGAACAGGTGACAGGGTTACCATACCTAGGTCCTGATAGAAATCAAGAGAAGAGCGTAACGGAGACGCCGCATCATCAGCCCTCGAATGTTAGAGAGACACTGAGATCAAGAGAGAAAGATAGAGAAGGAGGGAGAAAATAGACAGGACCAGTAGGGTCTGTTCAGTATCCATTGGACGGATAGACACTGAGTCTTCGTTCGTAAAACCAAGTCTATTATTTTTAGCATTTCTTGTGGTGTAGTTATCAGCGCATATCGCCTAACAAGTAGAAAGCTGTGTAGCGTTTCGTTGAGGAAGAGTCACCAGGACTAAGACAGTAGAAATTTATTAGTGTTAGAGAGTGAAGGCTAAAAGTTGACAGCCCCACCAAATTAGATTTGGTTTAAATCACTAACCATTTTATTGTTCCTCAGCAGGGTGACAGAAAGAGCGAATGTGATTTGGGGTTTTTTTTTTTTTTTTGTCTCTCATGTCTCTCAATTTAATTGTTACTTGTTTTCCAGGCCGTGCAACAGTGCACGCTATCGACTGACTTGATAACGTATGATGCCATTTTATGTTTTCCTTGTATGTAAATAAATATATACATATATTATTTACTGGATCCGCTTCTATTCTTTACTATACTTACTCTATGTTGTCTGTATAGTGGTGTTTGTGGTCGTAATTATACACCTTATCTCCTTGTGTTTCAAGGCAGTCAGAGGTGGGGAGACTATAGCCATTTTTTTTAGTCACGAAGCGGCAGGGGGAGATTCAAATCCTGGGTCTATCTCTTGAGCCAATAGTCTCACCTGTCCACAGGCATGTCATTTTCCATCTAAATTCTATCTTCTCAGACTTTCTCATACTAGGGTCTTGCTTTCATTCAGGCACACTCTATAAAATTAAAACCACTTCGTGACAGGACCCCTAGAAAGGACTAAAAGAAGGAACAGGTTTATCCTCACCCTAGTCGACACATGCCTTATGTGGGCAGAAGCTATCCCGCTAACATGCGCAGATGCCAAGCATGTCGCAGAAGCCCTCGTGCAGATTTTCACTCGGTTGGGATTCCCTCAACAAGTGTTGACGGATAACGGATCTCCATACCGAAACCTGTTGATGGATGAGATCGTTAAGATCTTGAGGGAGCAGCACATCTACACTAAGCCTTACACTCTGGCCAGAAGTGGGTTAGTAGAACGTGTTAACGGAAACCTCAACATGATGCTAAGTACACTGGCACAAGTGAAACCTGACGATTGGGATCTTTCTATCCCTGCAGCTCTATTTGGCTACAGAGAAACCCCACATACGTCCACAGGATTTCCGCCAGCCACGCTTTTATTCGGCAGACCCATTAAAAGCCCGCTTGAAGCCTTACTCAGGTCGCTGACAGACCAGAAGGCTTATGAGACAGTTGTCTCAGCAAGTAAATATGTGTCGGATTTAAAGGAAAGGTTGAAACTAGGATGGGACCTAACAACGACCAACTTTAAGCGAGCATGCACAAAGCACGCTAACCGATACAGGAAAGTCGCGAAAGAGAGAGAACTGGAAGCAGGAGAGAAAGTTTTGGTGTTACTCCCCACCGGGAACAACAAACTGAGAATCGGATGGCAAGGGCCGTTTACCGTCCTTAAAAAGATTTCCAAGGCTAACTACCACATCTCTATAAAAGGAAAGGAGAAGGTCTACCATTTAAATCTGTTAAAGATGGCGCGAAATTGGTTTCAAGTCATTGCAAACGGGTTCAGTTAGATTTATAAACCCATCAACGATCGATTGACCGCTTTCAAAATGGCGGCGTATCAGCGAAATGTGTATCAGACAGAGGAAATCGCCAACGATAAATAAAAGCAGAAGGGAATCAGTATGAAAAGGATTTTACATATCAGTACAGGGAAGGATAGTGTAGAACTGCATATAAGAAGGAACGGTAGGAAGTTCTCATTTACGGAGATATATGCGTATTTCGGCTGCCCACAGTTACGCTAAAAGCGTGTAACCCACTTCTGTTCTAAATATTAAAATCAATAAATAACAGTTTGTGAATTTACATGGATAGGAAGATAGAGTTTTATCAGCTGTATAAAACAAGATAAGATGGAACAATATGGATATTATATATGCCGAGAATGAGAAAGGCAAAATTTCAGTCGACGCACAGATTGGCTGAAATCGATGTTCGGAAAAGATTTTTTTTTGCCTAGTTCTAGCTGTGACGTCAGTACCCTCCTATACGTCCGCGCTAAGCGTATATACACGTATCGGTAAAAACTGGAGAGATACACATCGAAAGAGGTTTGAGACAGACTGGAGGCAGAGTTTCGCCACTACCCATGAATTGTGAGCGGATCGCCAGAAACATTGTTCAGTCCAGTATCTGAAGTCTGAGGGTAAGCGAAATTATGATAACTACCGTGTATAATATTTGTTATTTCAGGTTCATATAGAATTCACAAAATATGCCTGTATAATAGTCATTGATATAATGTATTGTATTTTTAATATGATCTAAACATGTGCATTGTGGATGATTGTTGCTTGTACAAAAATTCATCACAAATAGCCCCACAGCCTAATGAAGATATATTTATCATATTGCTTTATCGCTTACGAAGATAAAGGCAGTCCCATGGCAGAGATTGTCATAGGGAAATGAAGTGTTAGAAACTTCATCATGGAAGATCCCAGTTTACGAGGTTAAGGTGACTAGTCCCCTTCCTCGCTGCCGTTGCCTTCCCTAGTTCGAGCGCACAACTTTGTACCCATTTACAGCTGGTAAACTGGAGTGTTCTACAGCCAGTTTCAGTAGAAAGCAACCTGATCACGTGGTCACTCACTTTATTTATTTATGTATTAATTTTGGGTAGATGCTAAGATAGCATCAGTATTTGAATTTGTACTTGATATGATTTAGAAGGATCAAGTTATAGATCAGAAAGGATGTATAGGAGCAGAGTAAACCAGATGATGTTTATTACGGATATGTTAATATTAATTCTATATCATTGAATTGATGTTACTTGCTATGACTGTAGAACTTTGACACCTGATGACTGACTTGTCTGACTTATGAGCTAGTCAGTTACACTTAATTGAAATGTTAATATTAATGCTATATCACTGAAATGATGTCCTTACTTACTATGATTGTATAACGGTGACATCTGATGACTGACTGGTCTGACATCTGTGCTAGTCAGCTACAAGTCTAGCCAGATACTAGCCAAGGCTGATATGTTGCAGGTTCCATGAAATAACTCAAACCAGACTGTCCAGTATCAGAAGCCTGTGTCGTTCATCCGAGGCAATCCCACAAAAGTGCAGGACCCCAAAGAGTGAACTTCAACTGGTCATTGGCATCCCTACTGTTGGGCCTACCAAGTCTGATATCAGCAAAGGACAGTTCAGTTTCAGCAGTATCAAGTTGAAAGATAAGTGTCCTGTTTGACACTGCCCACCTATACATGTGAAACAGCCAATAGTTGAAAACAATAATTAACCATACAGAAACTCAGTCAACTGATGACAGTTATCCTTAAATTCAAAGGACTAATAACAGTGATTTCAGTAACTTTATTATTTAAGATCTTGAAGTCTAAACTGACAATAATAGTAATTGTGTGAATACTTTTATATATATATATATGTGTATGCTCTTTTCCAACTAGTAGAAATAGAATATTAGTGTAATTATTAAACTATTTTAACTGTACCTCAGGATTTATTCACTTCTTCCATTTTGTGGTTTCAGTGAATGTACATTTTACTTATCTCCTAGAATATAAGTAATCATAAGATAGTCATAGGGAGGAGACACCTTAAATCCTGGTACTACTTCTTACCAACTGGGCCAGGGTTTTTACAGTCTGACTATTTTTATGATAACAATACACCAGTGCTTATTTCTAAGACTGGGGTATTACTTGTAAGGTCAGAACTCTTTACTGGCATACTCTTACATAAATAAATAATTTTAAATAACCTCCCGCTACAAAAGAGATACTTGGAAAGACCGGTGCAGACGTCCGAACATCTCCTGACGATCGCCAAAATTGACGAAGATGACGATGGTGGCAGGGAAATTCCACTGCACACACACGAAATCTTTAAAAAATGTCAAAAGCGGCGACATTCTTTCAAGCGCGCACGGAATACATTCCAGGAAGAGAAAACGTGGGTGCAGACTTCTTGAGAAGGAATTGGAGAGAGACGGAGGGCGTGATGAGAGGTAAGAGAACAGACACCCTGAAACCTTACGGATATAGGAAATTTATTTCCATAACGTAGACATGGAGTGCTTCCATATCTTAAAGGGGGGACGTTCTGTCGCATAGAGATTTATGATCAATAAATTTTCTATATTCTTTTCTTTATCTGCATCGCTCAGAAATACATCATGTCAGTTAAGCACGCGTATTGACAGGGTTATGGCAGGAGGCGTCGAGTTATGTGAAGTGTCTAGACGAGAAAGGGAAGGCTTATTTCGGATTTTCGAAATAACGTGGGATCCGTTTTGTCCTGTTTTCATATATCTACCCAGTAGCTGAAACTTGACTTCATTCAGTTCTCCTAAATCTGCAGTAGACAGATCACTTGTGCTAGAAAATATCTTGTATATTGCAAAGTTCTGAGTTTCTTGGCAACATTTTGCCGAGTTCTAGACTACCATTATATTGAAGGATTCTAGTTCGTGGTGTTAATCTGTAGTTCTGTGTGGAGGTAAATCTATATATCTAGTAGAATTGAGTGATTCAGTGATAACCACTTATTTCATTTTACTAGTTAGATTTCTGTGCAGAAGAAATTAGATTTATAAGTCTGTTATATTCGCTAGTCGACATGTTACAGTGGAAAGCAGAATAAATTTTAATTTCTAGCTTAAACTCATGCAGCTATAAATAAATTTTATTAAATTGCTAGTAATTAGTCGAGCGTATTTTAAACTAACTTATAACTGCACTGATTCATCATTGAGTATTGAAGAGATACGTACGTATTTCTAATTCATGATGATTGATTTTATGAATATAACTTATATCACGGGAGATTTAAAGGATAAAAACAAGCTCTACGCTTGCAGTTTATAATGTAAGTTATAACCAAGGAATAGTATGTATAAGTATTTTATATGTCTGTTTTCTTTATTCAGTGAAAACTGGGGTAGCCCAACTCTACCAGCGTTTAAGTACTGATGAGAAATATCTGTGAAGAACTAAAAATTTTTTTAGTTAAAGACGTGTGGGTGTACAAAGTAAAACCTGTCTGGCATTGTGTTTGCATCCAAAACGACAGGGTACCCATTTTCACAAACTTTAAGACAAATTTGAATAACTGCGCCTACCGAGCCAGATTAAATTCTTCCTGATAAAACATCTAGTACATGCAGCCTCTGTGGCGAAAAATATTACCAGCATTAACTTTCCGACGATTTTTGACAAATGGTGGTGTGAACAATAATTATGTTTTTGAGAGAAGTTATCAACCAGTCATTTTCCTAAATACGGGAAACCTCGTGATTCTGACAATGTGGGCCCGCTAAAACTAATTCTTACCTGAACTGAGTAAAGTGACAATAACTAAATCTGAACACAATATCGCATGAAGAGGACGCTCCCCGTACCCATTGGATAAAACCAAGATCTGCAGAGCTGGGTATCCGATTCATCAAACGAAAGGCAGATTTACGTTGGGTGTGTCATAAAGTGCGCCAGACGGCGAACACCATCCAGACATTAGGTAAGAAAGTGAGACAGGGATCCCTGCTGAAAGAACAGAGTGAGAGCAGACTGAGTGATGGTTTTTTTTATAAGTAACTTTGTAAGTTCTTTATGCAAGTTTTGTTGCTAACAATATTGTCCTTAGGATAGATTAGAGTATCAAAGTCTGTCCATACCTTGAAAGGGAAATCTAAGACTTCAGTATATGTATCCATGACTCTTTGGGGCTATCACTTTTCTTCTAACAGGACTGTGGGCTATACATCGAGGGAAAAGATCATACCAATGGGTCTATCATTCTTGAAGCAATTCATTGACTTTATGACTATTTGTATATGTTTGATGTAATTTTATGTGTTGTGGTGGAATTTTATTATGATAATTAAAATTCAATTAAACTTAATCAGTGTGGCGGTCAGTTCGTTCCCAAATATCTATATTTTCATTGTCATAGTTTCACGTTTGTGCGTCTATTGTCGTCACTTATGTGTGTGGGTATGTGAGGAACATATATATTAATATATATTATATTAGATTTGTCTGACTAATCTAACTCTCTTGTAGATGATAGGCTGACAGAGAGAAGCTTCTCGAGTGTCAGAGACAGAATCTACTATATTTCCTCCACCTCACTCGTGAAATCTATTTCTATTTTATCATCTCACTGAGCTATCACTTATTTCTATGTCTATTCAGAAGGGACCAAACTAAGTCTTAATCACCTATCGCAAATCTACGACAGCAGCCATAAGAAAGCTATTAAAACAGAACTCAGCATTATTGACAGTAAAAATCTGTCAGTAATAAAGCTTTTAAGAATAGCCCATCAAAGAACTTAGACCGTGTGAAGCACTGGTAATACTTGAAAACCTTAACATAAGATTTAAGAGGTAACTTAGAAATGAATATTACAATACCTCATGGAAATAATGCAATCCCTAAAACAAGAAATATATTGTACAGGGCATCAGTATCTTTAATTAAGAAAAGGGTTTTCCACTGCTACACTGAACTAGTATTCTTTTATGGAAGTAAAGCATGGACAGTGATTAAATTCATGCACTATACTGAAATGTGGTTTCTGACAGGGATGACGACAATACAATGAGCAGTTAAGAAATAAATTATGAGCTCGGATAAGGAATCGGACCCAAGTGATGTCAAAGATAAAGGGGAGACAATAAAACATTAAGTTATAGAACATGCGAGCAAGTAACCCAGCAAATCATGTCCGAAAAAAGTTATATTTTGCTCTGACTGCTGTATGTCCTGATGACTGCAATAATTCACGTGTAACCATTTCAAGTCTTTCCCTACCCAGTTCACAATAAAAACATCTTTCTGGTCACACGTATCGCAGCTTATAGTGAGTGGTTCAATGATACATGAACAATAAAAAGGTATGCGTGTTCGTTTAATTGTTGTTCAATTTCGCTTTCAGCGGCTATATTGCATTGGTTCATTGTTAGTCACAAACGTTTGATTAAGACAATGCTTTATTTTAGAATTTAATTGGAAAATTGGAACACATGAAAGCAAAGGGAATGACAGAATGAAAACAGAAAGATAGCGACAAAAAAGACAATATAAGATGAGCTGACAGCATGGCATGCGATAACGTCACAATGAGAATTAATAAACACGCAGGAAAAATAGGTTTATGAAGAGATACGTAGGGCGTTCAGAAAGTCATGCACCACATCGTTTTTCTCAGCTAATAATGAAGATAGAAGCATAACATTTTGCACACTTTAAATATGGCATGCGCTAATTGTGTGCACCAAATTGCACCGCAACCGGCCAAATAATACGGCTGCGCTAAACCGTTGAAATGGAGCGTGTTAGCAACCTGCGTTATAAGCAGCGAATTGTGATAGAATTTATCGTTGTAGAGAAGGATACTGTTGTGAACATTCACAAGCGTCTATGTGATGTGTATGGAAGTTTTGCAGTCGACAGGAGTACAGTCAGTCGCTGGGTTCAGAGAATCAAAGAATCAGGAAGTGGAGATACGGAGCTGCTTGATCGGCAGAGCTGTGGACGTCCTGCCACAGCCACCAACGCAGAAATGTTGAAATGCGCTGAGGGCATTATTCTTACTGATAGGCGAATCACTACTCAACAATTTGCCTTACAGCTGTCAGTCAGCATTGGTAGTGCAAATGCAGTTATAAAAACTCTCGGATTTTCTAAGGTTTGCTCAAGATGGGTTCCTCGATGTCTCACAAATGACCACCGATTGCAAAGGAAAGCAATTTCTTCTGAATTGTTGGAGCGTTTCAATGATGATGGAGAGAACTTTTTGGTTACGATCGTTACAGGTAACGAAACCTGGGCACATCATTTTGAACCTGAGACAAAAAGACAGTCAATGGAGTGGCATCATCCGCAATCACCAGGAAGAAAGAAATTCAAGACAATTCCTTCAGCTGGAAAGGTCATGATCACTGTCTTTTGGGACATTGAAGGTGTGATTCTTGTGGACGTTATGCCAAGATGAGAGACAATCAATTCGCAAGCTTACATTAAGACATTGAAAAAACTCAATCAACGTTTTCGCAGAGTTCGGCCGCACAAGAATCCAGCAGACCTGCTTCTCCTTCACGACAATGCGCGCCCTCACACAAGTCTGGCAACACGGGAAGCAATCACCAAATTGGGTTGGACTGCACTACCCCATCCACCCTATAGTCTCGATTTGGCACCTTCTGATTTTCATCTATTTGGTCCACTTAAAGATGCACCCCGTGGGACAAGGTTTGAAGATGATGAAGGAGTGATTCATGCAGCGAAGAAATGGCTACATGTTCAAGACAAAATCTGGTACGGGCTAGGAATACATGCACTTGTTTCGCGCTGGCATAAAGCCGTACAAGTTGATGGGGATTATGTTGAATAATACCGATGTTTACAAGACATATCCATGCATATTGTGTATAAATTTCATGCTTTTTGAATAAACAGCTCCTGAGAAAAACGTTGGTGCATTACTTTCTGAACGCCCCTCGTATGAACATCCACGCGACCAGGTGTACGTATGAATAAATTACTTTTAATCAAATAAACGTTGCTCATATGCATGGTCCTAATCTATTCAATATAGTGGTTATTAAATAACAGATTAAACATATTTTGTTCTGCATATTGAAGTTGCTATATGATACGTTTATGACTGCTGTATTAGTAGAGCTTTCCTGTATGAAAAAAGTATTTTACGTAATGTATATGTATGTGCGCATTCGTGTTTGTTTGTTTGTTTGATTTTTTTTCATGCTTCTTTAATGACATTTTTACATTCACTTAATGATACATCTAGCAATATAGCAACATTGAGACATGAAAATGTTACCATAGCAACATATCGTAGCTGGAAGTGGAGATAAGGATATGATGTCGACTCCGATCCTATGTTCTTATTGTGAGTGTAACAAGTGATCTGTGATAGTCAAGTGCCACGATTTGCCATCTTCTCGTGGTAGATCTGTTTAGAAAACCAGAAGTACTGACTATTTCAAGTAACCATGGCTGGCATAACGGAATTAAAATCTCTAATCTAAATTTTCAAATTTCCAGTACACAAATTATTCCAGCTGAAATTAGGAACAGTTTACTCAGAATAGAGAAACCCATCTGTAAAGAATGTAATAAACTCAATACCATTAACTACTTCTTGCTGGCATGCAAGAAATACGTCCCAAAAAAAAGTTACTTCAAAAACTGCAATATAGAACTGAATGCAGATAATTTAACTGGTACCAAGCACCCACTAGCACTACAAAAATTAGTAAACAATAAACCACAAAAACAAAAGCAACAATTTAAAAGACGAGAGGATGAAAGGAAAACATTTTAGAAAGAAAACTGCTAATTTTCTTACAGCACAACAATAGTATAAAAGCGACATAATACTAAAGAATCAATATAGCACAAAGCAAAAGAAAATATGCACAATCAGGAAATCTAACACACTTAAAAAAGGGCGTCCTGAGATAACCAACATTGCCATGGACATGAAGTGTGGAACGAAGAAACGTAACAAGAATTTAATTAAAAACATCCAATACAAAAATAAGAATCTTCAAGTCAAGTGTCAAGTCAGGCCCTACTGCGTGGGTCTGAAATATTGAAAAAAACAAAAACAACAACCAAGAAATGAAAGACTTTCATAAATGAGTGTTGACGTAGAATAAAAGGATTGAAGTGGTATGACATCACTAATGTGGAACTTTTAGCTGGGAGGACAATAACAAAGTATAATAATAATGAAAGTGATAGAGATACAAACTGAAATATTGACTAAGCTTGGGCTGACATTTTAAAATATTTTAACGCAGGACTCATGATCTTATGATCAATTTGTAAGTTAGTGAGCTTACTGGAAACACAATAATTCGTGCAATGACAACTGTTATTAGCTCTGCAGAATTTTCTTGAGACAGTAGTATTTAATGATAGAGACCTCTTGCTTAAATAGCCAGAAAGAGTCTGCAGGTGGCATTTGCCCGTGCATTAGATTAAACAAATTCAGACGTAAGACCTAGGTGAGAGATTCCCCGGGCGACTCAAGATACAGGAAAATGACGTAATCTGCCGCCGGGGTGGCGGTTCTACGAGCGACCAGTGGTGGCGAGACGGAGACGAGGGCGGCACAATTAAAAGGGTACAGGTTTTCACCTTGTCCACGATTCTCTTAAATCAAGGAATACGGGGAACTAGCCGTCATCTACTAGAAAGGCGGAATAAAAGCTAGATGCCGATGTCCACATGTAAAGAGGTGGAACTAGCCTGTCCAACGTAAGATTGACATGATCAATGCCAGAAATAGTGCTGTTAGGAGCTATAAGACAGAAAAGTGGGCGTAGACAAAATTCGGAGAACATGACAGGGCGGATCACTCGGCTAAAAGTGACAGAAATTTCTCCGAATCACGACACTGCCCCCTCCCCCCTTATTTAAAGTTATGGACAACATTATGAGAAAATTATGGGAAATTCGCGAAACAGCTAAACTAGTAAAGGTTTTGGTGGGGTGCCGAAATGTATTGAAAATAATAGTGACTTTACAATTCTAAAAGAACAAGAGAACATTTAACATAAAATGTCACAGTAAATAATCATTTGTGTAAGTGACAGAGATCTGGCACCATTTATAAATTCCCTGAGTCCAGCTTTTCATAACAGTTGAAATAAACTAGAAAAAAGTACGTCAAGCATTATTTCTTACGACACATAAGGAAGGGAAACCCGAGGCCTGTAAACAGTAAATAAAGATTGGACAAACTTAAAGGTATGTTTTCAGGCACTCGTAAGAAATAAAGAAGTAGAACACTAGACAACAGAAAAACAACAGACGTGAGTGGCTTACCCAGGACCTTAGTGACCCGTCTTCGAAGCATCATTTTTGGTGATGCCTAGATGACAGGGAGAATAATGTGATTCGCTTGCATAGCTAGGCGGGGTTGTCGCACAGAAGGTCGTGGGTTCGAGTCCTGGGTAAGCCACTCACGTCTGTTGTTTTTATGTTGTCTAGTGTTCTACTTCTTTATTTCTTACGAGTGTCTGAAAACATACCTTTATGTTTGTCTAATAGTTATTTATTATTTCTTACGCTTTCTTTACGTAATTAGATAATCCACACACATGGTGTTTGTTACCACTAATTTTATATCCCTAGTTTATGTTCAGTAGAACAAAAAATTTTTTTACAAAAGCACACAAATAGTAATACGTCTTACAGGGAGAAAGGACCAGAAAAACCTACGTTGCGGCCATAAGGCCTTCGTCAGAGACAGACAAACAAGAGACAGGAGGGAAAGAAAATGAGAATTAAGTGGAGAACATGAAACTATAAAAAAAAATAGAAAAAATACTCCCTTATGTCCAGCCACATGTTTCAGCAAAGAAGGCTGCCATTAAACCGGAAAGCAAAAGTGGATAGTGCATTAAAAAAAAAAAAAAATAATGAAAACTGGACTATTTGTGTGTTTAAAAAAAAAAAATAAAAAAAAAATTCCAACCGTTTTACCCCGTCTTACGGCAGTTCTCCTCATATACTCATAGTTTATGTTCAATGCATTTCCTAGATGAAGAACCACGAAAATCGTTCTATTTATCTCACATACAAACAAACCTTGATTATTGCTCCACAATATGGGATGGTTGCTGTATGTCCAACACAAAAAGACTCAATTCACTACAAAAGGTGCAGTGCGTCTATTTTCTGACAACTGTAAAACAGTGTGTAAATCTACATAAATATCTCAGAATACTGCCTCTTAGAAAGCGCTTTCTGTTCCACAAAGCTAAATTTGTTCACAAAATCCTGTCACAGAATTCTCCAACATATTTGTGGCCAATGTTCAAATACAATGAAAGACGCAGTCAACGCCTTAACAAAATATAAGTGCCCAAGCCTAGGCTTGACTTATTCAAGAAAAGCTTAGCTTACTTTGCCGCTCATCTTTGGAACTAACTTCCACATTATCTAAAAAATAACAACCTCAGTCCCTATTCATAAAGTCGTAGACTTTTCGAATACTTTATGAGGTCTGATTATCTGCCCCCCCCCCCCCCCCCCCCCCCCCCACCCCAATTCCCCCCAATGTGATTATATTTCCGAACAAATGATATAAAAACGAAAGTATATTTAATGACGATTTTTGTACTTTTAGCATATTTTATTTCATGGTGATACTTAATTTCTACTTTTCAACATATTTTATTTCATGTTTATAATTAGATACTGTGAATGTGAGTATGCTATTATTTTACCGTTACAACGTTGAATTCTTTTACATTGAATGCACCATTTATATTAATGCATGTGAGAATAAATGAAATCAGTATAAAAGACAAGAGAAAGGAAGGGCAGAATCTCAGACGGGCCTGCGTGCACAATTCTCAACCCTTTGAAAATAAAGTTCGTTCGTTCGTTCAAGGCTAGAGATACACAAAAAAGTATTCCGTGAGCTCCAGTTGACATTTACGAACATTTAAACTTTTGACTCATCACATTTTTGATGAAACGTACAATCTGAGTATCTTGTTTCTGATTAAAACGAGTTTTTTTTTTTTTTTTAAATATGAAGGAGGGATTTTTTAAAAGGTGTCTAACCTTTATGGTATTATATTTTTAATTATTGGATTAGAATATTTTGTGCCACCCCAAGGGTTTTGAATTAGAATATGCTGTCCCACCAATGATTGGTTATAATTAGAATATATGCTATCTACAACGCTAGATAAAATATACAGTTACTGTTTTTACTAACTGGAAAAGTACCTTCCCATTATTTATTCTGTATTGTATAGTTTCACTGAAAAGTATAGTTTTTATATCTTAAACTTCCTGTATTACCAATAACTCAGTTGTAACAAACATATATTATCTCAGTAGTACTATATCGTTTGCTCATTTTCCATCTTCTGCCTTGGACCAGTCGGTGAATTATGTCAAACAAGGGAGCTAACTGCAGTGGTAACTCCAAGCTCCGTATAAGAAGAGAAAATAAATGATGATATTCTTACTCACTTTTTTTTTAAGCTGTTTTATATTAAACATTTCCATCATGTATTGTCACATCCGGTTTACTGAGTGCTCGAGGTGTAACAATTGACATGTACCTCTTTAATGTCCCCATTTGACATCTTCTGAGCTTCCTGGTATATTAGTGTCTTCATTGCCAGCCCTTTGGATAGTGACTGAGGATGTCCTTAACTTTATGGCGGTTTCCAACAACAGCCAGATATGTTGAATGAGTCTTGTGTAGTATAATTTTGGTCATGTAATTTACTCTCATTTCCTTTTTACAAAGTTGCAAATGAAAATTTTCTAAAGCTATTTCCAAAGCTCATTTGATGATGATCTGAGTGCTGGCTTCCATAGCACCTAATTCTTTTTTGTTGTATCCCTGCTAATGTAATCTCACTAATTGCTTTCTGTGGAGTGGTATACCATTGTTTCATAATTGTGTTTTTCAATCAAAGGATATAAGTACCCTGATAAACCATTAATGTGTTACCCTGATAAACCATTAATGTGTTATGATATATGGTGTTTATAGCTGCATAAACTTTTTTTAATTGCTACCATTTGTTTCTGATATTATCATTTGTAGTAATCTATTCAGAACTGTGTTTGTGATTAATTTAAAGAAATCAATTGTGCATGTTTTTTCTAGTATTATAAATAGCCATGCATATTGTAATGATTAAATAAATAAGTAAATAATAAAACAAATAAGTACATTAATATAAATGACTAAATAATTAAAATGACAAAGTTGTCCATGTCCGAACAATGAGCTTGTCCAGCTATCTTTGTGTGTGTGAGCAATGCACCATTTACAATAAATTACACATCAATTAAAAAACGCACATGCCTTTTGATCAAGAAAATTAGTAGGCAAGAGGATCTGTTCCGTACACGTTATATTGTTGTAGGTAAGAAATGATCACAAGTAATAGTTAGAAGACGTTGACAGGAATATCAGGGGGACGACTGTCCTTTTTGGCCTAAATTATTTTTGATATTTCGGTCTGTGATGGGGTGGGCGAAGAAGGATAATGATGTTGTGATATGTGATCACTTTCTTGAACACTCGCACCCAACCCGAACAACAATAAAACTCTTGATTCTAAGGCAGGGGCTGTATTTATTTATATAACCCATTCAGTGACACCAAGAGCAAATAAAGCAAACACTAAACAAACAAAACGAAACAAACAAACAAAACACCCAGCCAGTGCTCAATTGCTAATCAGAAACGCAAAGTACTGACTAGTTAAAATCATAACAGTTAAATAACGAGAATCACAATGCTCTCACCTGTCAAACAGTCCTTCTTCCACGCCACCTGAAACATTCAACTATCGTGCACACACACTCAGTCCATGCATGTCGTTTAAAGTAATAATGTTATTTGTAAACAATGCCGAGAGAGAATCCGATGTTTTCATTCCATATATGGGAGACGTGACCTTTTGCATCACGCTTATTATTTAATGTCGGAAATATTTTGAATTACCCGGCAAAACACGCATGTTTGAAACGATTGGAGCTTTCTTAGTGTGATAGGGATGGCGAGGAAATGTGATGCTGTTGTGATATGTGATCACTCTCTTGCACACTCGCACCAGACCCGTACTACAATAAAACACTGATTCTAAGGCAGAGGCAGTATTTTTACATACAACCCTTTCAGTGACCCAAACCCACTAAGCAAACTAATGAACAAACATTAAACAAATAAGCATACAAACACCCAGCCAGAGTCCAGTTGCTAACGTGTTCTCATTTCTTGCAAAAAAAGGTTAGCCCTCGCTCTTTTTTATGTAGGCGGCTTGACCAAATCACGCACAGCGTAGTGCGCGCGCGTAGTTGATAAGGTTTATAAATGTTGGATTTTTATTCCCGTTAATGATATCCACCAAAAGATAGATATAAGTGGATGGAAGCAGACATCATCATCATCATCAGTTGATAAGATCTCTATGGTGTTGTTTGCTCCACTGTAGTGTATGGAATGTCAACTTGACCTACGCAGTGGTGTGTAGACATGGATTGAGTGTACAATGTGCGAATGATGATAAGGGTTCGTGTTGTTGACAAATGTTCTTTTCTCACACTCATGTATGACTTGAACCGCTAATAACGGGTTCTCATGTGTAGCAGTGATCTCTGGACTAAACAAGCGATAATACGGGCATCCCCTTTCTCTTCTTGAAAGTCGCTACATGTTTTGGTTCCAAGATGGCTTCACTCGTGAACTGTCACTCACGTTTGGATGCAGATAATGAATCTGTCCTAAAGTTAGTCATTCATAAAACATTGCATTGCTCTGTAGATTTGATCATGAACAATTGACTGCATTCTACAGAATATAGTGCTGCTAGGAATCAAAGTCGTTTTCATCGAGTCAAATATATTCTCTTAGACATTCAAATCGTAACTATCGAAAATGGTGGCTTCGATCGAGAGTTCATAAGAGTGTCTTTGATTACCTTGGTAGAGGAAATATGAAACTGCCATTCCTTGGCAATATGAATAAACACTGGGGTAAAGCATACACGATAGGTTTAGACGACTATCACTTTCCCCACAAATACTGAGATCACTTTTTCCCGGCGACAGGCCGACATAGGAAAAACACACACAGTCCCTATCAGGACGAAGCCAAATCACACCACACTCTAACGACACATCCGCCGAATAGCCTTTGACCTCTCTAGAGACAACAGAACATATAGTCGCTGTTCTCCTAGAGACAAATCAGGAGAGACAGTAACGTTCTTCCATGATTCACTGGAATGAAGTGGGATCATTGGAAGAGGAAGATTTACATCTGAAAAACTTGTTTCCTCATCCTGTATCACGGACAGTGATGAGTAATGACCATGTTGTACTGGAGAATTGTCCGTTGCTTGGAAAATGGGTTGCAAATAATCCGGACGTTCATGGAATTCAGTAAGCATATTGATGTGGAAGGTTTTATGCTTCCCATCAATATCGACAATATAGTCGACATCGGAAATTTTCGATATTATATCGTACGGACCTTTCCAAGAAATAAGTAATCTGTTTTCCCTACAAGGTAGTAATACAAATGCTTTGTCACCAGGACAAAGTTGTCGTAAGCATCTCTTCTTATTGGCAAATTGCCTTGCCTTCTGTTTCGCAAATTCAGAAGAAGAAGTTGCTAATTTGCATGCTTCGATAATTTTTTGTCTCAACGCGATGACATATTCGTAGGATGACTTTGTGTCATCGTCAATATTGTCAGATGTTATGAGATCGTGAAGCAACGACATAGGGCCACGCGGACGCGCGCCAAAGACGAGTTCAAAGGGAGAAAATCCCGTATGTTCATTGGGTACCTCTCTGTAAGCGAAGAGGGCCGCAGGTAAAACTCTGTCCCAGTCTTGAGGATGATCCTCAGTTATTTTCCCCAGTAAGTTTTTAAGTGTTCTATTAAGGCGTTCGACCATACCATTAGACATTGGATGGTAGATACTACTTAAAGATCTATCTATCTGCAGGGTAGACATTACTTGAGACATGGTATCTGATATTAGTTGGGTGCCATGGTCTGACAATATCTCTCCGGGGAACCCCAGAAAAATATAAGCCAAAGGCATCTGCAATATCAGCAGTAGTAATGCTCTTCAGAGGAATAGCCTCTGGCCAACGTGTGCACATATCAACACACGTCAAGATAAACTGATGTCCTCTGGCAGACTTGATCTTAAATGGACCAATAATGTCTATGGCCATTTTTTGAAACGGCCGAATAGGAATGTCCGCCGCCTGAATGGGTGCAGCATGCCGTGGACCTTTGGATTTAACTTCCTGACATACTTTACAAGATCGACAATAAATACGTATGTCCTTGTTTACCAATGGCCAAAAGAAAGCCGCAAGGACTCTTGACTTAGTACGGGAAAAACCCATGTGTCCAGCACACTGAGAGTCGTGAGCGTGCTGCAAAATTTTAACTCTCAAATTCTTGGGAACCAGGATTTGAGAATGACTTGACGTAATGGAGTCTTGAACCATACGTACAAGTACGCCATTCTTCTTTGTAATCCACGATTTACGACTTGTGTCCTTATTCGGATCACCTTTAGTTGCAAGAATGAAGAATTTCTTCAGAGTGGGATCATCTTCTTGCTGTTTTATAAACGAGTCACGAGAAATTACCAAGGGATTATCTTGGTTATGCACTTCATTATCTTCAATAGATGAAGTTTGAGGCACATTAAGAGCCTGAGCTCTAGTGACTACAGCGTTAGCAATCTGCATGTTTTGCCTTTCCCACGTGGAAATTTGTTGCGGAGTGCATTCCTTGACTCCATGAATGCGACCGATGATGAGGTCAGCGATCGGATTCGGAAGAAGACATGCGTGTACATCTCCCGTAAAGAAAGGAGTAGCAATCCTAATGATAGCAGTAGAGTATTTCTCTAATGTGCCGCCAAATGTTACACATTTGACTACTTGTCCAGTGGCACGGGAAGGATCTACGAGTGACTGCCTAACACCAATTGTGGTGCATCCAGAATCAAATAGCACAGAGACTGGATTGTTATTCACTAAACCCTTATGTAAGACAAGAGAACCTCTTCCATCATGCGCGACTGATGCCGGAAGAGCAGGAAGAGGATGGCCACAGCTTAAAGTAGACACTGTGGTTGGCTCAAATAACGTTTTGCATTGGGGGCACTGAGATGCTCTCCCAAAATCAAAAGCGGCACATGCCATATTACTAGCATCATTATTATCTTTACTCTGTTTATAGGCTTCATGGGACTCTTGTTGTACAGAGTTTGCCTGAAAATGTGGTTTCACGTCGGGGTGTGCAGTGACATATTGGGAACAATATTCTTCCATTTCTTTTAGAGATTTGGGTTTACGCTCATGTATAAATTCAAGGAAAGGTTTGTTCACACATGACATAATCTTATCTCTGAGCAACAAATCCATAAGTCCTTCATACGTTTTTTCTGTTTTGGAAAGCTCAATCCAACGATCAACTGTGAGACGTGCCTTTGCAGTGAATTCTGAGAATTCTACACCCGTCTCAGGTACCATCGTCTTAAATAAAAGGCGATAGCCTTCCTCACTTAGCTGATATTTTTTTATCAAAGCCGCCCTAATGACATCATAATTATCCTTATCTGCTTCTCCTACAAGGCATAATCTAGTCAAAGATTCACCTTTCAAGTTTTCTGATAATTGATTAGCGTATTGTGATTTATCCACATTATGTGTACGACAAGAACGTTCAAATCTATCCAGCCAGAATGTAATATCGTCACTGGACTGATTGAACGGTGGAACCTTAACCTTGTAAGTAGAAGGTTTACCATTACCACTAGATGCCTGATTAACATTACTCATACTTGTCAATCTCAATTTCTCCAACTCAAATTCATGTTCTCTTATTGCTTTTTTCTCTTCAGCATCTAATCTTTTTTGTTCAGCCTCCCTGTCTAATCTTTTTTGTTCAGCCGCAGCTTCTCTTTCTAAGTTTTTTTGTTCAGCTTCCCTGTCTAATCTTTTTTGTTCAGCTTCACTGTCTAATCTTTTTTGTTCAGCCGCAGCTTCTCTTTCTAATTTTTTTTTGTTCAGCTTCCCTGTCTAATCTTTTTTGTTCAGCTTCACTGTCTAATCTTTTTTGTTCCGCAGCAGCTTCTCTTTCTAATTTTTTTTGTTCAGCTTCAAATCTCCTTTCCTCCACCTGCATCTGTAATTTCTTTTGTTCAGCAGCAGCCTCAGCTTCTCTTTCTAATCTTTTCTCTTCCGCCATAGCTTTTCTTTCTTCTGCAGCTAATCTTTTCTCTTCTGCCATAGCTCTTCTCTCTTCTGCAGCTAATGCTTTGTCATATTGAGCAACTGCCCATTGTTCTAATTGTTGACCAGTTTTATCAAGGGCTTTCCCTTGTATAATGAAGTATTCTAATGTAGACATGGTGTCTAACAATAATACTAATCACCTGAAATAATAATAATACCACAAGTTCTCAATGACTTGATTAATCAGTATACTATCCCAATATCTGTGGGTCACAAGCCTTTAATAAGGTCTTGTATAATAGTAATAATAATCAGGTACTGGTTTATACCATAATCCAAGTGCAGTGCACAGGCAATTGTGTCTTATAAAATATACCTATATAAAACATATGTCAACCAACAGAATACATAAAGTACAAATAGGACTGACAATACAAGAACGTTTGCAGAAATCAAAATAAATCAAATAGGGAAATCAATGAAAATAATCACTGAATCTGCAAAGAATAACAACACCAATGACGTCACAATATATGAATACAAATTGTGAATAGAACTGAAAGATAGAAAAGAGTAGACCAACAAATTACAAACAACTCAAAACAAAACTAAAGAACAAAGAAATATTACAAAAATAACAATAATTACAGTCTTCACAGCTAACACAAAAGCAACAGTTGTCGCAGCAAATTTTCAATCAAGAAAATTGCACCTATAGAAAATGCCCACAACGGACCCTCTATGACGTGGGATATTCTGTTGTGAGGACGCCGCCCAACCTTAAACACAACCCGCTGACATAGAAACTAACATACTATACAAACAAATAACATGTAAACATAAATATATATAAATTATGTGTATGATAGTATGTGTTGCAAAATAGGCTCAGTTTTACAGTAATGGCAAAGTTATTTTTATGAACATAAACAAACTGCCACTTTATTCAATTAAACATTCTGGCCTTAAATATTAAAGTTCATATATGGAAAACAAGAAGATCCATCGATGAAAATAGGACTTCTTAGTACACAAATACTGTCTTCCTGTTAACATTGTGATAAACACTGTTTGATTGTTGTTAACTCATACTGGCTACTAGTTGTTGAATCATGCTTTATTTGTTAAATGATGTGAATGTCCACCAGTGGATATATGTAGATGTTGGGACTGGTGTAGTAAAGTGTAACGATTGTCAACTCATCAAACCCAGCACAGTTTTGGTCATACAGGTCATCTTGTCCTGGAACGTGATGAGGCTCCGGCAAGAATGTGAGTGTAAACAATGAGTGTGTATCTGAATGTCAGTACGCGAATGGTAGAGTGATTCGATAGAGTTGACAGGTTGGTAGTACATCACTCATACTCACACTGTTCGAATTCAAGAAGTACTGGAACTACGGTGGTCTTTTTATAACATTTAATGGGACGCACACTTGGACAGTACGTGTATGGTTACAGGAACAAATGTCGACATAGACAGCATAATGTTGATCACAGGAATATCATCTTAAGTTAGCATTCATGCTTGGCAAATATCATAATGGAGCATTCGTAAATAAACATTCAGAGTTCCATCATGTAAATCATCTGGCTTTACTGACTGGGCACGTCAGACCATAACCAATACATATGAAGGCTCCTAGACCTAACCTCGTCTAGCGAATATTCCTTCACGTACAGTTCCATATATATATATTTCATAATATAGGAATCCCAAACATGGGTTCTCACATGTAGCAGTGATCTCTTGGTTCATCGAGCGATAGTACAGGCATCCCTTTTTCTCACTCGATAAATACAAAGTATATGAATTTCAACATGGCTGTTCTCTCTCTCGTGAGCATCACTCACTATAGAATATAGACCAAAATTAGTCATTCATTCAATGTCCTCATTTCTTCATAGGTTCTCTCATAGAGGTAACTGAATAATATCATACAATCTAGTGCTGATACATAGGAATGTCTTCTTCCTTTGAATGGATATTCTTTTTAAAAGTACCACTGTGCATCTGCTTATCAACACGATGGCGAAGCCCAAGTTCATAATAAATTGTGGTTTTACCTTTTTATGCGAAATATAACTTTGCCATTCCTTGGCAAAAGAGAATAAACACTGGGGTAAAGTACATACAACAGGTCTAAATGATTATCACTTTTCCCCATCCATATATAGATCACTATTTCGGCAAAAAGCCTGCTACAACAAAACTCGGCATCCTCACAGGGATGGCAGCCATGGATCACACCCTTGCTAGCGATCCTTCCGCTGCATAGCCTTTGACCTTTTCTAGCGACAACCAAATTAGTTCGACTTAGAAATGCAAAGATATCCATATATAAGACAGACTCGTCCTACTCATACAAACACTACGTATAAATTCAGGCCATAGATATACTGAAGCAAGAACAATCTATTCCTACCCAGCCACAGAATAAATCGCAGTAGGCCTAGAGTCGTCTGCGGAGTCCGATCGAAGATGACAGAACTATTTTCAAGGGAAGCAACCCAAAAATGACTTCTCCTTAAGCACTTAAAAAGGAAATACTTTGCTTACAAAATATTTGCAAACATAATAAGAATATAAATGTATTATATTGCAAGATAGTAAAAATTGCCCTTTACAGTCTTACCACACCTCCCGGGAAAAAAAAAAATGAAATTTTTTTTTTTTAAATACATCTAGGAGCACCGTAGAATAGGCTCACAACGCAAGAATACTGCGCAGATGAAAATATCAGGAATAACTATAATTCCTAATATGACCGGTGAGAATATATATCTCAAAACCTGAGAGAAATTGTTTCCCTACGAATAAATGTTTCCAGGAAGGTGTGATGTACGTATAATACAATTCTGGTAATTATACAATGCATACCAAAAAATCACACTATAATCTTAAATTTATGATTTATGAAGAAACAATCATCAAAGAACAGCGGTGAATTAACATCAATAAACCGCTAAGTAGCGATACCATCATTCTATTATTAAATTACAAATGTGTATCTTAGTAAAGAAACAAAAAATAACTGTTGTAAAGTTGTACATATTAAAAAAAATCCAATATTTAACAGTTAAGTGGCATCATGTGGGCATCTGGACAGAATGTCCGCCATCACATTTTCTGAACCACGGATAGCTCGTACCGAAAAATGAAAAGGTTGAAGAGCGATTGCGTATCGAGTTGATCTCGAGCTCTTCAAGTTCTTACTTTGGATAGCCGTAAGAGCTTTTTGGTCAGTTTCCACTACGAAATGCGCGCCCAGAAGGAATCTTTGGAGTTTGAGAATTGACCAAACCATTGCCAATAATTCGCGGTCTAAAACCGAGTAATTCCTTTCTGCAGCATTAAGTTTTCTGGATATGTACATTACAGGATGCAGAGTTCCAGAGTACTCTTGCATTAGTGCTGCTCCAATCCCAGTGGATGAAGCGTCACTACGAAGAACAAATGTCTTATCTGTTGTAGGTAACACTAAAATAGGTGGTGATGAAAACATAGTTTTGATCTTCTCTAGTGAAGATTGGCATTCATGAGACCAGTGGACCATGTTAGGCGACCCTTTCTTTAATAGTGTAGAGAGAGGTGCCATGATAGAGGACAGATTCGGAATGAAACGTCCATAAAATTGTATGAGACCTAAAAGACTTCGCACTTGCTTTTTAGTCCTAGGGATAGAGATGTTAAGTATCTTAGTGATATTATGGTCTTCTGTCTTCAAGAAACCGTGACCTACTCGATGGCCTAAGAAAGCAATTTCGCTAAAGCCAATACAAGCTTTAGATGGTTTTTGCTGTCAGGTTATACTCACGCAGAGTTGATAATAATTCAACTAACCCTGAATAGTGATCTTCCCAAGTATCGCTGAAAAGACAGATGTCGTCTAGATAAGCAATGACATCTGACCGATACGATAGGATTCGACGCATCATGCGTACAAATGTAGCTGGTGCGTTCATAAGGCCGAAAGGCATAAAATTCCATTGGAAAAGGCCTCTGGGAGTAGAGAAAGCGGTAAGAGGTTTGGCGCGTTCGGATAATGGAACTTGCCAATATCCTTTAGACAAATCAAGTTTAGTGAAAAAATGCGATTTAGAAAGACGAGTAAGTAACTCTTCTAGTAAAGGCATAGGTTCAGCATCGAACTTCGTAACTTGATTCAATTTGCGATAGTCAACGCAAAGACGTATGTTATTGTCTTTTTTTCGAACAATAACCATCGGCGAAGAATATGCAGAAGTGGATGGTTCGATTATTTGTAAATCTATCATTTCATCCAACTCCTTTTCAACCTGTGTTTGGAAATGTATAGGGATAGGATAAGGCCTAACCCTAATTGGAGTATGTTCAGTTAGAACAATGTCATGCTCAATGACATGAGTTTGTCCAGGGATGTCAGTGAGGACATCCTGAAATGTTTGTAACATAGACGAAACTTGTCGCCGTTCTCCTAGAGACAAATCAGGAGAAACAGTAACGTCTTTCCATGATTCACTAGAATGAAGTGGGATCATTGGAAGCGGAGATTAACATCCGAAAAACTTGTTTCCTCATCCTGTATTACAGACAGTGATGAGTAATGACCATGTTTGACATGAGAATCGTCCGTTGCCTGGAAAATAGGCTGTAAATAGTCAGGACGTTCATGGAACTCCGTAAGCATATTGATGTGGAAGGTTTTATGCTTCCCGTTAATATCGACGATGTAGTCAACATCTGAAATTTTCGATATTATATCGTACGGACCTTTCCAACTAATAAGGAGTCTATTTTCACGACAAGGTAGCAAAACAAATGCTTTGTCACCAGGACAAAGTTGTCGTAAAGTTCTCTTCTTATTAGCAAATTGTCTTGCCTTCTGCTTAGCAAACTCAGAAGAGGACGTTGCCAATTTGCATGCTCCGATAATCTTTTGTCTCAGCGCGATGACATACTCGTAAGAAGATTTTGTGTCATCGTCAATATTGTCAGCTGTTATAAGATCATGCAGCAAAGACATTGGGCCGCGCGGTCGCGCGCCAAAGACAAGTTCAAAGGGCGAAAACCCTGTATGTTCATTGGGGACCTCTCTGTACGCGAAGAGGGCCGCGGGTAAAACCCTATCCCAATCTTGAGGATGATCCTCAGTTATCTTCCCTAATAAGTTCTTAAGTGTTCTATTTAGTCGCTCGACCATCCCATTGGACATAGGATGATAGATGCTACTCAAAGATCTCTCTATCTGTAGAGTAGACATTACTTGAGACATGGTATCCGATATCAGTTGGGTGCCATGATCTGATAATATTTCTCCGGGGAATCCCAGCCGAGAAAATATAAGCCAAAGAGCATCTGCAATGTCAGCGGTAGTAATGCTCTTTAGAGGGATAGCCTCTGGCCAACGTGTGCACATGTCTACACACACGTTAAGATAAACTGATGTCCTCTAGCAGATTTGATCTTGAATGGACCAATGATGTCTATCGCCATTTTCTGGAATGGACGAATAGGAATATCTGCAGCCTGAATAGGCGCAGCATGACGAGGACCTTTGGATTTGACTTCTTGACATACTTTACAGGATCGACAATAGATCCGTATGTCCTTGTTCACAAAAGGCCAAAAGAAAGCCGCAAGAACTCTTGACTTTGTACGGGAAAAACCCATGTGACCAGCACACTGAGAGTCGTGTGCATGTTGTAAGATCTTAACTCTCAAATTCTTGGGTACAAGAATCTGAGAATGACTTGACTTAGTGGAGTCTTGCACCATACGTACAAGTACGCCATTCTTCATTGTAATCCAAGATTTACAATTTGAATCTTTATTCGGATCACCTTTCGTTACAAGAGTGAAGAATTTCTTAAGAGTCGGATCTTCTTCTTGTTGTTTTATAAACGAGTCACGAGAAATTACCAAGGGATCATCTCGGTTATGCACCTCAACAGATGAAGTTTCAGGCATATTGAGAGCTTGAGCTCTAGTGACTACTGCATTAGCAGATTGCATATTTTGATTTTCCCAAACGGAAATTTGCTCCGGAGTACATTCTTTGACTCCGTGAATGCGACCGATGATAAGATCAGCGATCGGATTCGGCAAAAGACATGCGTGTACATCTCCTGTGAAGAAAGGAGTAGCAATCCTAATGATAGCGGTAGAGTATTTCTCTATGGTGCCGCCAAATGTTACGCATTTGACTACTTTGCCCGTAGAATGAGAAGGATCTATGAGTGACTGCCTAACCCCAATAGTTGTGCATCCAGAATCAAAAAGTACTGAGACTGGATTGTCATTTACCAAACCTTTGTGTAAGACAAGAGAACCTCTCCCATCATGCGCGATTGACGCAGGAAGAGCGGGAAGAGGATGGCCACAGCTTAAAGTAGACACTGTGGTTGGCTCAAATAATGTTTTGCATTGGGGGCACTGAGATGCTCTCCTAAAATCAAAAGCGGCACATGCCATATTATTAGAGTCATCATTATCTTTATTTTGTTTATAGGCTTCGTGGGACTCTTGCTGTGCAGAGTTCGCCTGGTAATGAGCTTTATGTTTTTTGAATTGTGCTCTACCTCTGTTATTATTGCCTCTGTACTTATCATTGTTTCCACCATTATAACCCCTACTCGGGTTTGAATCATAGCTCCTTTGGTTACTATCATCATATTCATTATAATGAGTATCTCGGTAATTATGATCCTGTTGTCTCCATGAAGGAAAACTTGGATAGTTTCTAGAATGACTTCCTTTGCGAAAGTTCCTGTAATTATGACCACCCCTGAATCGAGGGCTGTCAGCTCTTCTCCAGGTATTCGAAGAAGAACCCTGAAATGATTGGTTACCTTGGTTCTGATAACTGTAATAGTTACCTTTTTTATTAAACCTATTTTGAGGTCCTTGGAATTTGTGAGAGTGATTAGGGTTGTATGGTGTTGCAGAAGCAACTGGCATACCTTCTTTAACCTTACTGTTGCTAATAGCTACGTCCGGATGTGCAGTGACGTATTGGGTACAATACTGTTCCATTTCTTTTAGAGACTTAGGTTTACGCTCATGTAGGAATTCGAGGAAAGGTTTATTTATACTTGACATAATCTTGTCTCTGAGTATCAAGTCCATAAGGGCTTCATAAGTCTTTTCTGTTTTGGATAGTTCAATCCAACGATCAAATGTAAGACGTGTTCTTGCAATGAATTCTGAGAATTCTACCCCTGCCTCAGGCACCATTGTCTTAAACAACTTCCGATAACCCTCTTCAGACAACTGATACTTCTTTAACAAGGCTGCCCTAATAACATCATAGTTATCTTTGTCAGCCTCTTCAACCAAACTTAAACTAGTCAGAGAATCACCTTTCAGATTTTCTGATAACTGGTTAGCATATTGTGATTTGTCCACATTATGGGCTCGACACGAGCGTTCAAATCTGTTTAGCCAGAATGTTATGTCATCACTGGAAGGGTTGAACGCTGGTACCTTGACCTTGTAAGTAAAGGGTTTACCATTACCACCAGATGCTTGATTACCATCACTTATGTTTGTTAACTTTAACTTTTCTAACTCAAATGCTAAAAGTTCTTTTTGGTGTTCATGTTCTCTTATTGCTTTTTTCTCTTGAGCTTCAGCTTCTCTTTGTAATCTTTTCTCTTCTGCAGCAGCCTCATCTTTTCTTTTCTCTTTTTCCATTTCCATCTGGAATCTTTTTTCATCAGTCTGTATCTGCAATTTCTTTTGTTCATCCTCTCTTTGTAATTTTTTTTCCTCAGCTGCTAATTTCTTTTCTTCAATCAATGCTTTTCTTTCTTCTGCAGCTAATGCTTTGTCATATTGAGCAACTGCCCATTCTTCTAATTGCTGACCAGTCTTATCAAGAGCCCTGCCTTGTGTGATAAAATAATCTAATGTAGACATCTTGTCTAATAAGATCAGTAATTTGCCAAAGTAAATAAATTCACCTTCTTAGTCTTAATCAAAGACCTTGTATGATAACTTTGTAACCTGTGGAAAAATAGTACTTAACTATCCCAATCACTGTGGGAAACAAGCCTTACAAAGGTCTTGTATAAATCCTTATATAATAACAGCTATAAGTTGCTGGTTCACTCTATAATATAAGTGCAGTGCACCAGAAATAGTGTTTTATATCATCAACTGTGTACCTTTAGTAATAGCAATTAACTATCAGTTGATTCTTGTACATCAATTTATATGATCAACTATATTTAAAATAGTGTATGTCGATCAGGCACAAAACAAAACAGTTATACAGAAGAACATGAAAACATTTGCGGAAATGAAATAAATCAAATAGGAAAAACAATAAAAGATAAACCGCAAGATGATAACAAATACAAATAACGCCACAGTATATAAATATAAATTGAGAATAGAACTGAAAGATAGAATAGGGTAGACCAACAAATTACAAACAAATCAAAACAAACTAAAGAACAGAGGAATATTACAAAAACAACAATGAGTACAGTCTTCACAGCTAACACTAATAGCAACAGCTGTCGCAGCAAATTTTCAATCAAGAAAATTGCACCTATAGAAACGCACACATCAGACCCTCTATTACGTGGGATACTCTGCTGTGTGACACTGTCAGTTGTATGGCAAATGTCCAATGAACCAAATGTCAACAAACCCTGACCTAGTTACTGCATACTCTCGGCAGGACAGGTCACGCTGACATCACTGTAGAGTTGTACTGTTGATGTATTTGTGTGTCGTAACAGACCCCAAGGAACGTCTGGTCTCAGTAGTTTACTTCTCAATATGGTCACTGTGCAGGTTGACCCAGGAAGCTGGCACACCAGTTGATAAACTCTGTTTGATTGTTGTTAACTCATACTGGCTACTAGTTGTTGAATCATGCTTTATTTGTTAAATGATGTGAATGTCCACCAGTGGATATATGTAGATGTTGGGACTGGTGTAGTAAAGTGTAACGATTGTCAACTCATCAAACCCAGCACAGTTTTGGTCATACAGGTCATCTTGTCCTGGAACGTGATGAGGCTCCGGCAAGAATGTGAGTGTAAACAATGAGTGTGTATCTGAATGTCAGTACGCGAATGGTAGAATGATTCGATAGAGTTGACAGGTTGGTAGTACATCACTCATACTCACACTGTTCGAATTCAAGAAGTACTGGAACTACGGTGGTCTTTTTATAACATTTAATGGGACGCACACTTGGACAGTACGTGTATGGTTACAGGAACAAATGTCGACATAGACAGCATAATGTTGATCACAGGAATATCATCTTAAGTTAGCATTCATGCTTGGCAAATATCATAATGGAGCATTCGTAAATAAACATTCAGAGTTCCATCATGTAAATCATCTGGCTTTACTGACTGGGCACGTCAGACCATAACCAATACATATGAAGGCTCCTAGACCTAACCTCGTCTAGCGAATATTCCTTCACGTAAAGTTCCATACATATATATTTCATAATATAGGAATCCCAGACATGGGTTCTCACATGTAGCAGTGATCTCTTGGTTCATCGAGCGATAGTACAGGCATCCCTTTTTCTCACTCGATAAATACAAAGTATATGAATTTCAACATGGCGGTTCTCTCTCTCGTGAGCATCACTCACTATAGAATATAGACCAAAATTAGTCATTCATTCAATGTCCTCATTTCTTCATAGGTTCTCTCATAGAGGTAACTGAATAATATCATACAATCTAGTGCTGATACATAGGAATGTCTTCTTCCTTTGAATGGATATTCTTTTTAAAAGTACCACTGTGCATCTGCTTATCAACACGATGGCGAAGCCCAAGTTCATAATAAATTGTGGTTTTACCTTTTTATGCGAGATATAACTTTGCCATTCCTTGGCAAAAGAGAATAAACACTGGGGTAAAGTACATACAACAGGTCTAAATGATTATCACTTTTCCCCATCCATATATAGATCACTATTTCGGCAAAAAGCCTGCTACAACAAAACTCGGCATCCTCACAGGGATGGCAGCCATGGATCACACCCTTGCTAGCGATCCTTCCGCTGCATAGCCTTTGACCTTTTCTAGCGACAACCAAATTAGTTCGACTTAGAAATGCAAAGATATCCATATATAAGACAGAACTATTTTCAAGGGAAGCAACCCAAAAATGACTTCTCCTTAAGCACTTAAAAAGGAAATACTTTGCTTACAAAATATTTGCAAACATAATAAGAATATAAATGTATTATATTGCAAGATAGTAAAAATTGCCCTTTACACATTGACAAGAATTGATCCAACTGTTCTGTGAAACTCTGTAATGTCTAATGTAAAACTGTCAACAACTCTGGCCTACATACTGCATTCACTTGACAGGTCACGTGACGAAGTGTTGACAAAGAGCAAACCAATACTGCAAGTGTGTCGTATCAGCCACAGGAAACGGTCTGGTATCGGTAATCTGTTGACTTCTGAACTTCTGCGAGGTCAAACCCAGAAAGCTGGTCCACCAGTTGATAAGATCTCTATGGTGTTGTTTGCTCCACTGTAGTGTATGGAATGTCAACTTGACCTACGCAGTGGTGTGTAGACATGGATTGAGTGTACAATGTGCGAATGATGATAAGGGTTCGTGTTGTTGACAAATGTTCTTTTCTCACACTCATGTATGACTGGAAGTCATCGACACCAACGACTGTGTACCTTTTTCTAAAGTTTAATTGGACGTACACACTCGACAGCACAGATAGTGACAAATCACAGGTTGGCATAATACATCATAGTACAGTGGATAAATGGTCTTGCAATGTTACATGGGCACTCATGTAGAATAAGTGTATAATGGACTGTCAGTAGCCAAGCACTCAGTATCGCCCATACATATATCATCTGACTTCACTGACTGAGCACGTCAGCTTATAAACAATATTTCAGATGGCTTCTAAACCTAATCTCGTCTAGCGACGATTCTTCAACATAATGTTCAGCACATATTTTTTTTCATATAATAATATTGAACCGCTAATAACGGGTTCTCATGTGTAGCAGTGATCTCTGGACTAAACAAGCGATAATACGGGCATCCCCTTTCTCTTCTTGAAAGTCGCTACATGTTTTGGTTCCAAGATGGCTTCACTCGTGAACTGTCACTCACGTTTGGATGCAGATAATGAATCTGTCCTAAAGTTAGTCATTCATAAAACATTGCATTGCTCTGTAGATTTGATCATGAACAATTGACTGCATTCTACAGAATATAGTGCTGCTAGGAATCAAAGTCGTTTTCATCGAGTCAAATATATTCTCTTAGACATTCAAATCGTAACTATCGAAAATGGTGGCTTCGATCGAGAGTTCATAAGAGTGTCTTTGATTACCTTGGTAGAGGAAATATGAAACTGCCATTCCTTGGCAATATGAATAAACACTGGGGTAAAGCATACACGATAGGTTTAGACGACTATCACTTTCCCCACAAATACTGAGATCACTTTTTCCCGGCGACAGGCCGACATAGGAAAAACACACACAGTCCCTATCAGGACGAAGCCAAATCACACCACACTCTAACGACACATCCGCCGAATAGCCTTTGACCTCTCTAGAGACAACAGAACATATAGTTTGACTTAGATATGTAAAGATATACAGATATAAGACAGACTCGTCCTACTCAGACAAACAATACACATAAATTCAGGCCATAGATATTCTGAAGCAAGAACAATCTATTATTACCCAAACAACGAATAAATCGCAGTAAAATGGATTTATCCGCGGAGTTTGATCGAAGAGATGGCACAACTTTCAAGGGAAGTAACTCAATAATGACTTTCCCTTAAGCACAAAAAATTACCTATGTATAATATTGTAAGATATCAAAGACTGCACGTAACAGTAGTACTATCAGGCGCCTGGTTTACATAGACGAGCTGAGGACTATTTACCCGTGTTCTTGTAAACTTATGCTGGGCAAAAACACAGCTATATACTACGGGCATTAAACACAAAAATATGAAAATGAGGGCGTTATTATGGCCCTATCACATTAGCATCGTAACAAAACAAATGCGGGGGAAGAAGGGCCACATAACCTGACCATTTCGCAGTTTTAAGACAATGTGAAAATTCACTGTGAGGATCGCTTGCCAGGACGAAACCAGAATGCCAGAAGCTATATTTCAGAATTCCATTTATCAGAACCGACTTTGTGGAACATCTTGAAGGACGTAAAGAGCCCAGGAATACCATTTTAATAAGGAACATGGATCTGAGGAAACTGAAAACAAAGTCATATTGGAGTTTAGTGCTAAAGTAAATACCCCAGAGACGTGTGAAAATGCATCTGCTAGTGCCTTAACTACTTCTCTGAGCAAATAGTCAGTGAGCCAAGATTGTAGTAAGTTGTACTTTTACATTCTATATTTTTCAATACTAACATGTGAACTAATATGTATATTTTGCCATGTGAATATTAATATGTGAAAAGTGCTAGTAGATGTCCAAGTCATTTAAGGCTGGCAACCTCATCATATAGAATTGTGGCCTTGATAGCGTGGGTTAAGGTTTGCATTTCTTTATAGTGTTCGTATAGTGTTGATGTTATAGGTTCAGATCACTGCCCTAATCAGTGGTCAGCATGTGTGAGCAGACAATGTAAACACTCTGCTGTAAACAAGTGATGAAATGCACTGTTAGACAAGACGTACAGATGGTTGATGGTTTCTAACTCTGTTGACACACTGTACTCCAACAGCAGTAAAACGAACTTCAAAGTTTTATTTACATAAAATAGCATCCGCTTCCCTCTTCTGCGAATTTATCTCATAGATTTTACACATTTCAATTTGATATAATTTCCATTCGTACCTTCTCTCAATTCAGCGAACATCAGAAAATCATATTCTTGTACATATAAGTCACTGATCTGCTCTCGTCTAATTTCTCCACTGTTATGTCACATGGGTGATCTTCTAAGAAAGTTAGTTTATCCTTATAACTTTTTACTTAGTGACTTTCTGGTGTATCTTGCTAGAAGACTGGCCTACACTGCCAGGGGTGTTGTTTTTCTACCAGTTTACCTGATCACTACGTCTGTCTCTGTTTTATCTAACAAAATCTATCTTCAATATAAAACTGCAATCATACCTGCTGTCTTGAAAAACACAAAACCTTGACAACTTGATAATACCTTGTATAACTCTTGTTATGGCGTGTCTGTAACCACAGAAGCCAACCTCATCAAAATGGCTTGATTTCCAGAAATATGAATACCAAGAACCTCGCTCACTAATGAACTTCCAAACTACCATCTCTCTAGCCCACACTTGCTAACTTACGCTTAGCGCGTTCAAAAAAAATCTGACTGACTAATTCCAAGTTCTAATATTTTTTTCGTTCACTCCTCAAATGTGTTCATCCTACCACAACTTTCTCGTGCGTATTTTTTTTCTTGCTCACCCACCAAAACTTACAAGGGACGTAATTCCAAGTTATCTCCCTTTGATGATTATGCTCCAAACCATACACTTTTCTTCAATTCTTATTTCAAAAACTTTACATGCAAATTTGTCCCACCACAATTTTGGTCTCACTTAATATGCTTAACCCTAAACATAACTACTACATCTTCCAAGTGGAAATCACGGAGTTTCCTCCCTTAGCTCAAAGCACTCCTCTATACATATCACTTCCCTTCAACAAAGACGAACAGTCTTTTAACAACTCCATTCATTTTTTCCAAACCATTTATCTACACTCACTTACTTTTCTAAAACCAAACCACCGTTCACAGAATTATGATTTCATGAACCATCACTGCAAGTGCTGGTGACTACTTTATTGCTAGTTTCTTACAGAGAAATACAGCATAGAAAGTCCTAAGTTCCATTTGGATTAGGGAGGGAAACATAAAATGAATGATGTACCATCTAATTATAATGTCTACGTTTTCAAATCAGTGTAAGTGTCTGTGTAAACATATTCACTTTAAAATTAATGAAAGTTTCAAAGTTTTATACCAAGTGTAGATATAAATGAAAATATATTCATCTATATTATGAACAGTCGGCGTCTGTGGCCTAATGGATATGAACGCAGTTTCATAATCCAGATATACCAGGTTCGAAACCTGCTGCAGGCGGTTTGGTAGCAGATCGCTTTGTGTGGATTTTTAACAATGGTATAAGCGCCGTACCGTTCAGAAAGCAATGGCAAACTACTGAATGAAAAAAATTGCCTAGAAAAATCACAAACAGCCAATAAAAGCTGGGGTTGATTGCCACGTCCTGTAGAGGATAAGCAACTAGCTATATTATGAACACTTTTCCATCAGTGTAGATGTTAATGTAAACATACTTTATCTATACTATTAACCTTTTCATTTGAATATAAAGTAAATATAAAGCTATTCATTTTAAATGTAAAGACAGATTAAAGTTAATTTTGATCGAGGAAACAAACTGAGGTAGATGGTATGGTGAAATAGGACGATGGGAACACATAACTATCGTCGCGAAACGCAATTCTCAGGAGACATTTTGTTTCTATTTTTTTTTACCACAGTTGTTGTTGGTAGCAATTGAGAGTACTATCTCTGGAACAAGACAGGAAAAGTAACCTGAGCTTAAAGACGGGTATTAAACTTCGTAGACACTCCCTGATATTTATGGGAACGTGCTGCGCCCTACAACCTTGACCAGCGACGAGCGTGATCAGTCTACCAAGAACCAAACCATCAGAAGGAGCAGAACGGTCACTGACAGCTAAGTAACCCATAAAAGCTGCCAATTGACCTCCTTTAAAAACTAATCTTCCATCACAAAAGTGATGTAAACGTTTTCTATAAATAATTATTCATTTCTTTAAAACCTTGTTAAAACCTAAATGATTTTTAAATCTGTTATTTGTAAATATACACATTGAACGTCCATTTAATCATTTTGTATGTACTGCATGTTTGTCTCAGTCAAGTCACTAAATACACTCTAAACAGAGCTATACCATATTAATAAGAATTCCAGTAAGTAAATCAGGGTGGGGGCTTGAACGAGCTGAAACTAATAATTGCTTAATTCTTCATAAAAGGCGGTGGATCAGATATAAGTTAACAATTGCCTTGCCCAATGCAGCATTGTTCTTGACTTCTGAAATATCTTACGAAACTCCAGAACCGTCATTATTCTTATATCTATAACTCTGCCAAGAGTAATCTTGTGCGAAGGTAGATACTTTTGAAGACCCATATTATATACCGTTGAGTTTTGGCCACTGTTAGACCACTTTTTCAAAGCAGGGGAGGCAATTCCGTGGTATATATATATATATATATATATATATATATATATATATATATATATATATATATATATATATATATATATATATATATATTATATATATATATATATATATATATATATATATAAATATATATATATATATATATATATATATATATACTCGTCAAAAGTCAAGGGCCACTTAGAAAAACCTTGGTTGAAACCATAAAACTAATCTGATATAAACGTAATTTGTATCAGTCAAAACGGCATTTATTGAATACCAAATTGACATGTCACGTAAAGAAATGGAAACACACATTCAAACGCAATAAAGCTGTGAAGTGTGTCACCCACCTTTTCAAAAGTCACACAATAGATATTGGACAAATAGACATGTAAAAATCGGGTATGACCACCGTATGCAGCAAGGCTATCAAGACAGCGTAGACGCATCGAGTACACAAGGGTCCGAAGAGTATCCTGAGGAACAGCTTGCCATTCCTGAAGCAGAAATGCAGTCAGCTGTGCAACATCCATTGGCAGGGGGTGATTTGTTGACAATCTTCGACCAAGGACATCCCAGAGGTGCTCAATCAGAGAAAGGTCAGGTGAATGAGCTGGCCACGCTATCCTGATGATCCCATGTTGCTGAATAAACTCATTCACAACACGAGCTCGATGGGGTAGAGCGTTATCATATTGGAGGATGGCATTACCACCTATGGCTCCAGAGCAGGCTGAACAATTGGTCTCAAGATTTCGTTCTGGTTTCTTGTGTGATAAAATTACATTGATACACCGATAAAATTATTAATTATAATTATAAAAGTCATAATAATATGTGTAGAAATAAAAATAGCAAAGTTGTAACGCGTCTTCCTTCCCCGCGCCAGTCATCGCATTGAGATAAGAACGTAGTGTGAAAACCTTATTGCCGCGCCAGTGGTATTGGACTTTATAACTCTCCCGTCAAGGGTTAACGGTAACATTTTTGAAAACAACAAGCTTAGTTGTTCTAAGAAAGAGAGTACGATTCAAAACTGGGGAGGCATAAACGAACGCATAAAAGTGAGAGAGCGAACACATGCTGCCGGCTTGTCAAGCGTTAGATTCCTGAACTAGCTACTCAGGACGACAGTGCGAGACGATACAGTTAGCCTGTGTTCGAAAACGTTGTCGCAAGCTTTGTAGAATTTAAAAATACCCAGCAAAGTCCAATACTTCTTCTAACTATAGGCACACAGTGGAAATATTTGTTCGTTCTATGGGCATGCAGAGGGACTAATATAAACACACACGCGTTGCTCTGTCTGCAAATTAGTACATTTGTGACGTCACCAACTTGTTGTTGCTTCAGTTTGAACTAAGCGCGAACGGGAAAGAGAGGGCGTGTTTAGGCAAAAATGGAAATTGGAACTACTATGGAAATGTATGAAATTCTTTATTAATAGGTTTAGGATCATAAAAGTTAGCTAGTTTAAGAACTTATCTTCTCCTGATAAATAATATGCTTTAAAATATAAAGTCCAACTGATAACACGAATGGTATGGACGAAAGACTGTATTGGGTATGACAGACAGACCAACACATGCTCGTCTTGACTTTCACTTACGTTGACTTTTTTTTTGACGCGTCCTTGAAAAAGACAGGAAAGGGGTACATATATTCTGTTGGAGGAGGGGTAGACAAGGGGAGAGAAATTATGGGATGGCTTAACAATAAATATATTTTAGCAGTAGAAATCTAAGAAGGAGTGAGGAGAAAACTTGTTAGGTCCAAAAATCAAGCCTGTTTTTGCTTTTATTTTCAAATTTAAAAGTAGTCCTTCGCTCTCATTGGCCAACGCCTTTTATAATATTGAAAAAATTCAAAGGCTCGACGCCATTTGTATAATACTATCCCTTGAACAGGACGTTTGAAATTCTGTGAAGTGTGACTTGCCTTAGCAACTAAATATATAACTAAAACAAAAATAGGCATCACAGTCCAGCCAGCAGTACATCTGAAGTCTGCTAATCAACGTACCTGTGTTTATTCATTGAATTTATGGTAAGGCAGAAATTATTCATATATATTTTGTTTAAAAATGTGAGTGAGAGATACTGCCATTACGACAGTAAGTAATCAGGTTCCTAGCTGATTTATGCAGGGCCTAGAGGTAGACTTATGCTATAACCCATTGCCAGTTTTGTAAAATGCACATGTTTTGTGAAATAAAAATGTTTTCTTAGGAGGCCAGATGGACACAGCTCACCTATCTTATTGTATGGAAGAAAAGAAAGATTAATAATATTATTGCAGATGCAAGGCCGCCTTTAGAGGAGAGACATGTGAACAACACTGGTACACTTTGTAATGGATGCGCTGGGTTGGTCAATTAGATATGACCCAGATCTTTATTTCTTATGTATTATAATTTGTAGAAATAACAGTTTAAGTATGATATCAACAAGGAGACATTATTTCATTGTTACAGTATTTTTATCTATCACTAGCCCAGTGCCAGATGTCTGTGAAAAGCAGTTGAGAAGTCTTTTAATTTCCAGTAGTGACAGGGGTCTACAGAGTCCACCCTGTTACTTTTGGGCCAGTATCTAAGTGATCGTTTTACAGCAAGAACACGGACAGTTCAAGTTGTGCCAGATAAGTATAATATCTGGCACATGAATTTTCATCAGCATCAAACACTAGTGCACCCTTGTGTAACATTATAAAAATATTCCCTAAAGAATAAAACCTTGAAAGTTGTGTATTAAAGAACTGGGGATGATTAAAGAATCCCAAACAGCCATCCAGAGGTAGAAACCAGTAATATTAAAAATTTAGTAACACTATTAATATACTTTAACAGTATATGTTTGGACAAATTGTCCCTTTAAGGGTAAAAAGTTGCTTTTATAAATATACCTTGAGTTCTTTTAATTTTGAAAGTCCTGACCAGAAGAATACTAGGTTCAGGACCAAAAAAATTGTATAGAAAATATACTACTCGTCAAAAGTCAAGGGCCACCCTATTCTTTTCAATACACTTTTATATAAGCGCATAGAATGAATAAATGAAGGAAGTTTTTAGTAAAAATGGGTGCAATATCTTCCTCTGACAGTCCTCTATGCTCGTTAAGCATAAAAACAACTCAATGACAACCATGGTGATCACGTGCAATTTGGTTTGCTGACCATAAATTCACGTTTTTAATGTTTTTTTCAAACTTCCGTACAACCAAACAGGCGAAGTAATCGTGCTGGTTGACATTCCACGTGCAATGGCGACTTTTCGTGAACAGAGTTCACTCTTAATTTGTTTTACAATCAGCAGACGTAGGGTAGTTTCATCACTTGCAAAAACCATGCCACCGAGAAGAAGTCTTGACACCTTACAAAGAATGAGGGCTATAGCATGGGTTAAAAGTGGTTTATCTGTCCGTGAGGTTGCTAGACGGCTTGCAGTGTCACACTCTATTATCCAAAGAATTTTGGAGAGATTTCAGGCCACAGGAAGTGTGGAGGATCGCCACCGGCCAGGTCGCCCTAGATACACCAATAGACATGATGACCGGTACCTCTTGTTGTCAGCCCTGCGCCATCGAACAGTGACTTGATCCACTCTAAGATGTCAGCTGAGACAAACTGTAAACGTTAATGTCAGTCAAAGCACCATTCGCAGACGTTTACATGAATTTGGACTGGCTGCTAGACGTCCTGCAATCAGAATCCCTCTTACTCCTGCTCATCGCAGAGCCCGTGTTGCTTGGTGTCACGAGCACATCCGATGGACAAGGCAGCAATGGGGTCAAGTTCTCTTCACTGATAAATCTCGCTTCACTGTGTCATTCAATGATGACAGGATTCGAGTTTGGAGACGATCAGGAGAGCGATTTACTGATGACACAATTCGAGAGGTGGATCGTTATGGTAGGGGTTCTGTCATGGTCTGGGGAGGCATTTACAGACACGGCAGGACCCCACTCTACATCATCCAAGGCAACTTGACCGGCCCAAGATACCAGAACGAAATCTTGAGACCAATTGTTCAGCCTGCTCTAGAGGCCATAGGTGGTAATGCCATCCTCCAAGATGATAACGCTCGACCCCGTCGAGCTTGTGTGGTGAATGAGTTTATTCAGCAACATGGAATCATCTGGATGGCGTGGCCAGCTCATTCACCTGACCTTTCTCCGATTGAGTACCTCTGGGATGTCCTTGGTCAAAGATTGTCAACAAATCACCCCCTGTCAATGGATGTTGCACAGCTGACTGCATTTCTGCTTCAGGAATGGCAAGCTGTTCCTCAGGATACTCTTCGGACCCTTGTGGACTCGATGCGTCTACGCTGTCTTGAATGCCTTGCTGCAAATGATGGTCATACCCGATTTTGAAATGTATATTTGTCCAATATCTATTGTGTGACTTTTGAAAAGGTGGGTGACTGTGGTAAAGTGGGATGTTATAAATATTTATAGGGGACTTAATGTACTGACTGAGATCAGCTGTGAAGGTATCTGTATCTAATAAGTGTGGTGTATGACAGATGACCTTACTTGCTACCACATTTATACCTCAGTCAGAATTATTCTGGAATATTGTGATGACTACGTTAAATGTCTAGGGTTATGAAAATGATGAAGTGTAAGTCACAACAACAACAGACAGATAAACAATTTAATTTATTCCACAACACTTACAACACTGTGACACTCACACACATATAACACTCTATAAGACTATCTTAAATGAGTCAAGTGTTTAAGTTTAAAAATATATGTAATTATTATTTCAATAATGGGTATCCTGATTCAACTACACAGTGAACCAGGAATCACAATCAAATGTAATTATAAGTATTATGTACACAGTTTATATATATGAACTTTGTATTGACATAGTTTATTATTATTATTCTATGTGTGTAATTTGTGCAGTAGTAATATGAGGTAATACTGGTTTTGTTCAAGCTTGGTTGTTGTTTTTCATCATGACTTCAAGTGTTTGATTATCGGGGAAATAGTATTGGGAAAAGTTCACAGTTCCTGTCATTTGAACCAATTAATTGTCCCTCTGTGTTTACTAAAATGTCAATTTTTGAGGGGGCACATAATGTTGAGCTACTCTGGCCACAGAAGCTTATCTTTCGTGATGGCTGCAGGTAAAAAAAACTCCTCTGCTCGATCGCTTCATTGTGTTCTGGAGACACCTCACTGGTCGCTATCTGGACCAAAGAGTATGCTGTCAGCCTCTGGATTCAGCAAAAACTCAGACCAGGTGCTGCTTCAATAACTAGGACCACAGTCCCTGAAACAAGAAGGTTGTACCTCCTACTTCATAACTAATTTATAATCTATTTCCAGACTGAACACAATACATAACAAACACTGAGTTCAGAGCGATAGGCCAACTGCTAGCTTCATCTGAAACAATTTACACCAGTATTCTCCTCCTAAATGGTTACTACGCCTCTGCAATTCCAGCATTAGTTCATTCTAGTCAATAAGATAGGTGTCAGTGTACTGTTTGGCAATTCCATGCAGTTTTACTTTTCTCCGACACCTCCTGTTCAGGTTGGAGCAAGATTTAGGCCTTGCCTCATGTTTGCTACTGAACCACACACATATACAGACATAATTTATCAATTTACATTCAATTTTCATTAAAAAGATATTGAATATATCAAGCTTACCACAATTCATGGAAATAATACACAGATACGTTGACTGGCGATGAATAGTGGCACAAATTCCGATCTGCCTCTGTCCCAGACTTTTATTTATAAAAATATGATCTGGATCTCAACGCACTGTTTCTTAGTAATTTTATTTTAAAATGTGGCACTGAACTGACGCTCTTAATTGCCTATATTGGCGGGTCTAACCAATCGGGCCATGTTTACACAGCTTTTCAAAAAAAGTACCCCTACTCACGTTTCCCTAACAACAAAAAAATCAGTATTTGTAGCCCGACTAATCGTGTTTAGCCTTACATTTACTTCCATCCAATCAAATAGGATTTTACATGGTGGCCCATTTCCCGTAAAATTAGTGGTTTCAAAACATGCCACTGTGCGATTATTTTTTGGTGTTGTCTGACACCCTCACTATTTTCTTTTGGCTATAATTTGTTAATTCCTAGACTATTTGCGTAACACTTAACATATTCTTTGTCAGCAAGTCCTAAGGAACCCAAATATATAAGTTTAATGGGGCTAAGGGGCTGCGTTCAAAATATGCATTTTCTTCTACCTCCCGTTCACTTCGATACGATGTGGTGTCTGGGTACTGTCAGGCTTTCAGACATAAAACAGTATAATGTCATGTTTCCCAATAAGCATTTTTCAGGTTTTTAAACCTAACTCTCGTATGGGTAGTGTTTTTTATCACGGTCTATTTGAAAAAAAGTTAGTGCCTCTGGCCTTTCGCGCGGGGAGGGTATTAATTTTGTATCGCGAGACGCGTGTTAGGGTTGCATGCGTTCCTGCTTTCAGCCCTCCCTCTCTTTCTATCCTAAGTCCATCTGTCCTTTCGTTTATGTTAACGTAGTGTAATTAATGTTAGTATTAATTTAGGTCATTAATCAGCTTGCGTATCTCAAGGTTTTCTTAGAAATGCAGTACACGTTTTATTGTGTTGTGGAAACGCGTGTATGCTGCTATAGGCTTTACTATCAACGTGGAAACGTTACAATTTGCAGACGAAGTAGAAAACAAGGGGGATTTCGAGTACAGTCATTGTGACAGCACTGTTCTTTACCATTCTTCTTTCCTTTTATTGAATTTATTTGTTAGGCTTTACATTTACCTTTTAATTTATATATGTGGATTTAGAATGTTTCACGACAAATTCTCCCCTCTTAAAACAGACGTTATATGTCAGTCTATAATTCTATATACACATAGAGAAATTTATTATTATTTCTGGGGCTTACGGTGATTCTCATCACACGGATGGCGGCTTAAAAAATCCGCTCCCAGATTTGTTTTTTCCAGATATATACTCTATGCTAAACTCATATGGCTGCATAAGTAATGACCAACGGAGTAATCTAGAATTTTCATGTCTAGCCTGCGCTAGAAACGACAAGGGTTTGTGATCCGTTTGCAACTTAAATGCCTTCCCATACAGATAAATATTGAATTTCTTTATCGCCCATACTACTGCAAGACATTCCTTTTCGCTAGTTGAGTAGTTGGATTCAGCTTTATTCAACTTTCTGCTAGCATATGCCACTGGGCTTAATTCCCCATCCAATGCATCTGATTTCTGTAGCAGTGTCGCACCTAACCCAATATTACTAGCATCCGTCCTTACAATAAATTCTTGACTTAAGTCAGGTAGTTTCAAAATAGGTTTGCTTGTAAGCTTTTCCTTCAATTCCTGGTAAGCCAATTCACATTGTGGTGTCCATGTAATTCGATCTGGATTTCCTTTACGTGTCAAATCAGTTAACGGTGCACATATGGAATTAAAGTTTTTGATATACTTTTGGTAGAAACCACATAATGAGACAAAGGATCTCACGTCTTTCTTGGTTTGTGGTCTCGGGGCTTTCTTTAGTTTCTCTAAATTCTTGGGGTCAGGGGTCATGTTTCCCTGATGTATTGTGTGTCCCAAGAATTCTAATTCTTTACATCCAACGCAACATTTGGTTGGTCGGGCTGTTAAATTCGCTTCTCTAAGTCGATTAAACAGCATATTCAGAGAGTCAATGTGTTCCTCAAATGTTTCTGTTGCTATAAGGATATCATCCATAAAATTTGTAATGCATGGATTATTCAGAGGGTCCAATAATTTTCTCATCATTCTAGAGAAGACACTAGGTGCATTCTTCAATCCAAATGGCAATCTGTTAAACTCATAGTGTCCCTCTGAGGTACTAAAAGCTAGGTATGGTCTAACCTCAGGCTTTACTGGAATCTGATAGTATCCTTTACTCAGATCCACTTTTGAGAAATATTTAGCTTTATTTAGCCTGGCAAACAACTGATTTGTATCCGGCAATGGATCCACCTGTCCTTCTGTAATAGCATTCAGTCTCCTGTAATCTATACAGAGTCTATGTTCTCCAAGGGTTTCCTTAAGAGTACAACACTGGAACTATACGAAGATTCACTGTGTGAAATAATTCCTTCCTTCAACAAATAGTCTATCTCTTCCTTCAAAGCTTTCTCCTTAGCAAAAGGAATCGAATAGGGTTTCATACAGACAGGTGTGGGGTCTATCAGTTTCATATCATATTCCAATAAGTTTGTATGCCCCGGTCGGTCCGTTAACACCTCTGCATGATTATCTAGAACCTGTTGCACTCTCTCTTTCTGATTTTTCGTTAAATGTGTACTGATTTTCACCTGTGCCGCTGTCTTACAGGGGTGTAATGGATATTCAAATGATGAAAGTGGTTCCTTTTTCATCTCCATGGCAATGGACAAGGTCAACAAGTGTGTCTCTTCCTGATTTTCTCTTTCCAAATATTTCTTCAGGAGATTCACATGATAGATTTTTTCTTTTCCCTTCTTGTCTATCTTATAATTGGTTCTAGACACCTTCTCTAGAACTGTATATGGACCTTGCCATCCAATTTGTAACTTATTTTGACTACCGGGGAGAAGAAGCAGTACCTTCTCTCCCACAGCCAAATCTCTGTCTTTAGCCTTCCTGTTGAAATAGGCAGCATGTTTCTTCCTGGCTTGTCTCAAATTTTCATTGGCAAGTTTCCAGCCAGTTTTTAAACGAGTGGTCAGCTCATTCACATATTGGTATGAGGATGTAATATTTTCCTCTGCCTTTTCATCAGTCCACGTTCTTAACAGCGCTTCAAGTGGACCTTTTATTGGCCTTCCAAATAATAATGTTGCCGGGGCCATTCCGGTTGAACTATGGGGTACCTCCCGATAAGCAAAGAGGGCGGCGTGAAGGTACTGGTCCCATGTATCTGGTTTTTCGTGTGCCAACTTTCTCAGGATCGACATCAACGTGCCATTAAATCTTTCCACTTGTCGTTCCCTTGGGGATGGTACACACTACAATGGAAGTGTTTGGCCTGGAAGATCCTGAAAATTTCTTCTGTTAGTTTCCCTTTGAACTGAGAGCCATTATCAGTCAAGATTTGATTGCGAAAGCCTAACCTTGTGAAAATTGTGAGTAATGCCTCTGCCACATGCTTAGAATCAATCGATGACAGGGCTACCGCCTCTCCCCACATAGAACAAGTGTCCACCAGAGTCAGAATGTAGCTGTTCCTCCTCTTAGTTCGAGTGAGAGGTCCCACAAGATCCACGGCAACTCTCTCAAAGGGTGTTCCCACTATGGGCATTTCCCCCAGAGTTGCTGGTGCAGTCCAATGCTTAGGTGCTACTCGTTGGCACTCTGGACAGGATTTTACATATCGTTTGATATCTTCAGTTATCCCTGGCCAGAAATAGTGACAAGCTATTCGCTGTCCTGTTGCGCTGATCCTCATATGACCACTGAAGGGAATCGCATGCCCTAGTTCCAACACTTTAGTCCTATATGAAGTGGGAAGAACCAGCTGTCCGTGACCATTGAATTCAGATCCAGCCTTCCTATAAATCAGTTTGTTCTTCATATAAAATTCTCCCTTGCCTGGAGGTGTATGAGATTTGGGCAACTTCTTGAAACACGGCTTGAGTGTTTTGTCCTCCGCCTGTGCCTTCCTCATCTCATCTGGATGAGTATTTATTGGATTATCCTCCTCCTTTTTAGACTGTGATCTGGTCTGCACTGTTGCCAATATCACAGGTCTCTTGGGATTCCCCAAGAAGACATATCTACACCCTAATATCAGAGGGTAGATTGGCTCATTTATCACTGCTGCTTTTATGATTCCTTCCACATATCGCGTTTTCACCTTTATCCGGGGGACGGGAAGTGTCATGGTAGCTACATCCTTGGTTGCAGTTTGAATCTCCACTGTTTCTGTGGTGTATTGATCTGCCTGCACCAGGTGAGAACTCACAACGGAATCATAATCTAAACCTGTATCATATAAACACCTTATGGTGACACCATTACAGATGACATCTTCACACACTGGGGGATGGTATGGTTCCTGTAGTTCCGCAGGTTTGACCTTTTTTCCCTTTTTTCCAGATGTCATAGCAGCGCAATGAGGAGGTTTCCTTCTACAATGGTCAGTGTCATGATTGTTCATTTTACAATTTTTACACCATCTCTTTCCTTGGTTGAAAGATTTTCTTTCATCATATTTCCTTTCATCGAATTGTGGGGTTTTATTTTTATTGTCATACCGTGGCCTATCAAACTGGTGCTTACCCTTGTTTTGATCTCTAGGATCAAATTTATTAAAGTTCTGTGGTGCCCTAAAATTATCTACCTGTTTCTTTTTATTACCTGTTACCTCTGCCTGAGCTGCTTGATACCTTTCTGCAACATTTAGTAACTCACCCAGCCTCTTTGCACCTTGTTCCATGAGAAACTTTCTCAGGTCTGGAGCCATGGACTCTCTTAATTGTTCTATAAGGATCATTTCCTTAAGATCTTGGGTTTTCCCCCGAGAAGTCCATTTCTCCAAGTATGTCTCTAACCGTGCAGAGAACTGGTGATATGTTTCACCTGACAGTAGTTTAGCATTCCTAAATTTTTTCCTATAAAATTCTGCGTTCTTTTCATATCTTAACAAAAGAGCCTGGTTTAGCATGTCATAATTTTCTTGATCACCTCTGCTCATTTTGGCAAAAACTTCATAAGCTGCCCCACGAAGCCCTTGAGATAACTTTAAGCTCCACCTTTCTCTTTCTAACCCATACGTGGTAGCTAATAGTTCATATCTATTTAGATAGCTCTCAATATCATCTTCTTTCTCAACAAAATGATCTAAATGAAAGTTCATAGCTGAGGTTGAGGCTCCCTGACTAGCAGTGGCATCAGAGGTAAAGGGACTGGCACCATTTTCAGGAGCATGGCCTTGAAACTCAAACTCCCTTAGTCGTAACTCGTGTTCCCTTTGTAATCTCTTCTCCTCCTTTTCTGCTTCCCTCTCTGCAGCTAATCTCTTTTCTTCTCTTTCTGCCTCCCTCTCTGCAGCTAATCTCTTTCCTTCTCTTTCTGCCTTTTGTTCTTCTAATTGGAGCCTCTTAATCTCCCTATCTGCCTCCAATGCCTTAGCCTCAGCCTCAATCTGCAGCCTCTTAGTCTCAGCCTCAGCCTCAAATTGTAACTTCTTAATTTCTTTTTCAGACTCTATTCTCTTATCTTCAGCCAATCTTTCAGATTCTAATTTTCTTTCGGCCTCTTTTTCTAATCTTCTTTCTTCCCGTTCAATATATTTGTCACATTCAGCAGTGACATAAGCAATCATAATTTGCCCGTCCATTCCTAACTCTTTTGCAGTCTGCACAGCAGCCGATCGAAATTTGGCCAGGCCCGCCATTTTCTAACAGGTAAATTTATATAATGTCTAACTAAACAATACAATCTGTAATTACTTATCCAAGGACACCACAGGCACTGAGAGCTCAACCTTATTTAATTCCACCCAAGGATACCTTTTAAATTTTTATTATTCCCTGAAGTGAATTACCCCCAATATTTATAATAGGGAAAGATTCAAAATCCCGGACAGGACCCCAATATATGTGGTAAAGTGGGATGTTATAAATATTTATAGGGGACTTAGTGTACTGACTGAGATCAGCTGTGAAGGTATCTGTATCTAATAAGTGTGGTGTATGACAGATGACCTTACTTGCTACCACATTTATACCTCAGTCAGAATTATTCTGGAATATTGTGATGACTACGTTAAATGTCTAGGGTTATGAAAATGATGAAGTGTAAGTCACAACAACCACAGACAGATAAACAATTTAATTTATTCCACAACACTTACAACACTGTGACACTCACACACATATAACACTCTATAAGACTATCTTAAATGAGTCAAGTGTTTAAGTTTAAAAATATATGTAATTATTATTTCAATAATGGGTATCCTGATTCAACTACACAGTGAACCAGGAATCACAATCAAATGTAATTATAAGTATTATGTACACAGTTTATATATATGAACTTTGTATTGACATAGTTTATTATTATTATTCTATGTGTGTAATTTGTGCAGTAGTAATATGAGGTAATACTGGTTTTGTTCAAGCTTGGTTGTTGTTTTTCATCATGACTTCAAGTGTTTGATTATCGGGGAAATAGTATTGGAAAAAGTTCACAGTTCCTGTCATTTGAACCAATTAATTGTCCCTCTGTGTTTACTAAAATGTCAATTTTTGAGGGGGCACATAATGTTAAGCTACTCTGGCCACAGAAGCTTATCATTCGTGATGGCGGCAGGTAAAAAAAACTCCTCTGCTCGATCGCTTCACTGTGTTCTGGAGACACCTCACTGGTCGCTATCTGTACCAAGGAGTATGCTGTCAGCCTCTGGATTCAGCAAAAACTCAGACCAGGTGCTGCTTCAATAACTAGGACCACAGTCCCTGAAACAAGAAGGTTGTACCTCCTACTTCATAACTAATTTATAATCTATTTCCAGACTGAACACAATACATAACAAACACTGAGTTCAGAGCGATAGGCCAACTGCTAGCTTCATCTGAAACAATTTACACCAGTATTCTCTTCCTAAATGGTTACTACGCCTCTGCAATTCCAGCATTAGTTCATTCTAGTCAATAAGATAGGTGTCAGTGTACTGTTTGGCAATTCCATGCAGTTTTACTTTTCTCCGACACCTCTTGTTCAGGTTGGAGCAAGATTTAGGCCTTGCCTCATGTTTGCTACTGAACCACACACATATACAGACATAATTTATCAATTTACATTCAATTTTCATTAAAAAGATATTGAATATATCAAGCTTACCACAATTCATGGAATTAATACACAGATACGTTGACTGGCGATGAATAGTGGCACAAATTCCGATCTGCCTCTTTCCCAGACTTTTATTTATAAAAATATGATCTGGATCTCAACGCACTGTTTCTTAGTAATTTATTTTAAAATGTGGCACTGAACTGACGCTCTTAATTGCCTATATTGGCGGGTCTAACCAATCGGGCCATGTTTACACAGCTTTTCAAAAAAACGTACCCCTACTCACGTTTCCCTAACAACAACAAATTAGTATTTGTAGCCCGACTAATCGTGTTTAGCCTTACATTTACTTCTATCCAATCAAATAGGATTTTACATGGTGGCCCATTTCCCGTAAAATTAGTGGTTTCAAAACATGCCACTGTGCGATTATTTTTTGGTGTTGTCTGACACACTCACTATTTTCTTTTGGCTATAATTTGTTAATTCCTAGACTATTTGCGTAACACTTAACATATTCTTTGTCAGCAAGTCCTAAGAAACCCAAATATATAAGTTTAATGGGGCTAAGGGGCTGCGTTCAAAATATGCATTTTCTTCTACCTCCCGTTCACTTCGATACGATGTGGTGTCTGGGTACTGTCAGGCTTTCAGACATAAAACAGTATAATGTCATGTTTCCCAATAAGCATTTTTCAGGTTTTTAAACCTAACTCTCGTATGGGTAGTGTTTTTTATCACGGTCTATTTGAAAAAAAGTTAGTGCCTCTGGCCTTTCGCGCGGGGAGGGTATTAATTTTGTATCGCGAGACGCGTGTTTGTGTTGCATGCGTTCCTGCTTTCAGCCCTCCCTCTCTCTCTATCCTAAGTCCATCTGTCCTTTCGTTTATGTTAACGTAGTGTAATTAATGTTAGTATTAATTTAGGTCATTAATCAGCGTGCGTATCTCAAGGTTTTCTTAGAAATGCAGTACACGTTTTATTGTGTTGTGGAAACGCGTGTGTGCTGCTATAGGCTTTACTATCAACGTGGAAACGTTACAATTTGCAGATGAAGTAAAAAACAAGGGGGATTTCGAGTACAGGCATTGTGACAGCACTGTTCTTTACCATTCTTCTTTCCTTTTATTGAATTTATTTGTTAGGCTTTACATTTACCTTTTAATTTATATATGTGGATTTAGAATGTTTCACGACAGTGACACACTTCACAGCTTCATTGCGTTTGAATGTGTGTTTTCATTCTTTACGTGACATGTCAATTTGGTATTCAATAAATGCCGTTTAGACTGATACCAAATACGTTTATATCAGATTTGTTTTATGGTTTCAACCAAGGTTTTTCTAAGTGGCCCTTGACTTTTGACGAGTAGTATAATTACATATAAAAATTTAACCCAGGTGTTAGTTCATTTGATCATAGATTTTTAATATTTGTTTGTGTGTGTCAGTGTTAAATTAACATCACACCTAACTGGCATAACCCTAGACATTAAACGTAGCTATCATTACATACTAGTCAAGAATAGGTCTGATTGAGGTCATAAGGTGGTAGCAGAAAGGTCCCCTGATAACTCAACCCTAAATTTGTTATAATCAGGGACCTTCACAGCTGACCTCATTCAAAACAATAGGGAAACATATCAACAACAATGCATAACATCAAAATCCACCACATCTTGGGCCGGTCAAGTTGCCTTGGATGATGTAGAGTGGGGTCCTGCCGTGTCTGTAGAAGTCTCCCCAGACCATGACAGAACCCCTACCATAACGATCCACCTCTCGAATTGTGTCATCAGTAAATCGCTCTCCTGGTCGTCTCCAAACTCGAATCCTGCCATCATTGAATGACACAGTGAAGCGAGATTCATCAATGAAGAGAACTTGACTCCATTGTTGCCTTGTCCATCGGATGTGCTCGCGACACCAAGCAACACGGGCTCTGCGATGAGCAGGAGTAAGAGGGATTCTGACTGCAGGACGTCGAGCAGCCAGTCCAAATTCATGTAAACGTCTGCGAATGGTGCTTTGACTGACATTAACGTTTACAGTTTGTCTCAGCTGACATTTTAGAGTGGAACAAGTCACTGTTCGATGGCGCAGGGCTGACAACAAGAGGTACCGGTCATCATGTCTATTGGTGCATCTAGGGCGACATGGCCGGTGGCAATCCTCCACACTTCCTGTGGCCTGAAATCTCTCCAAAATTCTTTGGAAAGTAGAGTGTGACACTGCAAGCCGTCTTGCAACATCACAGACAGATAAACAACTTTCAACCCACGCTATAGCCCTCATTCTTTGTAAGGTGTCAAGACTTCTTCTCGGTGGCATTGTTTTTGCAAGTGATGAAACTGCCCTAAGTCTGCTGATTGTAAAACAAATTAAGAGTGAACTCTGTTCACGAAAAGTCGACATTGCACGTGGAATGTCAATCAGCACGATTACTTCACCTGTTTGGTTGTACGGAAGTTTGAAAAAAACAGATTAACAATGTGAATTTATGGTCAGCAAACCAAATTGCACGTAATCACCATGGTTGCCGTTGAGTTGTTTTTATGCTTCACGTGCACAGAGGACTGTCAGAGGAAGATATTGCACCCATTTGTACTAAAAACTTCCTTCATTTAATCATTCTATGCGCTTATATAAAAGTGTATTGAAAATAATAGGGTGGCCCTTGACTTTTGACGAGTAGTATATATGTATATATGTTGCCACATAACCTGACATGTTGAAGAATCCGTTATCAATATATTACTTCAAGCAAGTAGTAGTCCCGTAGTGCCTTCAGTCCCTTTCAGCCCCCTTTCAGACATAACTGACTATGAGAATGGTCCCCAGAGTTGATAGCCCTCAGCTGCTAATTTTACCAAGTGTTCCTTTTGGCGTGAACTTTTCTATTCTTCTTGTTGAGAGATCTTCTTTTAGCCCAATCTGTGGTGGTGCCATAGGGAGCATCTCAACTTGGTAGGACTGGCAGCTTCATCATCCCAGGTTGCTACATTTATGTCTAATGTCTACAAGTCTCTCTTGCTCACATCTTTGAACCTACGCTGTGGGCGCTCGCGGTTCTTTTGCAATCTACCAGTTGTCCGTACAAAATATCTTTGAGGATGCGACCATCGTATATGCAGCGGACATGGCTAAGCCAGCGTAGACTGTACATTTATCATCTTGTCCTACCACGAAATACCATGGATGAGGCGTTTAGACCGTAGATGGCAGATGCTGAGCCTTCTTCTATGGTTAGAATAGGTTTGTCCATGCCCCAATACTATACATTAGCGTGCTGGTGACGCATGCATTTTATACCGCTGCGTATGTCTTCATTGTGATTTGAGTTTCCCTAGACACTCGTTGTGGTGCTTTCAAAGATCGTTGCAGCCTTAACCATTCGGTTGTCTACAGAGAGTTTGTGAGTGATAGTCAACCACTGATATATGAAGTGGTTCATCGCACACAGGTAGCATGTAATGAATAGCAGCCTAAGCAGAGTCACACTAATGGAAGTAAAAATTGATTGAAATATATACAGTACCCCACTATCATGTTCCTGGAAGTTTCATTCTTCATAGGTCGGATGATTCCTTGAATCTGGGCTGCTTAATCAATCTTGACAGTGCCTATGTCGTAAATTTAGATAGGTTTGAAAATAGTTATGATCCCGCCTAAGTAGGGTGGACGGTGATAAGTACGTGAGAAGTAAAGGTGTGAGAATAGATTTCACGAGTGGATAGTTTAAGGAGAAGATCTGTCTCTGGAATGAGTAGTTTCTCTAGTCCAACCTATCTATACGACTATCTTTTAATATAAGACAATTTTACACCTCCCTCTATATATATATATATATATATATATATATATATATATATATATATATATATATATATATATATATATATATATAAGTTTACTACGCACACACTCAATTATATGACAACAAGATACACAAACGTGAAAAACTATGGTAAATTGGGTATAGGTCTGACCAACACGCAAAGTAAGTTCTTTTGTTGTTTATTATCATTAAACTTTACAACATCGAATATCTAAAGAAAAGATCAAATAAAATCAGAATTCATACATAGAAAAATAACAGAATACATGTACCCTCCCCGCATTGAGGAAAAAAAAGAACCCAACAAGTTAATAACCCCAAAAGTTAAATGTTAGCACTATAGTACAGCATAGACAGTAAAGAAAAGAACACAGTTCCTACTAAATGCTATCCAGTAAAAGTAAACAATATCTAAGCAAAACCAAAGATGACACAGTTTCTGTAACTAAGACATTATTCACTCTCTCTGTCTGACATACAGTGGCCACTCAATCACGCTTACATGGATTATATCTGGGTGATATATCCCGTGGAAATACGAGTATCCTAAATATAAACTTCCAGTTTTTTCATCTTCCAAATTTGGCCCCAGTCCTTCCTCTCTAAGAAATAAGATTTTATGAGGGGGACGCCAAATTTAGTGGTTGATTCCTAAATGGACAAAGGTCACCTCTACTAGTTAAAGTAGAAAAAACCCGCGATCTGTGTTCACAGTAAGCAGTAGAAAGTACTTCCAGTATTTTGAAAAATCTGGCTGCTAAAAACTGTTACAATTTATAACTGATGATGATGGTAAATCCTATCGGCTGGCTCTGTGGTGGTTGCTGATTTTGAAACAGCGTAACGCTTCTGGATAAAAATCCACTTGGATACGACTGTCAAATGTTATTTTTGTTCCGCCACAGTGGGCTGATAAAATTGAACAAATATCTGGGTATTTATAAGTCCAGTTAAATTTACTATTTAAAATGTTAATTTGTCTCTTTTAGCCAGCCTTGTTCACAACTGAACTTGGTAACGCGTACGCCAAGAAGAAGACAACATTAATCCAATCTTCTTCTTCTTTTTCTTCTTCTTCGTTCGGCCTGAAAAGGACGTTGGTTGCGTTGTGTCCGTTTACACCGAAGCTGCAATATTTGCGCCTTTCGGCCGACACATCCGACTTCAGCACAGCATTTTTGGGACCGCGTTAGCCTTCCCTACTCACTCAGCCAGACTGCAGTGATGCAGGCTGTTTCCAGGACAACCACTTGGAGGTGGAGTAGGTTCTTGGTCAGCTCTGGTTCATTGACCCTGACGCAAGCAGTCTAGCTATGGGTCGCTAACTGCATTTCTCACTGTTAACGCGTCTCAGGTCAATAATGCAATCAGTAAATGAAAAAAGGACCAAAATAGACCGCTGGTCGCCGTTTGATCAGGTCTGCTAGAAATAGAGAACCATTATGCAAAAAATACTGCTATTATATATATATATATATATATATATGTATATATATATATATATATATATATATATATATATATATATATATACATATACACGGAAGGGGACAAGACGATCTCTCATCCTCTCCGTCAGTCCTGAATAAATTTAAAGGCACACGGTGTCTTTAGCCTATCCTATCGCGCGTCGCTTAGCGAGTGCAGGTTTGTTTGAGGCATGCAGTCTTTTCCCTCCTGTCTCAGTCAACGATCAGCGCACAATGTCAATTATTATTTGTTCAATGTCTTAAATTTCAGGTGGCGGCCTAGGAAGAGAATGTCATATAGTAGCTGATAGATGCGATCAGCATAGGTCGGGCTTACGGATGGCCGACCAGTGGGTAAATAGGTATATCTGCATGCGCGAATGTTAAGGGTCTTACATCTAGACAGACTGTAATCACACACCACAGCAAACGTAGAAGTCAGGAAGGTTGGAACAAGCTGTAACGTTTCACAGTTTATTACGACAGACTTACGTAGACGTCATGGGACGACATATCTTAACAAGTCATGGAGCATCAACAATTCACAATGTACTCGTACAGCATCAAGTATAAGATATCCATAGAACATTCACTTCAGTAAACAGTACATTAGCAAGCCATTATATCCAAGGCTTTGAATAGTAAATACCGGGGCAAAGAACATTCCTGTCAATATATCTCAATCTTCAATATATATTAAGTTCTCCCTTTCACGAAAATACACTGGAACACACTAGCGAGATGGAAACGACCATCTCCAAGCCCTGCCAGGAACACACTGTCCGAGATTACAGTCCCTCAGTACAGCTCCGTGAAAATAACTCATGTGCGAACTAACCGCGTGAGACTACAGCTCAGCTCAACCGTCTCTTCCCCAAAATACTAAGAACATTCGAAAAGTTTCTTTATTTTTAAACAACTGACACAGACTCAGATTGAGCTATGTTCCAAAAAAAAAATACAGAGCACAAAGCCCCCAACTAAAAAATCATCTCATCACTAAGAGCGTGCTTACAAGCATGTCTACAAAAATCCGCCATGTACATACAAATCTTTAACACTTAACTCCTACTAACAAAATATGACGTAACATATTTAATTATCCCTACTCGCACTTAACAAATATCGCCTGTCATTAATAGCTATTAGATTGTCGGCGTCTGTTTGTTTAGTCGTATGACATTCAAACACTAGTCACTTATATAATTGCACAAAATCAAACATAACGTGAATTCCATGGTCCACTACCAGTCACGCCTAGCATTTTAATTCAGTCAGCTAAACCGTATCTTCTTGTGTGAGAAAGCGGGTGATGGAAATTACATTAACTGATTCAGTACGTAATTATTTTCAGCTCTGGACGGAATTATTTTTAAGCCCCAAAAATTTACACATACATAATTTACGTTCACTGACAATGTGTGTCTAATCATGAGTTAAGTATAACATATTATATATCAAATTAAAGTACATTTGATGAACAATACAAATCCATATGCCTTTCTAGCTAATTTTATGTTATGTTTATGTTATAACAGATAACATGTACACGGAAAAAAGATAACTTGAAATTTTGAACAAAAATCTTCGACTTACGTAAGGCTTGTAACATAAATTATTATCACAATACAGTTTCACTGCTTTCTTTGTGCAGGTAATCCATTTAGAAACACAGAAAAAGTAAGAAAGTTATGGTTGATCACACAGTTTGTTCACTGTTCACATATTAGTAACATATCCTGTGTGTTTTCGGCCATTATGGCGATACGACAAAACGCAATTAAAGATGAAGATAAATGTGAAAAAAATCCCTTCAAACGCAAATAAAAGACGTTGAAGCTTGTTGAAATTTGCCCAGTTTTTGTGTTTACTTCCATTTGAGATAAATTCCGGGTAGTATAAAATATCAGAATAGAAAGAAACAACGAAATAAATCAGCGTCTTTTAAAAGATCTTGCGGACACAACGGTCGGCCATTGCATCTTTTATAAGATCTTACGTACTGAATCAGTACTGAACAACTGGCAAGAAATACCTACGCGTTATTTTATTTCACTAGCATTAACGCTAGTAAATCACAGTGAATTTTAATGGTAAAACTTAACACATTTTAACACTTAAGCACACATTTCTATTACCACAAAATCCGAATGAAATTCCCACGAATAGTATTAACACATTTAGCAAAAATGGTTCTTGCTACTACGTGCTTAGATTATCCGAAAAATTCTGAGCGTCAACTGATAACTGGTTTTGGACGCCACAGTTTATATACATTATTGTTATCTGCTCTCTAGAGGATGCTACTTTTCACACTATAGTGCATAGCAGAAAATCAGGAAACTACGTTGCCCAGATAGCAGGCTTTGCACGGTCACTCTTTCGGCCGTTGCTAATCGACAATAGAGACTTAAACCGTGTCACAGGTTTCTTTAGATTTTACCCGCTTATGTAGATTACAGAGTTATCTCTCCCTGTATGTACGAACATCAAAGGATCCCTCGGGAAAATATTTTGCCCGAGCGTCTCTCTTTAAAGAGGTCCGGTGTTTTCCACGTGCATCTGTCTGACATCTTGATGATTGACAGATCATCTCGCGTAAGAAACTCAGGAAATAAACCATGTTCGCTCCCTGTTATGACTGCAGGTAGCGGAAGTTGGTAAGCTTTCCGTTTGTTTACGTCTCAGGGAAAGGAGGCGTGGATTAAAAATGAGTAAACTCTGGCTGTAAGTTGCGTGGCTTTGCTTACGAATCATAGGCGCTACGAGATCACGAAAGACTGTCAGATACTGTAGCTATATTTCCATTATACGTCACAGCCTACTTTATCAGAGGCACATACCCACTGCAACATGTTATTAAATTGTGCCTTAATCTGCTACACATATGTCAAATAGGTGGACATTTCTCTTGCTACTGTAACAAGTCTTATTATCATAGTGACTGTCTTTTCCAACTTCTGATTAAAGGGAAAATTATCAGTTGACCTCGCCAGTTGCAGGAAACTACGTCAAACCACTTCATTTTATCTATGATGTAGATGTTTATGTAAGGGAGTTGGTTTACATAGTGAGATTTGTTAGCTGCATGACTAACCTTTCTTGAATCTCTTTTGCTACTTGCTTGTTGGGACACTATGGCCCTAATCTGTGTAGTACAATATCTTCGCTGTCTGCAGCAGAGCGACAGTATCGTAATTATTAAAACTTACAATAACATTATTTCTATTATGTGCAATGAATCAACATTCGTTTTCCGTGAATCAGTTTGTTTCATTTTTTTTTTAAATTTCATAAAATGTCGCCTCGACTTCAACTTAGAAGGCTTTTAATTTATTCTCGCGGGGGAGTTAAATGTTTGAGATCCTCACATGTGAGTCTAGTATTTTGTAGACGCACATGTGAGCGCATCTAAGTTAATTGTATGTTTAATTGTTTGCGTACGACCGTGCACCATTCTTACACGGGTATGGCGCGTTTTGTCGCGGTGATTTGTTGCTATCCAGCAAACATACTTAGAGGCAGATCCGAAAATCCATTGTCGCGGACAGACATTAGAGATGAATAATGTTTTGTGTCTTGGTCCCAAGTCGTGGGAAGACACACAAAAATGTATTAATATATCTCCCTAGTTGGAGCATGAATAATTGGCCAGAATTGGCTCATTAAGGTATCGCCTTATATACGTATTTCTCCTTTGCAAGTCTTTGACAGAGCTTCAACACGTCTAGTTATAGCGTGTCGTTAGTGCACCCAATCTCCTGCTGGGAACTATATCGGATCGTAATGGTTTTGAGAAGAATACCGAAATTTTATACAAGATGGATTGCCTCGTAACAAAAACTGAGATCATATGGACATGTTGCCGCATAGCTTCCGTTGCCCTTGAGATGGTGACGGTTAGTGCAATCGGTCAACACCAATATTGATCATCTGTATTAACGAACATTTTCGTACCATGAATTATAATTTGACTCTCATCATGTATTTCAAATGATGATTACCTGTATCGCTTCGTCAACGTATTCACGTCTGTTCTCATTAAATGATGTCTCGTTGCAAACTGTACCCTACGAGTCCAGCGTCTACTTTCTCTTCGGTTTGGTCACACAGTCTTGACCCATTAAGTATTATATGCCAACACAATACCGGCCCACTAAATATTCGCAAAACTTACTATCCAAAGATACGTCGGCCACAGACAGTAACCCCGACAGGCCAGTAACCATGAAAGAAAGTAGGCAACAAAGGCTTTATACCAGTGTTTCTCAACCTTTTTGTGTTCACGGCACACTTTTCAATTTTCTGAAAATATGCAGCCCACCTATCTTACCCCGCATCTGATTAACAAATTACAGGGATATATAATAAATAAAACACACTAAATTGTGGGTACTTTAGAATAAAGAAAACTCTAAGTTAGATTTTCTTTTAACTGTTTAAAATAATTAGGACATATGTTTTACAAACATAGAAACGAACACACACAAAAAAGAAATACTAAATTTTATTAGGTCCAAGTAGTACTGTATTTCGTCTGTGAAATTTGAACGTTGTTTATGTAATGTCATGAAATTTTGAAGTATACTACTCGTCAAAAGTCAAGGGCCACTTAGAAAAACCTTGGTTGAAACCATAAAACAAATCTGATATAAACATAATTGGTATCAGTCAAAACGGCATTTATTGAATACCAAATTGACATGTCACGTAAAGAAATGGAAACACACATTCAAACACAATGAAGCTGTGAAGTGTGTCACCCAACTTTTCAAAAGTCACACAATAGATATTGGACAAATAGACATTTTAAAATCGGGTATGACCACCGTTTGCAGCAAAGCATTCCAGACAGCGTAGACGCATCGAGTCCACAAGGGTCCGAAGAGTATCATGAGGAATAGCTTGCCATTCCTGAACCAGAAATGCAGTCAGCTGTGCAACATCCAATGGCAGGGGGTGATTTGTTGACAATCTTCGACCAAGGACATCCCAGAGGTGCTCAATCGGAGAAAGGGCAGGTAAATGAGCTGGCCACGGCATCCTGGTGATCCCATGTTGCTGAATAAACTCATTCACCACACGAGCTCGATGAGGTCGAGCGTTATCAACTTGGAGGATGGCATTACCCCCTATGGCCTCCAGAGCAGGCTGAACAATTGGTCTCAAGATTTCGTTCTGGTATCTTGGGCCGGTCAAGTTGCCTTGGATGATGTACAGTGGCGTCCTGCCGTGTCTGTAGAAGCCTGCGCAGACCATGACAGAACCCCTACCATAACGATCCACCTCTCGAATTGTGTCATCAGTAAATCGCTCTCCTGGTCGTCTCCAAACTCGAATCCTGTCATCATTGAATGACACAGTGAAGCGAGATTCATCAGTGAAGAGAACTTGACCCCATTGCTGCCTTGTCCATCGGATGTGCTCGCGACACCAAGCAACACGGGCTCTGCGATGAGCAGGAGTAAGAGGGATTCTGATTGCAGGACGTCGAGCAGCCAGTCCAAATTCATGTAAACGTCTGCGAATGGTGCTTTGACTGACATTAACGTTTACAGTTTGTCTCAGCTGACATCTTAGAGTGGAACAAGTCACTGTTCGATGGCGCAGGGCTGACAACAAGAGGTACCGGTCATCATGTCTATTGGTGTATCTAGGGCGACCTGGCCGGTGGCGATCCTCCACACTTCCTGTGGCCTGAAATCTCTCCAAAACTCTTTGGATAATAGAGTGTGACACTGCAAGCCGTCTAGCAACCTCACGGACAGATAAACCACTTTCAACCTATGCTATAGCCCTCATTCTTTGTAAGATGTCAAGACTTCTTCTCGGTGGCATGGTTTTTGCAAGTGATGAAACTATCCTAAGTCTGCTGATTGTAAAACAAATTAAGAGTGAACTCTGTTCACGAAAAGTCGCCATTGCACGTGGAATGTCAATCAGCACGACTACTTCACCTGTTTGGTTGTACGGAAGTTTGAAAAAACAGATTAAAAATGTGAATTTATGGTCAGCAAACCAAATTGCACGTGATCACCATGGTTGTCGGTGAGTTGTTTCTATGCTTAACGTGCATAGAGAACTGTCAGAGGAAGATATTGCATCCATTTTTACTAAAAAACTTCCTTCATTTAATCATTCTATGCGCTTATATAAAAGAGTATTGAAAATAATAGGGTGGCCCTTGACTTTTGACGAGTAGTATAAATCTATTTTTGTATACAGCGGTTAATAGCTCGTATTATCATTGAATGAATTCATGCTGTAAGATCAGTTTTATATTTCGATCACTAAAAATATACTTCATGTAGTAAATTTACAAAATTTCTGCGGCATACTTTGAGAGGCGCGTCGGCACACTAGTATGCCGCGGCACACCGCTTGAGAAACAATGTTTTATGCGTTTGTGTCGTGCACAAAGTTTAGTGTGTCATGACTTTCGCGGATAGCAATGTTTACCACTGGCAGTAATTGAGACCGGCATTTTAGCATGCAGTGTTCTCGTGATTTCGTTTGCAAAATTTATCAAGGTCACCTCATATGCTTGATCCTTTTCTTCATGTATGGTCATGCTGTTTGCTTTTAGGTTTAATTGTTATGAAAAGATTTGTTTGCACTCTGCCTATTCATATTTCTATGTAAGGTCTAGAATAGGGTGACTTATTGTTCAACACATAAAGGAGGACAAATGACATTTTTTGGTAATAACAAGGAGGACATGGGAGGACAATATTTTGTTTAAAGTAGGACGAAACGTAGGACACATTTATTTAATAACTACAAGACGCGGAAACAATTTTTTTTTACATTCAAACAATAAGCTAATAAAATCACATTGATTTTGTGCCTACTTATATTTTTATGATGATAAAATCTTCTTCAAAAAAGTTGGGCTATGTTTTAAATATGCATAGAAATTCGAGCATGAAAGCTCATTGAAATTGTAGTGCACAAGAAGTGTGCCTTTAATGGATTCTACACTTAAAATGTTCATTTCTTGTGTCCATCGACCCCGCATTAGTGAAAAAAGTCTCTCAACATTGGCGTTGTGCCCAGGAATTGCAAAAATAAATTGTGCAAGTCTTAAGAATTCACTAGAGACAGTGAGGTGTAGAGAAACATCATCGCTTTTGACTCGCACATGAACATTTAATGATGACTGTTCCTTTATTGTACTGTTTAAATTTGTTTCCTTTATTGTATTAAGTTTTGATTCATTTATTTTTTCACAGAAGTAAAGGACCAAGATGAGTAAAGTTCCGTTGCGCTTCTTATTATTAGGGAAGACAGGCGGAGGGAAGAGTGCGACTGGAAACTGCGGCGAATCGTTTTGATTAACAACGAAGATACGAATGAGAAGAACACGCTAGCACTAAGAGAGCAAATAATTCGACTTACAGAAGGTTTAATAGCTGAACCAGGCCCATATACATCTGAAACTTTTCAAAAAGCTAAAGCTACTCGTGACATGCTAATAGCAAAAATGAATGCAGGAATTCTTTCTGAGAAACTTCAACAGGATCTTAGTCTTCTTACCGCAGATATTGTAAGCCTCAAAAAGCACCCTTGTGAAAGGAATAAAAATCAGATTCAAAAACGTATCCAGGAACTAAATGATGAAATAGAAGTTCAAGACAGGGGCACGGGTGTACTTAAACCATTGCTATTGTCAGTGCAGAAAGTAGGTGAAAATCTTCATGATGTAGTTAAACTTGAAAGTCTGTCACGGGAAATACTAAATGCAAGGGAAGCTACGGAAATATGGTTTTCTGTGTATGCAGACATTGTCCAAGGAGTTACATGCTTGGTTTTGGAAGCTGCTAGCAAAATTACAGATGAGAAAACTGCTCTTCTATTCGCTGGTATTGGAGTCCCTCTTGCAGCATCTGTTGTAACCGTAGGTGGAGTAGTAAGCCTTGTGGGAACTGCGTGTAGCAAATTTTTGTATAGTTGTAAAGAAAAACAAATTAAAGCACAACAGAGTGCTTTAGAAGATCGGCTGAAGGAAATGGATGTCGGCGCAAAAAAGGAACCTTAACCACGAAATAAATGTAACTTAGCGAGTTATCGTCACATTATATTTCTACTGCACGTGGAGCCTAGGATCATAACAATCACACACCAGAACATCCTGACACGTGACGTCCTTCTAGGTTCCCCACGTCCTTATCTGTCCATTGTTCTTTGCCATGTACTTCTTGGTCTCCCCCATTTTCTCTTAACCTCTGTGCTTCGGACAACGGATCACCCTGTAGTGTTATTGCCATTCACATTACACATTGAAATGGATTATGAGTTAAGCAACAACAAAAATGAGCTATGCAATGACAAAATGTGTAGTTAAATAAAATGAGAAAGTTGTACAGAGCAGTGGGAATTCTACTGGAGTTTAATCTTAACAAAGATTCGTAGTTGCGGAATTGTGGTCATAATTTAAAAGTGATGGTCTAATCTTATTTTATCTTCTTGTTAAACATTTAAGCTGAAGAGTTTTATCGGTTCTCAGAAGATTACCTGGTCATTGAAGACTTCTCACGAAAGTTGCAAACATTAATAAATGGTGCTTGCACTAAATTAAGATTAGACAATCATCAAATATGGAACTGATGGAATGTGCATGCAAATTCGAGTGAAATGTGAGTTGAAGAAAAAACTTTTTGCACACGACAATGCGGGTTGAAGAAACCAACTAAGTTCATCGTAAGGCAGTCCATGATATGGAATTCCCAAAGTTTAAAACATAGTGGACCGCTCAAAAACATAGCAGACCGCTCAAAAACATAGCGGACCGCTCAAAAACATATGGTAACAAAATTAGATTTTACAGAACTGGTATGGGACAAGCGTGTGCCATAACGTATTTGAAGATATATGATCCGAAAGGAAATGAACCAAGACAAAAGGCATATTTTTTTTGTCGTTCACCCTCTCACGTCAACTTGAATATGTTCAAGGAAAGCACTTGTCATTTTGAGGCTGTTGCTATATTCAAAGAGTTTTTTTTTCCAGAAATGTTACTTGTGATGGCTGTATGTGTTTTCTTTGTTCCTCCTACCTTGGGCTCCTTTGAAGCAAACGGATTAAAAAAAATGTTTCAGTAGCTATTTGTCCTAGGCGTTCATTGTAGGAAGCCCTGCCAGATTAGATCATTGTTTTTTTTTTTTGCCTGATTAAAGTATAATTGTCCGTGTCCCATGTTCACATATGCAATGAGCAAGACATAAATGTGACGCGATGCTTCTTCAAAGAAAGTCAAGATGATATATATATATATATATATATAATGGGGATTGTTTTTGCATGAAGATTTTGTACCCTCTTTCATCAACATTAAGTGTCCTCTTACTTTTCGCTGTTTCTATTACATTTTATACAATTATTACATACACGTATCAAATGTAATGGTTTGCAGGAAATCCATCACACGTGCTTGTTTTTTCCACTCATATAATCAATGTCCAACCATAACTTTTATTTTAATGTTTTTAATGAAATTAAAATAAGTGAATATTCTTTGTTTTTATTAATTGATATCATTGTAATTTGGTAACGCCAAAAAAAAAACAAGTTTGAGAGTGGGACATTGTGGTAAAGTGGGATGTTATAAATATTTATAGGGGACTTAGTGTACTGACTGAGATCAGCTGTGAAGGTATCTGTATCTAATAGGTGTGGTGTTTTACAGATAACCTTACTTGCTACCACATTATACCTCAGTCAGAATTATTCTGGAATATTGTGATGACTACGTTAAATGTCTAGGGTATGTATATGATGAAGTGTAAGTCACAACAACAACAGACAGATACACAATTTAATTTATTCCACCACACTTGACAACACTGTGACACTCACACACATTTAACACTCTATAAGACTATCTTAAATGAGTCACTGGTAAAGTTTCAAATATTTATGTATTAATTACTTTCACTATTATATATCCTGATTCAACTACAAAGTGAACCAGGAATCACATTCAAATGTAATCACAATTTATATGTACAGAATTTATAAATATGAACATTGTAGTGACATATTTTATTAATATTATCCTATGTGTGTCAGTGTGTAGTAGTACTATGAGGTAATACTGGTTTTGTTTTTCAAGCTATGTTGTTATTTGTCATCATGACTTCAAGTGTTTGTTTATCTGGGAAATAGTATGGGGAAAAGTTCACAGTTCCTATCAATTTAAACACTGTATTTTCCCTCTGTTTTATTATAAAGTCAGATTTTGAGGGGGGGGGGGGGGCATAATGTTGAGCTCCTCTGGCCACAGACGCTTATCTTTCGTGATGGCGGCAGGAAAAGACTCCTCTGCTCGATAGCCTCCCTGTGTTCTGGAGACACCTCACTGGTCACTATCTGGACCCAGGAGTATGCTGTCAGCCTCTAGGTTCAGCAAAGCTCAGACCAGGTGCTGCTCAATAACTTTAGGACCACGGTCCCACAATTCATGGAATAATACACAGTTACGTTGACTGGCAATGAATATAGCACAATTTCGATCTGCCGATGTCCCAGGCTTTTATTTAGAAAAAATATGCACTGGCGCTCAACGCACTGGTTCTTTAGTAAGTTTATTTGAAAATGTGGTGCTGACCTGACGCCTCTGATTGACTATATTGGCGGGTCTAACCAATCGTGCCATGTTTACACAGCTTTTCAAAAAAAAGTACCCTTCCTTCCGTCTTCCCTAACAACAAAAGATAGTATTTATAGCCCGACTAATCGTGTTTAGCCTTACATTTACTTCTATCCAATCAAATAGGATTTAACATGGGGACCTCTTTCCCGTACAATGGTGGTTTTAAAATCTGCCACTGAGCGATTCTGATTTTGGGGTTGTCTGACACCCTCACTATTTCTTTTGGCTATAATCTGTTAATTCCTAGACTATTTGCGTAACACTTAACATATTATTTGTCAGCAAGTCCTAAGGAACCCAAATATACAAATTTAAAGGAGCCAAGTGGCTGCGTTCAAAATATGCATTTTCTTCTAGGATAGTCGTGCTGTTGCCACCTCCTCACTTCCAAACTTTATGGTGTCTGCTGTACTGTCATACTAATGTCAGGATTTCAGACATAAAACAGTAGAATGTCATGTTTCCTAATAAGCGTTTTGTAAGTTTTTTTAAAACCTAACTCTCGTATGGGTAGTGTTTTTTATCACTGTCGATTTGAAAAAAGTTAGTGCTTGTGGCCTTACACGCGTGTTAGGGGTGGCATTAATTGTGTATCGCTAGACTGTGGTACTATTGCCTGCGTTCCGGCTTTCAGCTCCTCCCTTTCTTTCTATCCTTAGTCCATCTGTCTTTCGTTTATGGTAACTTAGTGTATAAAATGACATGAATGGAATATTAAATATAGGTCAGCTTGCGTATCTCAAGGTTTTTCTTAGAAAGGCAGTACACGTTTTATCGTAGAAAGCGGGTATTGAAGCAGTAGGCTTTTACTATCAACGTGAAACGTTACAATTTGCAGACGAATGAGAAAACAAGGGGGATTTCGAGTACAGTCATTGTGACAGCACTGTTCTGTACCATTCTTCTTTCCTTTTATTAAATTTATTTGTTAGGCTTTACATTTACGTTTTAATTTATATATGTAAATTAGAATTTCACACGACAAATTCTCCCCACTTAAAACAGACGTTATATGTCAGTCTAGAATTCTATATACATGTGGTAGGGTGGGCGAGATGATGATGATGATTATATTGTGATGTGTGATCACTCTCTTGTCACACTCGCACCGACCCGAACAACAATAAAACTCTTGATTCTAGAGGCAGGGGCTATATTTATTTTTATAACCCATTCAGTGACAAAGCAAACATTAAACAAATAAACCAAGGAACATAACACCAAACAAAACTAAACAAAACACCCAACAGTGCCCGATGCTAATCTGAAGAAGCAAACAAAGCACAGAATAGTTAAAATCATAATATAATACTGAATGAGAAACACCACGCTCTCACCTGTCAAACTGTCCTACGCCGCCACCTGACACACTCAACTATCACACACACACACTCATGTGTGTCGTCCAATGCGACTAGTATGGTGTTGTGCATGAGGCTGGCAACCTCACCATGTAACACAGGTTGCTACGGAAACCACTACTGCAAGAGCACACACTCAGCTATCACACACACACACACACACACACACTCATGTATGTCGTCCAATGAGACTAGTAAGGTGTTGTGCGTGGGGCTGGCAATCTCACCATGTAACACAGATTGCTACCGAAACACTACTGCCCTAGCATATGAATACTTAATATGGAGGCAAACCACACTGTTGGCCCCATGCTCCCTCAGGAGCGGAGAAGAGAAATATATACCTTGAAGTGAGCCCACTTGCTCTCGCAACCATTCCTCACATAACCATAATTAAATAATCATAAAATGGACATAAAATAATATTCAACTCTATGTACAACAAATACTCTCAATAACGAGAATAAACCACCACCTCGCAACTGACCTATCTCAATATTCGTTACTGCATTCGGAAGCATGTCGTATGTGACGACTGGTGCGCCTGGCAACAAGCGTGTCGTATATGACCACTGATGAGACTGGGAATCTCATCACATCGTTACCGAAACAAATCACTGCCATAGCATAAAAATGCTTCTTGTCGGCTTGTGATAGACACCAGCCACATTGGTGTTTCCATGCTCCGCCGGGAGCAACCAGAGAAACACATGTCTCAACAAAGGTGTGGCCTCGCGCTCTCCAGAAATACATATTCTCACCTCACAGTAACCCATTAAATATACAGTAGAATTATGATAAGTAGGCTATCGTGAAATACACTCAATTACTTTTACATTAATTAAAGAAATAAAATAATTACTCTTGACTTTAACAAAACTGGCATTAACACGAAAACTATCTCTTTCTTTCCTTTACTGGGGAAAATTATCTTAATCTGCTTCCCACCCACGTGTCAATTCACGCGATCTAAAACTGCGTAACATTAAGTGATAACTAAGAGTGTTACCGCAGACCCCTCGCGCCGCTTTTATACAATCACCACGTGGCTCTCCCTGTTGCCATCTTCCCAACTAGTTAATATTATCTAAATTGCAGTTTCTGATAACATTTCTGTCCAGTTTCATGTATAAAACACTCTCCTACTAAATTTGGCCGGTCTGATGGATGAAATACTTGATACTAAATTCTCACATCTGGATTTAGGATTTGCGTCTCTAATAAAACCGATCAAACATTATTTTCACTCATCTATCATTTCTTCAAGACTAAATCATAATGTCCTAAAAAGACATTTCCTTTGGAAACACATCTATCTATATCACTAAACATTAAAACAGCCACATCGATATTATTTCCGAATTATATAAAACTAATTCTAATTTAAATTAACTCACGTATCATGTCTTTGTGTTCTTCTGTGTGGGTACACAGCGCGCCTCGTTTCGTTCCCTTTTGTCTGGACTGATACTTAAAAAAGGGCCGCTGGTAGTTCGCTATCTCTTTTTATAGGCACTAGGCTAATCACTCAACTACTGCGCGCTGGGCGTATTAATCTTGGCTACTTAAATATCACACGCGATTATCGCTTTAGGAATAGCGAAAACACAAATAAAACCTACAGCTATTTAATATAACACACGAGTATCAAATATGATTCACAACTATACACCACAATTAATTTCTCAGGCTTTATTATGGCCTCATTACATATCTTCTACTTCAGACTTTTCCCAACCCAGAATGCTTCGCGCACATCGAAAATAATCTGCCTAGAAACAGGTAGGGGGCGGGCGTCTCCTTTTCGGCCCCATCACACATCTCCCTCCTGATTTTGTTGTCGTCCCGACAACATCACTACCTCAGGCACTTCTGTCGAAATCTCTTAGATCGTTGGTGCTGCGTTTGATTATTTCTCAGCGGCGATGTTTTGGGCTCAGATTCTGTATTCGGTACAACTCGGCTGGGGACACTCTTGGTCGTGATGCCCTCAGTTGTACGTTGTCGGGCTGTCAGCCGCTGTGGTCTTGAAGACTCGCTCACCGGTGCCGCGTCGCTGCCTGCCCGTGACATCTGCTTGTCAGTGCTTGCAACTGTCGACTTTGAAGAGGGATTGCTCTTTACGTGCTTTCCACTCATCTTGTGTGGACGGTGGCTTACATTCCCCATAGTCTGCTTTTGATGAGTCTCCTCGTCTGGACATCGATGTGCACTCCCACCTATTTGCTTAGGATGGGTTTCCTCCCCTAGACGATGGCCAATTCTCTCGGCGCCCTTAGTGTGACTGTTGTCGTGGCCATCTCTTGGCTTGCGCCCTAAAGGCAACCTGGTTGTTACAGTCCGTCTAGGAAAAGAGCTAATCGAGGGACAGGCGGCTATCAAATGTTCAGTTGACTTGCATCGAAAACATCTCTTCGGAAGCGGGCCTTGAGGGCACTTGGATGCCATGTGGTCTGACAGGTCTCCACAATTGTAGCATCTTATCTTTCTGGGCTTCCTCTGTGCAATGGGTCGCTTCCTGCTGCCCTTACACTCTTGACCGCCAATGCCGCATACAAAAATTGCTTCCATGCCCTGGACCGATGGTTTGCTGTCAAACTCTACTCGTTCATTCCTCGCCAGACTCCGGAATCCCTTTCTGTAGATCTTGGTCTGATGTACGAATACATCAATACCACATCCTCTGGCGTGATGAATCCCCATCCCCTGTGAACACTATACCACTTGCACATCCCTTTTCGCCTTGTCGGTGCCACTGCTTTTATTGTTGCTGTCAGCTCATAGCTTTCCTTGACAACAGCCTGACCTTCACATACAAGAAGGTCTAGTTGAGGTTCCTCCGGACACACCTCCTCGTCTTGCGTTGGCTGTTTCCGCGGTTGGCTTGGTGTTTTTTTTCTCTGCACCTCCTCTTGTGCTGGCGAACTGGCCTCTGACATCTGTGCTATCTGGGACTTTAGGAGGGATAATTCTGCTCTAAGTGCCTCCTTCTCCTTCTGAACTTCTGCACTTGCTTTTTGGACCAGTGTCTCAGGCTTTTTACTTTCACCATAAACAGCATATTTCCAAGGGAAATTCCTGGTCATCTCACTGACTGGTGGCTCGCTGTAGGCTCTTTTGACAATTTCCAGTAACTGCTCAGGGCTGGCCTTGGCTCCACCATGTATCCGTAATTCTCTAGATACCCATGGTGTAACGTTGTTCCATATCATGTCTAACTTGTCTTCTGCACAAAAAGGCGCCACCTTCCACGCGGCTTCCACATCTTCCACAAACTCTTGCCAAGTGGGCCTCCCCTCTCCACTAAACAACCTTATCTCTGGTTCCTTCAAGTACAATATCTTCACAGGCGCATTAGCCATCTTGCTGCAGGAATGCACTGCTGGGTGTTTACAATATTTGTTCGCTTGCTGTTTGCTCAGTGTCACTGTCTGCCTTATCCTGCCGACGACGCCAATTGTGGTAGGGTGGGCGAGATGATAATGATGATTATATTGTGATGTGTGATCACTCTCTTGTCACACTCGCACCGACCCGAACAACAATAAAACTCTTGATTCTAGAGGCAGGGGCTATATTTATTTTTATAACCCATTCAGTGACAAAGCAAACATTAAACAAATAAACCAAGGAACATAACACCAAACAAAACTAAACAAAACACCCAACAGTGCCCGATGCTAATCTGAAGAAGCAAACAAAGCACAGAATAGTTAAAATCATAATATAATACTGAATGAGAAACACCACGCTCTCACCTGTCAAACTGTCCTACGCCGCCACCTGACACACTCAACTATCACACACACACACTCATGTGTGTCGTCCAATGCGACTAGTATGGTGTTGTGCATGAGGCTGGCAACCTCACCATGTAACACAGGTTGCTACGGAAACCACTACTGCAAGAGCACACACTCAGCTTTCACACACACACACACACTCATGTATGTCGTCCAATGAGACTAGTAAGGTGTTGTGCGTGGGGCTGGCAATCTCACCATGTAACACAGATTGCTACCGAAACACTACTGCCCTAGCATATGAATACTTAATATGGAGGCAAACCACACTGTTGGCCCCATGCTCCCTCAGGAGCGGAGAAGAGAAATATATACCTGGAAGTGAGCCCACGTGCTCTCGCAACCATTCCTCACATAACCATAATTAAATAATCATAAAATGGACATAAAATAATATTCAACTCTATGTACAACAAATACTCTCAATAACGAGAATAAACCACCACCTCGCAACTGACCTATCTCAATATTCGTTACTACATTCGGAAGCAATTCGTATGTGACGACTGGTGCGCCTGGCAACAAGCGTGTCGTATATGACCACTGATGAGACTGGGAATCTCATCACATCGTTACCGAAACAAATCACTGCCATAGCATAAAAATGCTTCTTGTCGGCTTGTGATAGACACCAGCCACATTGGTGTTTCCATGCTCCGCCGGGAGCAACCAGAGAAACACATGTCTCAACAAAGGAGTGGCCTCGCGCTCTCCAGAAATACATATTCTCACCTCACAGTAACCCATTAAATATACAGTAGAATTATGATAAGTAGGCTATCGTGAAATACACTCAATTACTTTTACATTAATTAAAGAAATAAAATAATTACTCTTGACTTTAACAAAACTGGCATTAACACGAAAACTATCTCTTTCTTTCCTTTACTGGGGAAAATTATCTTAATCTGCTTCCCACCCACGTGTCAATTCACGCGATCTAAAACTGCGTAACATTAAGTGATAACTAAGAGTGTTACCGCAGACCCCTCGCGCCGCTTTTATACAATCACCACGTGGCTCTCCCTGTTGCCATCTTCCCAACTAGTTAATATTATCTAAATTGCAGTTTCTGATAACATTTCTGTCCAGTTTCATGTATAAAACACTCTCCTACTAAATTTGGCCGGTCTGATGGATGAAATACTTGATACTAAATTCTCACATCTGGATTTAGGCTTTGCGTCTCTAATAAAACCGATCAAACATTATTTTCACTCATCTATCATTTCTTCAAGACTAAATCATAATGTCCTAAAAAGACATTTCCTTTGGAAACACATCTATCTATATCACTAAACATTAAAACAGCCACATCGATATTATTTCCGAATTATATAAAACTAATTCTAATTTAAATTAACTCACGTATCATGTCTTTGTGTTTTTCTGTGTGGGTACACAGCGCGCCTCGTTTCGTTCCCTTTTGTCTGGACTGATACTTAAAAAAGGGCCGCTGGTAGTTCGCTATCTCTTTTTATAGGCACTAGGCTAATCACTCAACTACTGCGCGCTGGGCGTATTAATCTTGGCTACTTAAATATCACACGCGATTATCGCTTTAGGAATAGCGAAAACACAAATAAAACCTACAGCTATTTAATATAACACACGAGTATCAAATATGATTCACAACTATACACCACAATTAATTTCTCAGGCTTTATTATGGCCTCATTACATATCTTCTACTTCAGACTTTTCCCAACCCAGAATGCTTCGCGCACATCGAAAATAATCTGCCTAGAAACAGGTAGGGGGCGGGCGTCTCCTTTTCGGCCCCATCACATACACATAGAGAAATTTATTATTTTTCCTGGAGTTTAGGGTGATTCTCATCACACGGATGGCGGCTTAAAAAATCCGCTCCCAGATTTGTTTTTCCACTTATATACTCTATGCTAAACTCAAATGGCTGCATCAGTAATGACCAACGGAGTAATTTAGAGTTTTCATGTCTAGCCTGCGCTAGAAACGACAAGGGTTTGTGATCCGTTTGCAACTTAAATGCCTTCCCATACAGATAAATATTGAATTTCTTTATCGCCCATATTACTGCAAGACATTCTTTTTCGCTAGTTGAGTAGTTGGTTTCAGCTTTATTCAACTTTCTGCTAGCATATGCCACTGGGCTTAATTCCCCATCCAATGCATCTGATTTCTGTAGCAGAGTTGCACCTAACCCAATATTACTGGCATCCGTCCTTACAATGAATTCTTGACTTAAGTCAGGTAATTTCAAAATAGGTTTGCTTGTGAGCTTTTCCTTCAATTCCTGGTAAGCCATTTCACATTGTGGTGTCCATGTAATTCGATCTGGATTTTCCCTTACGTGTCAAATCAGTTAACGGTGCACATATGGAATTAAAGTTTTTGATATACTTTTGGTAGAAACCACATAATGAGACAAAGGATCTCACGTCTTTCTTGGTTTGTGGTCTCGGGGCTTTCTTTAGTTTCTCTAAATTCTTTGGGTCAGGGGTCATGTTTCCCTGATAAACTGTGTGTCCCAAGAATTCCAATTCTTTACATCCAACGCAACATTTGGTTGGTCGGGCTGTTAAATTCGCTTCCCTAAGTCGATTAAACAGCATGTTCAGAGAGTCAATGTGTTCCTCAAATGTTTCTGTTGCTATAAGGATATCATCCATGAAATTTGTGATACATGGATTATCAGAGGGTCCAATAATTTTCTCATCATTCTAGAGAAGACACTAGGCGCATTCTTCAATCCAAATGGCAATCTATTAAACTCATAGTGTCCTTCTGAGGTACTAAAAGCTAGGTATGGTCTAACCTCAGGCTTTACTGGAATCTGATAGTATCCTTTACTCAGATCCACTTTTGAGAAATATTTAGCTTTATTTAGTCTGGCAAACAACTGATTTGTATCCGGCAATGGATCCACCTGTCCTTCTATGATAGCATTCAGTCTCCTGTAATCTATACAGTCTATGTTCTCCAGAGGGTTTCCTTAAAAGTACAACACCGGAACTATACGAAGATTCACTGTGTGAAATAATTCCTTCCTTCAACAAATAGTCTATCTCTTCCTTCAAAGCTTTCTCCTTAGCAAAAGGAATCGAATAGGGTTTCATACAGACAGGTGTGGGGTCTATCAGTTTCATATCATATTCCAATAAGTTTGTATGCCCAGGTCGGTCTGTTAACACCTCTGCATGATTATCTAGAACCTGTTGCACTCTCTCTTTCTGATTTTTCGTTAAATGTGTACTGATTTTCACCTGTGTCGCTGTCTCACAGGGGTGTAATGGATATTCAAATGATGAAAGTGGTTCCTTTTTCATCTCCATGGCAATGGACAATATCAACAAGTGTGTCTCTTCCTGATGTTCTCTTTCCAAATATTTCTTCAGGAGATTCACATGATAGATTTTTTCTTTCCCCTTCTTATCTATCTTATAATTTGTTCTAGACACCTTCTCTAGAACTGTATATGGACATTGTCATCCAATTTGTAACTTATTCTGACTACCGGGGAGAAGAAGCAGTACCTTCTCTCAAACAGCCAAATCTCTGTCTTTAGCTTTCCTATTATAATAGGCAGCATGTTTTTTCCTGGCTTGTTTCAAATTTTCATTGGCAAGTTTCCAGCCAGTTTTTAAACGAGTGGTCAGCTCATTCACATATTGGTATGAGGATGTAATATTTTCCTCTGCCTTTTCGTCAGTCCACGTTCTTAACAGAGCTTAGAGTGGACCTTTTATTGGCCTTCCAAACAATAATGTTGCCGGGGCCATACCGGTTGAACTATGGGGTACCTCCCGATAAGCAAAGAGGGCGGCGTGAAGGTACTGATCCCATGTATCTGGTTTTTCGTGTGCCAACTTTCTCAGGATCGACATTAACGTGCCATTAAATCTTTCCACTTGGCCGTTCCCTTGTGGGTGGTACACACTACAATGGAAGTGTTTGGCCTGGAAGATCCTGAAAACTTCTTCTGTTAGTTTCCCCTTGAACTGAGAGCCATTATCAGTCAAGATTTGATTGGGAAAGCCTAACCTTGTGAAAATTGTGAGCAATGCCTCTGCCACATGTTTAGAATCAATCGATGACAGGGCTACCGCCTCTCCCCACATAGAACAAGTGTCCACCAGAGTCAGAATGTAGCTGTTCCTTATCTTGGTTCGGGTGAGAGGTCCCACAAGATCCACGGCAACTCTCTCAAAGGGTGTTCCCACTATGGGCATTTCCCCCAGAGTTGCTGGTGCAGTCCAATGTTTAGGTGCTACTCGTTGGCACTCTGGACAGGATTTTACATATCGTTTGATATCTTCAGTTATCCCTGGCCAGAAATAGTGACAAGCTATTCGCTGTCCTGTTGCGCTGATCCCCATATGACCACTGAAGGGAATCGCATGCCCTAGTTCCAACACTTTAGTCCTATATGAAGTGGGAAGGACCAGCTGTCCGTGACCATTGGACTCAGATCCAGCCTTCCTATAAATCAGTTTGTTCTTCATATAAAATTCTCCCTTGCCTGGAGGTGTATGAGATTTGGGCAACTTCTTGAAACACGGCTTGAGTGTTTTGTCCTCCGCCTGTGCCTTCCTCATCTCATCTGGATGAGTATTTATTGGATTATCCTCCTCCTTTTTAGACTGTGATCTGGTCTGCACTGTTGCCAATATCACAGGTCTCTTGGGATTCCCCAAGAAGACATATCTACACCCCAATATCAGAGGGTAGATTGGCTCATTTATCACTGCTGCTTTTATGATTCCTTCCACATATCGCGTTTTCACCTTTATCCGGGCGACGGGAAGTGTCATGGTAGCTACATCCTTGGTTGCAGTTTGAATCTCACTGTTTCTGTGGTGTATTGATCTGCCTGCACCAGGTGAGAACTCACAACGGAATCGTAATCTAAACCGGTATCATATAAACACCTTATAGTGACACCATTACAGATGACATCTTCACACACTGGGGGGTGGTATGGTTCCTGTAGTTCTGCAGGTTTGACCTTTTTTTTTTTTTTTTTTTTTTTCCTTTTTTTCCAGATGTCATAGCAGCACAATGAGGAGGTTTCCTTCTACAATGGTCAGTGTCATGATTGTTCATCTTACAATTTTTACACCACCTTTTCCCTTGGTTGAAAGATTTTCTTTCATCATATTTCCTTTCATCGAATTGTGGGGTTTTATTTTTATTGTCATACCGTGGCCTATCAAATTGGTGCTTACCTTTGTTTTGATCTCTAGGATCAAATTTATTAAAGTTCTGTGGTGCCCTAAAATTTTCCACCTGTTTCTTTTGTTACCTGATACCTCTGCCTGAGCCGCTTGATACCTTTCTGCAACATTTAGCAACTCACCCAGCCTCTCTGCACCTTGTTCCATGAGAAACTTTCTCAGGTCTGGAGCCATGGACTCTCTTAATTGTTCTATAAGGACCATTTCCTTAAGATCTTGGGTTTTCCCCAGAGAAGTCCATTTCTCCAAGTATGTCTCTTTTCGTGCAGAGAACTGGTGATAGGTTTCACCTGACAGTAGTTTAGCATTCCTAAATTTGTTCCTATAAAATTCTGCGTTCTTTTCATATCTTAACAAAAGAGCCTGCTTTAGCATGTCATAATTTTCCTGATCACCTCTGCTCATTTTAGCAAAAACTTCATAAGCTGCCCCACGAAGCCCTTGAGATAACTTTAAGCTCCACCTTTCTCTTTCTAACCCATACGTGGTAGCTAATAGTTCATATCTATTTAGATAGCTCTCAATATCATCGTCTTTCTCAACAAAATGATCTAAATGAAAATTCATAGCTGAGGTTGAGGCTCCCTGACTAGCAGTAGCATCAGAGGTAAAGGGACTGGCACCATTTTCACGAGCATAGCCTTGAAACTCAAACTCCCTTAGTCGTAACTCATGTTCCCTTTGTAATCTCTTCTCCTCCTTTTCTGCTTCCCTCTCTGCAGTCAATCTTCTTTCTTCTGCAGCCTGTCTTCTTTCCTCGGCTTCCAATGCTTTAGCCTCTTTGTCAGCCTCAATCTGCAACCTCTTAGTCTCAGCCTCAGCCTCAAATTGTAACTTCTTAATTTCCTTTTCAGCCTCTAACTTTCTTTCGGCCTCTTTTTCTAATCTTCTTTCTTCCCGTTCAATATATTTGTCACATTCAGCAGTGACATAAGCAATCATAATTTGCCCGTCCATTCCTAACTCTTTCGCAGTCTGTACAGCAGCAGATCGAAATTTTGCCAAGTCGGCCATTGTCTAACATGCAAATGTAAACAATTCAATCTTTCAATAATTATCTAAGGACACTACAGGCACTGAGAGCTCAACCTTATTTATTTCCACCCAAGGATACCTTTTAATTCTTTATTATTCCCAATATATATAATAGGAGAAAGTTCAATATCCCGGGAGCGAGACCCCAATATATGTGGTAAAGTGGGATGTTATAAATATTTATAGGGGACTTAGTGTACTGACTGAGATCAGCTGTGAAGGTATCTGTATCTAATAGGTGTAGTGTTTTACAGATAACCTTACTTGCTACCACATTATACCTCAGTCAGAATTATTCTGGAATATTGTGATGACTACGTTAAATGTTTAGGGTATGTATATGATGAAGTGTAAGTCACAACAACAACAGACAGATACACAATTTAATTTATTCCACCACACTTGACAACACTGTGACACTCACACACATTTAACACTCTATAAGACTATCTTAAATGAGTCACTGGTAAAGTTTCAAATATTTATGTATTAATTACTTTCACTATTATATATCCTGATTCAACTACAAAGTGAACCAGGAATCACATTCAAATGTAATCACAATTTATATGTACAGAATTTATCAATATGAACCTTGCAGTGACATATTTTATTAATATTATCCTATGTGTGTCAGTTGTGTAGTAGTAATATGAGGTAATACTGGTTTTGTTTTTTCAAGCTATGTTGTTATTTGTCATCATGACTTCAAGTGTTTGTTTATCTGGGAAATAGTATGGGGAAAAGTTCACAGTTCCTATCAATTTAAACACTGTATTTTCCCTCTGTTTTATTATAAAGTCAGATTTTGAGAGGGGGGGGGGGGCATAATGTTGAGCTCCTCTGGCCACAGACGCTTATCTTTCGTGATGGCGGCAGGAAAAGACTCCTCTGCTCGATAGCCTCCCTGTGTTCTGGAGACACCTCACTGGTCACTATCTGGACCCAGGAGTATGCTGTCAGCCTCTAGGTTCAGCAAAGCTCAGACCAGGTGCTGCTCAATAACTTTAGGACCACGGTCCCACAATTCATGGAATAATACACATTTACGTTGACTGGCAATGAATATAGCACAATTTCGATCTGCCGATGTCCCAGGCTTTTATTTAGAAAAATATGCACTGGCGCTCAACGCACTGGTTCTTTAGTAAGTTTATTTGAAAATGTGGTGCTGACCTGACGCCTCTGATTGACTATATTGGCGGGTCTAACCAATCGTGCCATGTTTACACAGCTTTTCAAAAAAAAGTACCCATCCTTCCGTCTCCCCTAACAACAAAAGATAGTATTTATAGCCCGACTAATCGTGTTTAGCCTTACATTTACTTCTATCCAATCAAATAGGATTTAACATGGGGACCTCTTTCCCGTACAATGGTGGTTTTAAAATCTGCCACTGAGCGATTCTGATTTTGGGGTTTCTGACACCCTCACTATTTCTTTTGGCTATAATCTGTTAATTCCTAGACTATTTGCGTAACACTTAACATATTATTTGTCAGCAAGTCCTAAGGAACCCAAATATACAAATTTAAAGGAGCTAGTGGCTGCGTTCAAAATATGCATTTTCTTCTAGGATAGTCGTGCTGTTGCCACCTCCTCACTTCCAAACTTTATGGTGTCTGCTGTACTGTCATACTAATGTCAGGATTTTAGACATAAAACAGTAGAATGTCATGTTTCCTAATAAGCGTTTTTCCGGTTTTTAAAAACCTAACTCTCGTATGGGTAGTGTTTTTTATCACTGTCGATTTGAAAAAAAGTTAGTGCTTGTGGCCTTACACGCGTGTTAGGGGTGGCATTAATTGTGTATCGCGAGACTGTGGTAGTATTGCCTGCGTTCCGGCTTTCAGCCCCTCCCTTTCTTTCTATCCTTAGTCCATCTGTCTTTCGTTTATGGTAACTTAGTGTATAAAATGACATGAATGGAATATTAAATATAGGTCAGCTTGCGTATCTCAAGGTTTTTCTTAGAAAGGCAGTACACGTTTTATCGTAGAAAGCGGGTATTGAAGCAGTAGGCTTTTACTATTAACGTGAAACGTTACAATTTGCAGACGAAGGAGAAAACAAGGGGGATTTCGATTATAGTCATTGTGACAGCACTGTTCTTTACCATTCTTCTTTCCTTTTATTAAATTTATTTGTTAGGCTTTACATTTACGTTTTAATTTATATATGTGGATTAGAATTTCACACGACAGACATATATGTAAAAATGTATGTTGTATGTTTTGTTTACAAATATATTTTAATAAATAGAGTTCTTTATTTAAATTTGCGATTATACATAAATTAGGCTTTACTACTTCAAAAAATATGAATTAGAAACATTAAATCAGGCACTAATGTAATTCATTATTTCGTTTTCCAGCATACAGCAAGTAATGTCTTCACGGCGTTTAAAGTAAAGTAGAACAAATTCTTCAAGTATAATTTATGTATCTGTCTAAAGACATTAACTAGTTAATGTGTAATGATATATGCAAGGAAGATTGTTATGTCACGTATATTTACCTTGGATAGAAATATTCACTAAATTCCGGTTTTTAGTTGTGAATATATTAACTGTGGAGTCATGACTTGTTTGACAAATTTCGCACCTCAAATACTTTGTTTTTTACATAAATCTGACTGCTAGAAAGATGGAGGAGTTATTAAAAAGTCGTTTATCTTTCACTTATTACATTTTCAAAATTAATGGATACATTATCCTGTTCCATCTTTGATGTGTTATTCATTCATGCATTCATTGTGTGACTGTACAGTCTACCCTGCTCTGCAATGGTGGTTCAACAATGTTCAAACTTAGACAATGAAATGAGGGTATTCAAAGCTAACAATCTTCCCTCAGTATTACACTTTACAAAGATATAAATAGAAGAATGATGATTCTACTTAATGGAGCCTCAAATGATATTATCTAAGCTGTCACAAAAACATTTATTCTCCCGCCGGTTCTGTGAGAAAATATATTCGCTCCATTGCTGAGCCCGCAACTGAAGGTGATTCAGCAACTATTAATCTAATAGTTCTATATGTTTATATATTTAAAACAATTTGCGCCATACGGGTGCAGATATACAATTCGCACAATAGTAATTAAACCAACTATTTCAAATTACAGATAAACGTGTTTAATAAAAAAAATAATAGTTTAATAAGATTAAACTAAATGGAGTTGTTTATAAAAATTGAAGCATTGATATTTTCCTCATTGGTCGATTCAAATTGCAGCTGGATTTTGTTTTTGAAAACAAAATTATAAGTGTCAATTAGCTGCGTTGTTATGATACCTAGCTGCGGGTGTGAAATCACGTGGCTCCTGCTTCAGTCGCTGTTGGTTCCCACAGATGCCCTGAACTGGTTTTTCTCTTCAATAGTTAAATCTGGTAGCAGTAGCATGTTCCATGGAGTAAGAACGGGGTAACTACAAAGGTTAAATAAAAACGCTTTGATGTGGGACGAACATTCGGAATCTGAGGCTCGTATGACTGACAGTAGTGAAAGCCGAAAGGAAGCTATTGCCATGAAAACGGATGGATGCTCTGATCGCAAACATAAAACCAGAACTAGATTCTGGAACGTCAGAACTATAAATGAGGCAGGAAAACTGAGGAAGATCACCAAAGAATTGAGAAATTACAGATAATATATATTGGAAATAAGTGAGAGAAGATGGACCGGGGCATGGAGAATAAAAACAGCAACAGGAGAAACAATTCTTTACTCTTTACTAGATAATGGACAGTACAATGAAGGCGTAGCCATTATCCTAAAGAAAGGAATAGACAAGTTATTACTGGACTGGAAACCCATCAACAACAGAATGATAAGAACAAGACTGAGAAGGAGATTCACCAACACCACAATAAAACAATGCTAAACACCAACAAATGACTGCGATGAAGAGGTCAAGGACGAATTCTAATGAGAGCTACGAAAGGAAATGGAAACCGCACTTAGATACGATATTATCATAGTAATGGGACACATCAATGCTAAAGTTGGAACACACAATACGTATAATGAAAGAGTAATGATGAAATGCTGCAGCGGAACAGTAAACGTGAATGGGGATAAACTAATAAGATTCTGCAGCATTAACAAATTGGACTTTGGAGGAACGCTTTTTTTCACAGAAAGAAATTCACAAATTAACATGAGAATCACCAAACGACCTGGACAGAAACCAGATAGACCACATTATGGTCAATTGTAGATAAGGCTTTTATTACAAGATGTGAAAATTAGAGTGGGATCGGAGTAGCTAAGAGGTTTGGCGTCTGCCTTTAGTTCTAGAGGTACCGGGTTCGATTCTCAGTTGAGGGAATATAATTTATGGAAATTGTTTGTTCAGAACCACTGATCCTAATGATGTCATACTCCCCACTGGTCTCCTTGATCTTCTTCTTCTTCTTTGATCCATAACCGCCAACCGTCAAAGCAGTCACCGGCCATCACGCCTGGTGGCGTCCTGTAGGGCAGCAACAAATTGATTCCACCTTGCTCGGTCGGCGGCCATCCTTCGTACAGTGCCCTAACTCTGGTTCATTTTTCGCATCTCGGCTTCCACAGTTCTCCGCCAGTTGTTTTTGGTCGGCCTCTCTTTCGCTGTCCCTCGGGGGTCCATAGCATAGCTGTTCTTGTTATGGTATCAGGGTCCCTTCTGAGGACGGACATGGCCAACCCAACTCCAGAGTCTGCCAGCTATGATAGTGTGCATGTCCTCCTGGTTACTCCGAATAAGTAGTTCTTGGTTGCTGATGGTGTTTGGCCAAAAGATTCGGAGAATTTTACTTAAGCAGGTTGTGTGGAAGGATGACAGTTTCGACATTTCCTTCTCTGTTACTCTCCAACATTCCGCATCATAGAGAAGCACAGAAAGTACATAGCTCTCATACAGTCTTAATTTGGTGTTTGTGCTGTACTGGGAAGACTTCCAAATGTTGTTGAGAAAAGCAAAGGCTGTTCTCGCTTTATTCATTCTGTTGTTAATATCTTTGCTTGTTCCGCCGTCAGGTGTTACTATGCATCCTGGATAGTGCGATCGAATGCCTAGCCTTCTCGGATAATGTCGAAAAATATGAGGTTCCGTGTTTAAATTACGCACGTTAAAATCCCACGGCAGGTGGAAATCGTAAAGATTAGGCCTATTAGGCCGCTGCCCTGGAAAAATTTAAAAATTAAAAACCTATCCACCCAAAAAATATTTATAGAATGTGTGATTCGTCTATACACACTTTGGGATTCTCGTTGGTGCTACGGAGTTCGTGCACTGTGCTGAGATCTTACTTGTGTGATCTAAGGAAGGAGATCGGAGCACTGATCTAGTAGTCCGTGTCTAGTGATGATAGTCCTTAAAGCCAAACCAAACGAAAGTAAGAAGAAGTGCAGATGTGGGAAGCGATCACCACTTAGTAGTAGTAAGATTGAAGGTGATACTCAGAACTACCGAACCAGTTGTAGCTCAACGGAAAAGGTATGACATCATCGAACATAAGGAGCAGCTTACCAAAAAACCATTTTTTTGTTGTTGATATGAAGAGACAATATGAGACTGCCAACAGCTTGGAAAAGAAAGTGACTGCTGTTGACCAGAAATTCAACACTATTTTTAAAAGAGACGCAGCTGAATGTTCCTGGGGCTGAAAGGATCTAGACGTAAATACAGACGTTTCGCGAATGGACTAAATCTTCACAGCTATCAAAGGGATAAAGAATGGAAAAGCTCTTGGTCATGACAATTTAAATGCTGAGTTATTTAAGACAGACCCTGAACTAGCAGCAGAACTTTTAGAACCACTATTTTCACAAGCTTTACAACAGAGACAACACCAATGGAGTGGAATAAAAGAATAATTGTCAAATTGCCCAAGAAGGGAGACCTTGCAGACTGCAACAACTGGAGAGGAATTATTCCTCTCAGTTCCCAGTAAAATACTAGGCAGGATAATTATCCAGATAATTTTAAAAGCTGTAGACCATAAACTGAGAAAAGAACAAGCGGGCTTCAGAAAGAACAGAAGATGTGCAGATCATATATTCATCCTCAGAAACATTATACAGCAGTGCTCATAATGGCAAAGAGAGTATATATTAACTCTGTTGATTTGAAAAGGCTTTGACAGCAATTACAGGGACAGCCTATGTTAAATACTGAGGGCTTATGGAATTCCCAGCTGCAATGTTTCCGTTGTGACCTTGCAATGCTCGGATGAATAGTTATATTTGACCTCGTTATCTTCCCTACCAGTCATTTCTGACCAAAGGAGCGTACCTCCCGAAATAACTTTCGGTGGCACGAGGTTGGGCAAATGCAGATCGAGCTGTTGCCCATGCAGCAAGACTCGGCCTGCACATTATATCTGACATATAATATTAAGATTACATATAATAGTGAACAATTAACAATGCAGCATTGCTGCATGCTTAATCTGAAGCATTGCTTTCGTATAATATATAGTTTCATATAATATATAGTTTCATATAATATATAGTTTCATATAATATATAGTTTCATATAATATATAGTTTCATTTAATATATAGTTTCATTTAATATATAGTTTCAAATAATATATAGTTTCATATAATATACAGTTTCATATAATATATAGTTTCATATAATAAAGCAGAAAGCTAACTTATGACGCACCACGAAAACGTGCAGTATTATTTCTCACATTTAATTATTACAAAACTAAAACGTAGGTTCACAATAGTTGACCCTGAGTTTAAGAGCTGTCAATCAAGCCACTCGGTGTTGCACATCTGTCCATGGACAAGTTCACTCGGTGCCCTTGAGTGAAAAAATTTAGCAGTTTTATACGATGGCTTTCACACTTAGAGAGCACTCTAAAATAACACAAAGAACAAAGACAAAGTAATGTAATTTTGAGTGACATCTTATCACATTTTAAAAAAAGGAACATGGATGTATCTATAAACAGTGGAAATTTATTCACGAGATTACTTGCACTGGTATAGTTAGGTCGCTTAACTAGGACGTGAGAACAGACAAGATATTGTACGTGCTAAAATCAGCATTTGTTCTGTTATCAGGTTTACAAAATCATAAACTCCTGACTATTTCCCATAAAGCATCAGAGAAAACAGGTGTCGGGTGCAAAATGGTCTGCAAATAAATACCCTACCTTGTACAGACAGCATACACTAAGAGAGATCCTTACTTGATCATAACTAGATCATTAGGACAGAGAAAGAGATTGAGAGAACTAAAAAATTTAGTAAGTTTGTTACAGGTTCGTGTACTGGATTAGCTAGTACATGGACAAATTATACATTAGGAAAAATGTAAGATTTGTATAGGAAGTGTATTTGAAGAGAAAAGCTGTAATAATAAATATTAAGAAGTGCATTTCGACATAATCTTAAATAAGTATTAGAATAACTTGTTTTTATAAGTACAGATAACTGGAGAGAGTATTTCGTCGAGCTTTAGAGGTTTTTGAATCGACTCTGTAGTACTCCGATACATTTTGTAGTTTGCATTAGTAGGACGGATTAGTTGTTAAGTAGTGGAGTTTGTGGGTGGCTCTGATTATTCCAAATAACTCCGAGGATTGTAGGGAAGTAGAAAGAGAGATAGTGGTTCTCAAGCTGTTAACCAACGATCTTAATCCGCTAAGGTGAATAGTGTTTCACAAGTGGCTCTTGAGTCATTTTAAGGATACTATTATTCTGCGTGTTGACTCTATAGAAAATGTAATGAATATGTATAACTTTACGCCGTTGGTGGAGCGGTTGTAGTGAAGCAATAATGTCTGAGCCTGCAGACTGGCAGGCAATAGATAAATAAATAGTGGTGACTTTATTTCATGCGCTTAGCCTTTGATGCCACCTGTAAGTAAACATATTGTGAACAACTGACTCGATACTTAACTATAGATACTGTAAAACTTAATAAGAAATGTTTATTGAATAATGATGAAGATGATATTGTTACTCAATATGAGATTTTGAGAATCAGTGTAACTTTTGAGTTGATATAGTTTTTATGTAATAATGAGAACATTGATTATCAAGTATTTGTCATGATGGCGACAAGGATATATAAATAGATATAATTAAGACCACGGATTCTCACGTTTCTGTAGGATAGGATTAGATAGATACTAGAATTAGAGAGAAATGAAAATGAAAATTATTATATTTGTGTACATTGCATGCTTTAATACTCTTATATCCAGCATATAATCTTAATAAACATTATATCATTTATTGAATTGTCGTCAGTGATTTAATTAGCTATTGTTAGTGGCGAAGACAATTGATCTTCGTGAAACAGTTAGTTATAGTGATGACTTTGTTAAGTGTCGTCAATGACGTATGTCTTAATGCGAGATGAATTGTCTCTGCAAATTAAAGGTGAGAGATGACATCATATAATACGCAATATCACGTAGTTGAATTATCATTCGGAAGAACCGACCTGGGTTGAACAAGGTTGTACACAATTCTATAGATTGGTGGAAATCGACATCTAGGGCGTATAGCCTGACTAACCACTAAACACTAACAAGAACACTTACATAAACATAACATATGCATCGGAATTTATGACTATTTAGTGCAACCAGAGATAAACCCTACCTTATACAACTCATCGCACTGCTGTACCAAGAACAACAGGCAGCCATAAGAATAGAGGGGGGAACATCAAAATGGTTAGAAGTACAGAAAGGAGTAAGACAAGGCTGTACCCTTTCCCCTTACCTGTTTAACATTTATGCCGAGAATATCATGAGGAACGTAAGAGATGACCAAGAACACACAAAGTTTGACTCATTTAACATCGGCGGGTACCAGATCCCGGAAATCAGATATGCTGACGACACAGTCCTCCTATCGACCAACCCAGAAGGACTTGAGCAATTAATTCTGTCCACCAAAAAACACAGCGAGGACCAGAATGTATACCTAAACGCCAAGAAGACCAAAGTATTGACATAATAATAATAATAGCCCCTTCAGTCATAACTGACTATGGGAATGCGCCCCTGAGGTGACAGCCCTCAGCTGCTTATTTTCCTGGTGCTCCTTTCGACGTTTTCTCCTCACCTCTGCTTGTTGTGTGAGCCTCTCTTCGCCCAATCTGAGGTGGCGCCGTAAATAGCATCGCAACTTAGTGCGATCGGCAGCTTCATCCTCCCATGTTGCTGGATCCATGTCCAGTGCCCTCATATCTCTCTTGCACACATCTTTGAACCTCAGCTGTGGTCGCCCAACTGTTCTCTTGCCATCTGCTAATTGTCCGTAGAAGATATCTTTTGGGATGCGACCATCTTCCATGCGGCAAACATGGCCAAGCCAGCGAAGTCTGCGCTGTCTAAGCAGCGTATACATACTTTGAAGGCCAGCACGTGACAACACCTCGACATTTGTCACTTTATCTTTCCACGAGATGCCGATGATGCGGCGTAGACACCGCAAATGGAAGGTATTGAGCCTTCTTTCTTGCTTAGCATAGGTCGTCCAGGTCTCGCTGCCATATAGGAGTGTGCTGGTGACGAAGGCATTATATACCGCAGCTTTGGTCTTCGTTGTGAGTTTAGAGTTTCCCAAAACACGCGATGTGAGGCGGGCAAAGGTAGCTGCAGCTTTGCCAATGCGGCTGTCGATTTCTGTATCCAGTGAGAGTTTGTCATTGATGGTAGACCCTAGGTATGTGAAGTGGTGCACCACTGCCAATTCATAGTTATCGATAGTGATAACTGGTGCAGCACCCACATCCTGACTCAGCACATTCGTTTTCTTTAGACGTATTGTGAGGCCAAAGTCCTTGCATGCTTTAGTGAAGCGATTCATCAAGCTCTGAAGCTCCTGTTGGCTTTGAGTGACGACTGCAGCATCATCAGCGAACAATGTATTGACAACAGACAAAGTTAAGACCAAACCAGAAATTGAATTGATAACGATGAACTGGAAAGTGTTAATGAATTCGAATACTTAGGATCAATCATCAACAGCTCTGGCGACTGTGCAGTAGAAATTAAAAGAAGACCTGGACACTCAATAAAACAGTTGCAAAAAAGGTTACATCATTCGAAATGAAATGCTACAGAAAGATGTTGAGAATACCCTGGATATAAAAAAAGACCAACATAGACGTACTGCACTCACTAAACGTACAGGAACATTGGCCCCTAAATACCATCGCAATAAGGACGCTGAAATTTTTTGATCATATAAAAAGACATAATAGTCTGGAAAAAATAGTGATGGAAGGCATAGTCCCTGGAAAAAGAGGAAGGGGTCGACCTAGACGACGGTGGACCCAGGACATCACAGAGAGTCTGAACTTGTCTTTGGCTGATGCAGGTCGATTTGCCCAGAATCGTAATGCGTTTAGAGCAGCTGTAATGGAGACAACGTTCTGGAAAGAATACGTCACATGATGATGAGAGATAAACAGTTAGAATAGTTATAAGTTGATAATTTGACGTTTCAACTCGCTTATTTACAAACATCCCGTGATTCTGTGACACCATAAAAAAAAGCATCAATGCTAACTTTGCATGCAGTGTTAAGTAGAGCAGCTTAACTTTGAGGTGAAGATAGGAGAACGACAGAGATGCCCCTTATCATCCATTATATTTTTTACAAGTATAGACTAAGCGATACGCCAGACAGCAGAGGGCAATCCAAGAGGAATAAGACGGACAACGTTTTCTACACTGAAATATATGGAATATGTCGATGATATTCCACTTCTCGCACATTCCCATCAACACATCCAAGAAAAAACAGATAGACTGAATAATGATAGCCATCAGATGGGTCTGAACATAAGTCTAAAGAAGGCGAAGGTCAATACACTCAATGTGGGCAATCCTGAACCCATAACAATAAGGAACCAGAAGCTGGAAGAGACAGACACATTTACATACCAGGATGCATTGTAACACCAGACGACGAAACAAGCAAAGACATCAACAATAGAATGAATAAAGCGAGAACAGTCTTTGCTAGTCTAAACAACATCTGGAAGTCCTCTCAGTACAGCACAAACACCAAATTAAGAATATACGAGAGCTGTGTACTTTCTGTACTTCTCTACGGTGCAGATTGCTGGAGAGTTACAGAGAAGAAAATGTCGAAAATGTCCTTTATCAACACAATCTGCCCAAGGATAATTATCCGAATCTTTTGGCCGAATACAATCACCAAACAATGACTGCTTACTCGGAGCAACCAAAAGAACATTCACACCATCATAGCCGGCAGACGCTGGAGTTTGGTTGACGATGTCTCAGAAGAGACCCTGATGCCATCACAGTCCAATCAAGAACATCCTATCTTAGCATCTCAAATGCTAAATCAATCATCATCAAATTGGCTGATATGGGTAGGGTCTCCCTCACTACCCTTGCGTAGACCATTCTACATGACAACTTAAGAGTTGTTTTCAAACTCCATTGCCAAAGAAAGTTTTCCTACTTCCGTGGGTATTTATCATGTTTACAATTTACAATTTCATAGATCTATTACTAATAATCTTCTCCAAGTTTGTCATCGACGTGTTTTAATCTTTAACCAGAATGTCATGGACCGTGTCTTTGGGAACTGCACAATTGCTCAAACTTTCGCATTATCTCCACATAACGTCTGTCCATCCATATTTGTCACGAGTGGCGAATAGAGTCTGTCTGCGACCAGACACAAGTCTGAGTGAAGACTGGGAAGGTAGATGTGAATTTAGTGTATAATGTGAAAGGAGTGAAATGTAGCTGTCAGGAGTAAAGTTAGGAAGATGTCTATCACATCCTGCCACTCAGTAACAATGTTTCAATGTTATTCCTCACCCCGACTCTCTTTTATTGTAACGTTATACAATGAGAAAGGACCACGTACACATCAAGTGACCTCACATTCAACAAATAACAGGTAGGAAGAGAATTCTGATCCGCTAATATTTTTCTATTTATGAAATAACATGGTCGTATATATCAAACCAAAAAAAAAAAAAACCACACAAGTTATCTCTGACCGAAGTCGAGAATCCAATAAGAGAAACAAAAAAATAATTACACTACTACAATAAACTTTTGCTGAATCTTTGGTCTACAAATCCCAACAACCAATACCTGGCCAACCCTTTATGAAATACCCATTCCACAGAAGTATGTGAAATTAAAAAAGACACATAAACCCCTCTAACTATTGCTGGTCAGAAACACAGCTGCCCTACACACAATGATGAGTAATATCCCGCTTTAATTCAGGCGCTCCCACTACCCCACGTAACTAATTCACCTCCTCTCTCCTTCTTTCAGAGTCCTTGTGTTTATTTCCACGTGGTTTAAGATCATGTCGTTTTGTAGTTGAACATATGTTTCCTCTTTCCCGTCCTCTATTCTGCTGACGATAGGTGGAAGAAAATGAAAATCCACGAAATGCATAGGTCAGCAGAAATAGTATCCCACTGATAACACAGGTACAATGAAATCCAGGATCCAAAGGGTTGTGTGAGATTGAACTCAGGTTAGGAAGGCAACGTGCCTTAATAAATCCAAATGACGCAGGCCAGTCAGCATGCGACTGTGCGTGATAGTAAGAAGGGCTCACATTGACACTCGTTACGAGGGTAATTGCACTTGCAACGATCTATAGTTTTCTGAGGTTGACGCTATTATAGCATGGGTTCTCTCGTACTTTGTGTTATGATGTATAACTCCAAAAAGGAACCACCAGATCTACCCGTAGTTGGGAGCTGGTAAGAGGTGGTTGACGAACACGTAAGGGCTTGACGGCTACTAAGAACCTTGTGCAAGGCAATACAAGCTGGTGGCCCAATGGTCCCGCTGATCTGCCTGATCGAGGTTTTTCTCACTGTAACGAAATCATAAACCAAAAATCACTGTCCACTAGCCCTCACCAAATGATACAACCTCTATATTGTTTTAAATATGTAGAAACAGGTACATATTACATTATATAAACAATCTACATTCAAAATACTGTTGCGTTATAATATATAATATTGTAGGTTGTTAGATGAAGGGGTTTCTTCGGAGAGGTCCTCTACATTAATACGTATATTGACCAGGCATGCACAAATGCCGGTGATAATTTTCAATCAGCCTTCTTTCATAAAATTAACCTGCTATAATGAAGAAGATGTAAGTCCAGGTTGGACTGTAGGACGACATCAATTTATTACAATACAATGCTCCAGTAATACTTTCAAGAGATATCAATCGATAAGACAATGGCATGACCTAGCCAGTCTTGAACGTCGTCATGTAGTCTTCTACTGACAAAATGTCCGTCGACATTGTTCTGCAAAGTTTATTAAATAAGTTCCAACTTACGTACACAAGAATATAGAATACACTCCTGTCACTGTAAAATGTTAGCATCGACCCAACTCAACATGTGGGCGATCTAACATGTTGGAAATATATCACAATCTCGGAGCTGAACACAAGATGCGTCCGTCCACCTTGAAGGCTACACAAAAAAAGCACCGAAAGCTCCTTGACGTAAGCCAAGTTGAGGCCGGTTTGACTTCTGCTAAAACAGTACCAAAAGTAAATGACGTACTTCCGGGTAACCCGTAGATACGGCCCATCAACAAACATGGTATTAACAATCGATACCTATGTGAACAAAGAATGCTGTATTATGAGTTTTAATCATAACAACTACTCCTCCTCCCCCGTCAAATAGTGAAAACGCACCACAGTGAACAGATGGTAACATTAAATCTCATTGCTAGCATGAAATTATATAGTACCCATGTTTCTGCCAGAAGTAGGCATATTAACACACAAGGTGTGGACAGAAGCATAAACTGCTACTACCATTGTCTACCCCTGACATAAAACAATTTAACATCTAAGTGAGGTAACCATAATAAGATCAGCCAACATGTACATACTAAATCATTATCTAAGTCCTTCATTCATTCACATCCTTCATACCGTCTGAACACCTCTTTGTCTTGTCAGAAAACGGTAGTCTCTTATTGTCATTTCAATGTAACATTATAATGCAACGCATTAATAATAATATAAGAACAATAGATGAGATGAGGCAGACAAACAACCAATACGGTGTGTGACTGCTACAATTGGTCACATCAATAAAATTGTGTGTATCTGTGAATGATATGTCATCATTATATCATATTTATAATACGAAAAGTGAAGAAATAGTGTAGGTAACACCTTAATGTTGGCAGATAGCAACAATATACCTATGCGTTAAATCCATAATCCATATAATGGCGTAATAGCTCATTAATGTTTCTAAGTTTAGTGTGAGCGTGACAGAAAATATTGTCTTGAATTCACAAGGTGTAGTGTCATTAACTTAATCACTTTCCAATTCCATATAGAATAATGTGATTATTTTAAGTAATGTTATTCTCATAATTTATAAATGTTTATCCCATGTCCTTAGTTGTACGATGCAATCCATCGACGATGCTTAATGTCAATACAATAATGTGTCCATGGGAATCCAAACGTCCGTAAACACTGTAGTGAATCATTACGAACAAGTTATATTCTAAATATCCTTGTTACTTCCCTTTGAGAATTGTGGATCCTTGATTATGTCCCTTGAAATGTAGTATAAAGTTTAGTTTTTTTTTTTTTTTGGTTTTTTTTACAAAATCAATGCGTATTCGAAATTGTGTGGAAATGACACAATTTTCAATTATATATAAATTGTGTGTTTGACAGTTTATAGCTTGACAATGAGAACTGCCATGATTGCACGATGTTTACGCGAAGTGTCATGAGTTCAATGATATACTACTTGAAATGGCGTTTTATAGAATCCATCATCGTGGTGTTGCTGTGTGAGTCGCTTTCTTAAAACAGCAACGTGATCACTGTACAATGTAGTTAGAGTCCTGCGATTACGTGATTATTCAAGCAATATGTTCTTGACTAGGACAATTTCATGTATGTCTGTGTACTAGTTTGAGTTGTGTGTATCATCAGGATTTGTAATATTTGCAGATGATTCAGGGTCCTTGACACAACTGGACAACACATCCGCCAACACATTGTGACTCCCCGTTATGGCTTGAATTGTGTAATTATAAGGTTGAAGAGCAAGCGAGGCTCTAGCGGCTTTTTGTTTCTTGAATCTAGCAGTCTGTAGACAAGATAAAGCACGCTGATCTGTCTGTAGCGTGAATTGAGCTCCCAGTAAATACCTCTTTAGTTTGTTGAATGCGAACACAATGGCGAGCAATTCTCTCTCAACAATGGGATATCGTTGTTCTGTAGTTGATAATTGACGACTGACGTACATAGTAGGAAGCAGGTGACCTTTAAATTCTTGCATCAATGTCCCACCTAGGGCTGTATTTGACGCATCGACTCTGAGAATGAAAGGATATCGAATGTCAGGCAATCTCAAAATTGGTGTCTTCGAAAAGGCAATTTTAATTAAATTTAAAGTCACGTGACACGACTGTGTCCAAATGTCCCTATTCGGCGCGTTCTTTTTAACCAACGCAGACAGAACTGAAGTCATATCCGAGAAATGAGGCAGAAATTTACTATAGAAGTTTATGGGACCTAGAGACTTTGAACTTGTTTTCTTGTTCGAGGTATTTCAAGATTCAGAATTTTAGAAACAGTAGAATCTTCAGGTTTGAGAAAACCACCTCCTACCTTGTGTCCAAAACAATAAATTTCAGTATAACCTATTCTAGTTTTTGAAGGTCTAGCAGTAATGTTGTGAAAGCGTATTGTCTTCAACAAAGAATGAATTCCATGAATATGATCATCGCAAGTATGATGAAACAAACATATGTCATCTATGTAAGTGATGAGATCATCACGATCAGAAAATAGTCTACGCATCATGCGAACAAAAGTAGCAGGAGCGTTAACCAGACCGAAAGACATGTAATTGAATCGAAACAAACCTAAAGACGTAGCGAAAGCTGTGTAAGGCTTAGATTTGTCAGTTAATGACACTTGCTGATGCGTGACACCATATGATGATGGATGGTATCCGCATGTCTGGTTTTGTGTAGTGTGCAGATGTGTTCAGTCAAAACAATGTTCATACAAAAATAACAGGGCAATCCACATAGGACGTCAGTAAACTCACGACGTATAAAGTCAATGATTCTTGAAACAGCCGTTGACGTTTTTCTTCATTATTTATTGTGGACGCCACAGTGACAAAATGGTTACGCGAATATGTAGGCACATCAAACAGTCATTATCACAGCAACATTCAATACAGCAATAGACTGTAGACAGCATTACAATGATGAGTCAGATGCATGTTATATTTCATAGTGCTGTAAATGTAGTCAGGTGAAAAACTCCATCCTTTTCTATAACAGCCAGGAGATAACCAGATGTATGAGATCAGTTCACTCTCCTTAGTCTGACTTCAGCAAGACAGACACGTCTGCCGAAGTATAAATAATGTCCTCCAAAATATCCTCTAGATAATAAAGGTTTTCCAAACCTAGTTCATTTAACAAAGTAGCAAGTAATGGACCTTGGTACATTGCATCAACCGATGCAGTACAATGCAGCGACATGTGAGCTGGGAAAAAACATCTCGTGACGACGACTTTCGAAGACAGGCTATGAATCGGAATCGCTCACGACCCAAAATCGATAGAGTTAATGAAAAAGTCAATTTACCTTGCTTTCAAGAATACAGAAATATCACGCCTCCCGGCATGTGCAAATACACTAGAGGTATTATCCCGAATAAACGAAATATCCATAAGAGGACTACACATCCCTGACAGAACAAAAAATAGCGGAGATCCCCTCTTCAACGAGGCATCTCTTTCGCCATTCCAAATCGCTCACTCCACTAGTGGTGGGCGGAAACCGATCGACCAAAAAAAAAACAAGTCATGCGCAGTCCAGCGCAAAATGACCACAGCTCAAAACTTAACTGCATTCGATACCAACGCGAGAAGACAAATGCTTACCGAGAAAAGTGACTATAAATTTCAAGCAGTTGTTGCCCTTGCGTTATAAAATAGATATTGTAAAAAAACGATGTTGCGAGAATTTATCACGCAACATATCACCACCTCCTCCCGATAAAAAAAAATGTGGAACATATTTTTTTTTTTAAATATCAAAGAGCATGCGATAAGCGGCTCAAAACGCACGAATTATGCGCTGATAATTAATTAAATTGCCTAACATGAGGCTAATTATAGAGTGTCTGGTGAGGATATACCTCAACAGAAAAATAAATATGTCTCAAAAAAATATTCACATCGGGGAGGTGTCACCAACACACATCACGTTAGCATGTAAACACAATATACGTATGCAAGTTACCATAATCATCATTAAACAGCATACTCTAATATTGTCTTTAAAAATGGATGTACAAATCTGATAGGAAATTTAAATAGTACATTCTTTGACATGTAATGACATAAGTACATAGTAAAGTTAAACTACATGACGATCCAGGACATATGCTCTGGTATTCCGAGGGTAAGTACACAATCTAGAACTCGTCATGCTTGATACTAGTATGGTAAGTCCTCAGCTCAACAATGACATTCTGAGAAAGTACAAGCAATATAATGCTAATTAATAACTAATATGCTTCATAAGGTACAATACATTATTAATAATTGTGGCTGTTTAGTAAACTAACGGCCCTTATATTAACTACTCAGTCCTCCTCTATCATCTTAAAAAACGAACAGAAGAAGATGACAACAAAGCACGATAGTGTGTACATATAGAGTAAGTACAGATGTGCTAATCTATTGTAGAAATATAGGTGTGTTATGACTCTGTAATATATGGAAATATAGGACAGAAGTATTAGTTGGAGTCATGTGGGCATCTAGACAAAATGTCAGCCATCACATTATCCGCACCACGGATAGCTCGTACCGTGAAGTGAAAAGGTTGAAGAGCTATAGCATATCGAGTGGATCTCGAACTCTTCAAATTCTTAGTCTGAATAGCTGTAAGAGCTTTCTGATCAGTCTCTAGAATGAAATGTGCGCCCAGGAGGAATCTTTGTAGCTTTAGAATTGACCAAACCATCGCTAACAACTCACGGTCTAAAACCGAGTAGTTCCTCTCTGCCGAATTTAGTTTTCTAGAAATGTACATAACAGGATGCAGAGTATTTGCATATTCTTGCATCAGTGCTGCTCCAATCCCAGTGGATGAAGCATCACTCCGAAGAACAAAAGTCTATCAAGAGTAGGTAATCTTAAGATGGGAGGAGAAGAAAATATATTCTTGATTTGGTCTAGTGAAGATTGGCATTCTTCAGACCACAACGGACCAGATTAGGCGAACCTTTCTTCAACAATGTTGAGAGAGGTGCCATGATCGAAGATAAATTTGGAATAAATCTCCCATAAAATTGAATTATTAACCTAAGAGACTCCTAACTTGTTTCTTCGTTTTAGGAACAGAGATGTTCAGTATTTTGGAAGTATTGTGGTCTTCTGTCTTCAAGAGACCATGACCAACACGATGACCCAGGAAAGAGATTTCACCAAAACCAACAAAAGCTTTAGAAGGTTTCGCTGTCAAATTATTCTCACGTAGAGTGGACAGTAAGTCATATAACCCTAAATAGTGATCTTCCCAGGTATCACTGAAGAGACAGATGTCATCTAAGTATGCGATGACATCCGAACGATGTGACAGAATTCGACGCATCATGCGAACGAAAGTGGCAGGGGCGTTCATGAGACCAAAAGGCATAACATTCCATTGAAATAGACCCCTAGGTGTAGAAAAAGCAACCAAATGATGCGTGACACCATATGATGATGGATGGTATCCGCATGTCTGGTTTTGTGTAGTGTGCAGATGTGTTCAGTCAAAACAATGTTCATACAAAAATAACAGGGCAATCCACATAGGACGTCAGTAAACTCACGACGTATAAAGTCAATGATTCTTGAAACAGCCGTTGACGTTTTTCTTCATTATTTATTGTGGACGCCACAGTGACAAAATGGTTACGCGAATATGTAGGCACATCAAACAGTCATTATCACAGCAACATTCAATACAGCAATAGACTGTAGACAGCATTACAATGATGAGTCAGATGCATGTTATATTTCATAGTGCTGTAAATGTAGTCAGGTGAAAAACTCCATCCTTTTCTATAACAGCCAGGAGATAACCAGATGTATGAGATCAGTTCACTCTCCTTAGTTTGACTTCAGCAAGACAGACACGTCTGCCGAAGTATAAATAATGTCCTCCAAAATATCCTCTAGATAATAAAGGTTTTCCAAACCTAGTTCATTTAACAAAGTAGCAAGTAATGGACCTTGGTACATTGCATCAACCGATGCAGTACAATGCAGCGACATGTGAGCTGGGAAAAAACATCTCGTGACGACGACTTTCGAAGACAGGCTATGAATCGGAATCGCTCACGACCCAAAATCGATAGAGTTAATGAAAAAGTCAATTTACCTTGCTTTCAAGAATACAGAAATATCACGCCTCCCGGCATGTGCAAATACACTAGAGGTATTATCCCGAATAAACGAAATATCCATAAGAGGACTACACATCCCTGACAGAACAAAAAATAGCGGAGATCCCCTCTTCAACGAGGCATCTCTTTCGCCATTCCAAATCGCTCACTCCACTAGTGGTGGGCGGAAACCGATCGACCAAAAAAAAGACAAGTCATGCGCAGTCCAGCGCAAAATGACCACAGCTCAAAACTTAACTGCATTCGATACCAACGCGAGAAGACAAATGCTTACCGAGAAAAGTGACTATAAATTTCAAGCAGTTGTTGCCCTTGCGTTATAAAATAGATATTGTAAAAAACGATGTTGCGAGAATTTATCACGCAACACTTGCCAATATCTCTTGGATAGATCGAACGTAGTAAAGTATGGACAATCTATCCAGAAGGGACTCAAGAAGCGACAAAGGTTCCGCGTAAGAATCGTGACAGCATTTAAACGTCTTAAATCTATACAAATGCGAATAGATGTGTCTTTCTTTCTGATCAAAACCATAGGAAAACTTAATGGTGAATTAGACGGTTCAATTATATTCAACCTAATCATTTGTTTTATTTCTTCTTGTTCCCTAGATTGCAAATGAATCGGTATAGGGTACGGTTTGAGTTTCGTAGGTGTAAAGTCCGTAAACAAGATATCATGCTGAATGATATCAGTATGCCCAGGAACATCAGAAAGAGAGTGGAGTAATACAGAAATCTGCTCTTTCTGATTAGAAGATAACGTAGAAGCAATGGAAACATCTTTCCAGCTTTCAGTCGACAAATGATGTATATCAGTAACGACAATATAGGTTCACCACCATCAGAAAAGTCAGAGTTCTCCTCCTAAATAACTGCTCAGGAGGAGTGACGAACAACAGATTCGTCAATAGCTTCAAAGATAGGTCGAGTATGAAACTGTTGCAACATATTAATATGGACAATTGTATCTTTTACCTTAATAGATAACACATAGTCAACATCTGACACTTTATCATCAATTTTGTAAGGACCCTTTCACATAACCAGTAATTTGTTATCCTTGTTGGGAAGCAACACATAGGCTTCCTCACCTGGCCATAGTTGGCGCAGTTTCCTGTTTTGATTGATGAATAATCGAGCCTTTAATTTTGCTTTTTCTGAGAACTGCTATGTTGCATGGGTCCGTAATCTTTTGTCTTAGATTCACAACATATTGATACGATGTTTGAACCTCCTCATCCATGTTGGATCTAATAAGTAATTGTTTCAGAATAGCAATGGGACCTCTTGGCTTTGCACCAAACACTAGTTCAAATGGAGCAAATCCCGTGTTTTCGTTAGGAATTTCTCGATATGCAAAGAGAAAGCAGGCAGTATTCTATCCCAATCTTGTGGATACTTAGTCGTAACCTTACCCAACATTTGTTTTAAGCTTCTGTTAAATCTTTCAATTTTCCCATTCGTCTGGGCGTGATAGATTGAACTAAGCGATCTATTAATACCAAACATCTTCATTACTTCTTTCATACTATCTGAAGTGAACTGGGATCCCCTGTCCGAAAGTACATTTTCGGGAAAACCCAATCTGCTGAATACAAAATATAGCGCATCTGCGACGTCAACAGTTGATGTAGATGTAAGCGGTATTGCTTCCGTCCATCAAGTACACATATCAATGCAAGTAGGCACAAATCTGTGACCCTAGCTGATGTGACTTTTAATGGACCAATAAGGTCAATAGCCATCCTTGCGAATGGACGCAAAGAAATATCAGATGCCTGGATAGGCGCATTATGTCCAGGTCTTTTTGTCTCGACCCTTTGGCACACTGAACAATTGCGACAACAATTTTTTCACGTCGTTAGCCACACCAGGCCAAAAGAAATGTGATAACACTCTTTGTTTCATCCTTGCAATACCCAAATGACCTGCAAATTTATGTCATGGGCATGTCGTAAGACAAATGGTCTAAAGCAAGTAGGTACAACAATCTGTTTTTTTCACAGATGTAACATCTTGAAAATTTATAATTAAAATATTATTTTTTAATTAGTACCAATGCTTAGTCTTATTATCAAACATCCTCTTATTTGATGTTGCCATACAAAAAGATTTCTTTAAAGAATCATCTTCTTTTTGCCTTTGTATGAAAGACTCTTTATCAATAATACCATTTGTAAATCATCATTATCTTCCACATCAAGCTTTTCCTTTTCATTTTCATTATTTTCACATTATCATGATGTTCATCATTCATCTGATCTTCAGACTCCTCCCCATCATTTATTACCTCATCCAACACAATATCACTGTGGTTAAGAATATTCATTTCAGCACGAGCTTGTGCTCTTGTAGTAACAGCATTAGCATTTATTAAGTGCTGTTTTTCCCAATTCTTAATGTCTTCTCTAAAAAATTCATGTAAATTTGGAACATGTCCTAGGAATATTCCAGCAATAGGGTTATTAAGCAGACACACAAGAGTTCTTCCTGTGAAATAAGGTGTATCAAGGAATACTACCGCTGTTGGATAGTGTTCCACTGTGCCACCAAATGTTTGGCACCTCACTATTTTGCCCTTAATCCAACTGATCCACCAAAGACCTGCGTACACCGATTGTTGTTGCACCAGTGTCTCTCAACAGTGGCACTAATTTATTGTTTACACAACCTTATGAAGTACCAGTTAACCAGTACTCTCAAATGAGGACATGACTGGTAAAGGATGTCCACATAACAATCTTGGCACTCCTTGTAGCTTAAATAAATAACTACATTCAGTACAATTAGCACTGTTGGATAGATCAACACTGCATGCATTTGCATGAGCTACCCTAACATTATTTTGACTTGAATTATTGTCACTAACATTTACGACAATATTTGAACGTTCAGGGTTCCTTGACTGTCCATAATTATGGTTCTGATAAGAACCTCTGTTATTACCATAATTATCATTATTTCTATGGAATGACCTTTGTCCTCTTTCTGATCTATTATTAGATCCTCCTCTGTTCTGGTAATCATTGGATCTGAATGATGACTGTTGTCCATAGTATCCGTCGTCATTAGAGTTATAATATCTCTGAGGCTGTTGATTTTTCTTATTAAAATTGTATCTACCTCTATTATTTCCATAGTTAAAATTTTGGTTAACTCTGTAATTTTTTTCAATGCTGTTAGATCTTTGCCTAGGTGTATTATAGTTTACCATCCTTGCAGATGCAACTGGCAAGACATCCTTAATTTCATTGGCACTCAGATTTCTATTTGGATGTGAGACTTGATATTGTCTCCCTAGGGTTTCTAGGTTAGCCAAATTCTCAGGTTTCCTTTCCTGCAGAAATGACAAAAAATCTACATTAATTGAAGACAAAGCCTTGTCTCTTACAATCAAATCAGATAATCCTTCATATCTTTTTTTCAATTTTGGATAACTCAATCCGTAGAGTAGCAAAGTATAGCTTACAGGCTGAAATAAATTCAGTAAAATCCTTTGCTGAATCAGGTAATAATTACTTAAATTTCATTCCATAGCCATTATCATCTAATTTATATTTCTTCAATAACATGGCTTTAAAAGCATCATAGTCTTTCCTAGTCTGCTCATCCAAAGTTAAGACTGAAGTAAGTGCTTCACCTACCAATAAGTTAATTAGTCTACTGGGCCGTGTAGTTTTATCAACTTTAAATTCTTGACAATACTTCTCATATCTATTCAGATAGCATGATATGTCATCTATCGATGAGTTCAATTTTGGCAAATTTAACTTGAAGGGAGAAGAATGTTCTCTCTTCTCAGCACCACCGATCATAAGATTAAACTGTGGTTGCTGTAGTCTTAACTTTTCAATCTCCAATTCTGCTAATCTGAGTTCCTGAGCTTGTTTTAACTCAGCTTGAGCATAGGCTAATTTTTCTTTTTCAAGAGCTAACTCTTCTGCTCTTCTTTTTTTCAGACAATTCGTCTGCTGCTTTCTTCTCTCTTTTCAATTGTCTTTGATCTCTGAGATCCTTCTCCACATAGGTTCTCAATATCTCACCTTCCATACCAAACTGTTTACCAAGTTTCATGAAATACTCTGCAGTAGCCATGATTTAAAATTATTGTGCTTTTCAATAGCAAATCAATAATGTAAATTTATTATATTCTCAATATGTGAATAATATGCTCAATACTTATTTTATCACCTCAAATTCACCCAACTGCATGTAAAAGTAGATAGTAATATGTATGTTAATATGGAGCAATAACAGACAATGATTACAAACAGGATGACTGAATACAGTGAACAGAGCCAACAGAAGCAAATGCAAATAGAAAACCAAGACAGAAATGTATGAATAGAAAAAATAAATAAAATGTAGCTCTATCACACATACCTTGTATATAAAGGCAAGCACAAGTTTGCAACATGTATGATATCTAATAAAAGAACGATAGTAAGGTGAGACCAACAATATCACAAACAATAATGGATCAAACTGAATAACAAATTTCACCAAACGTCACTTCAAAAACATACTTTACACTTAACAATGCTTCACAACTAGACAAAAAAAAATGGATCTGTATACTTCAATTGAGGCAGTACCCCACACAGCAATGTACGCCGGTCCCTCAATTTGGACTTCACAGATGCAATAACTAAAGAACGCCTGTCAATTCTTTTCGACCAGTCATATGTCGGTATTGAAAACAAATTACAGGTCCCGCCAACCTCCCGCTGTCATAGACATTTAATGATATAAATACACTAATATGGTCAAAAGAACACTGACAAACAGGACAATTTAGTGACACAGACTGTATATAACTAAAAATTCCCTTATCTGATTGCCAGTGAAAAAACTTCCTCTAGTTCCACCGCCTTTTTCTTCCATGGCTGATGTAAACCAGGTAGTAGACCGACGTTAGGCCTAGCAATCCAGAGCAGCTGACTTGAACAGAACTCCGCTTTGGTCTGTAGTCTTGAACCTTTATCTTCAGCAAAATACTTGATATTTGCACCGAAGCATGGTGCATTAAATAGAATGTGATTTGCATATGTTCCCTTAGATTGGAACTAAATAGTACTGAACTTGTACTGCGAATATGGCTGCGTAACCTTTCTCCGGCCAGCAGACGATCCAGTTCGCCATCTTTAAAAACTGGAACAGGGCACGAAATCCCCAGTGACGACTATAGTTATTTTGCAGAACATGATTATTCCTGTAGATCACAAGATCCTTTAGCGTGGCCCCCAAATGTTGCGTTATAATATATAATATTGTAGGTTGTTAGATGAAGGGATATCTTCGGCGAGGTCCTCTTCATTAAGACATAGATTGACCAGGCATGCACCAGATGCCGGTGGTAACTTTCAGTCAGCCTTCTTTCATAAAATTAATCTTCTATAATGAAGAAGATGCAAGGCCAGGTTGTTCTGTAGGACGATATCAATTTATTACAATACAATGCTCCAGTAATACTTTCAAGAGATATCAATCGATAAGACAATGGCATGACCTAGCCAGTCTTGAACGTCGTCATGTAGTCTTCTACTAACAACATGTCCGTCGATATTGTTCTGCAAAGTTTATTGAATAAGTTCCAACTTATGTACACAAGAATACAACATACACTCCTCTCACTGTAAAATGTTATCATCAACCCAACTCAACATGTGGGCGATCTAAAATGTAGGAAATATACCACACTCTCGGAGCTGAACACAAGATGCATCCGTCCACCTTGAAGGCTAAACAATAAAGCACCAAAAGCTCCTTGACGTAAGCCAAGTTGAGGCCGGTTTGACTTCTGCTAAAACAGTACCAAAAGTTTATTGACCAATCGATAGCCAAACGTAATGTAAGTGAGTTTGGCTCGCCTGCATGTGAAATCACAAATCAGGCGTACCCATCAAGCTAGCGGTTATACACGGCTGTAAGCCTGTGTATGTAAACTTTGATGCACCAATATTTTGCCCTGTGAGCCTGACTTTAAACGGCCTGCAGGTCAATGTATCTGCCCGCACGAGGCGTCTCTCAAAATTAATACAAGCAAATCAAAAGACCCGTACACACTTAATATCGTTCATATGTACATATATTACATATGGAAAAGAACTATGAGGCCACTTATTGTTGAGCCTTTGTGAGGGTTGAAAAATATCCACACAGGAGTCAAGTAAGCAAATTAATTATTGTTAGTCTTCGTGTAAGGGAGCCGCGATAGCATAGTGGTTAGTGCACTGGCTTCCTAGCTCAGTGATCTATGGTTCGTTCCCCGGATGAATTTTGATTTTTTTAGGCCGCAAACGGCTCCTGGGTCGACCCAGCCCCAATTGAGTACCAGAGCAACTCTAGGAACGTTATGGCGGCCGGCGTGATGCTGACCACATCACCCCTAGTGTGCCGATGGTCAAGAAAATATGGGCCTAACACCATATTCATAATATGCCTCAATGAGCGTGTAACGGGATCCTTTACCCTTTTTTACCTTCGTGTTAGGAAAAATTCTCTTTATCAACATAGGAGTCAAGTAAGCAAATTAATTATTGTTATACTTCTTTTAGGAAAGAGTCGTTTAATGGACTGAAGGAAGCATCTTAAGTTAGAATTACATTAGGTTTAGCGGAAAAAAAATAGTAAATAGCATGTACACACACACTTTCATTCAAAAATCTAAATATAACGTTTTAATGCTTGTCAAGTAGTGGCCGAATCTTAAAAATGATAGAACCTACTCAGAATGAAGGATAATATTTAGACTTAATGCTACCAGTTCGCTGACTCCGACTATGTCTAAGTTCCCCCCCCCCCCCCCCAAATGAAAAAAACACTGTCTAGATAGTTAACAGCTCTTACCGAAATTGTGAAGAATTTCCTACACCACACTTAGTAGTATGCAAACTTGCACTGAGACAGCGACCTCTTCTATACAACCAGGGGTTCCAGAGACATAAACTTTGAGAAATAGAAGGGGACTCTATTTATACTAAAATCACGCTTGCAGGTGTTCCAACTGTGTTTGCAGCTGAACGGAAACAGAAGTAAATGACGTAATAATTTCAGAATTTCTTTCGGCGTCGCAAACTACAAGAGTGATTGCATAACTGTGCAGACGCTCTTGCGCTACTAGGTTTTTCTGGCTTCACTCTGAATCAAAGGAATATTTTGCCGAGCACGACAAGTAGCGGACAGAAGTGCCTTGCTCTCTGTCAAATGTCCCCCGAAACTTTTGCCGCCGACCTGCAACAAGGAGTCAGGGGACGATTTAAAAATACGTGCCGACCAGCTATAGAGAGAAACATAGAAAGATAAAAGAATACCTCCAGCTTACCTGCGCAAGAGGGAGGAGAGTTAACCTGTGCATCTTTAGGTGACAGGCCAACTTCCAAAATACAGCTGACAGGAGTCAGAATTGAGACAACTGGGAGGAAATAAAAGTCAAGACTAGATTAAGGGCGGTCTTAACCAGACGAGTGCCAGAATTTTCTTAGCCAAGCGTCACAATATTAAACCACTTTGAACAGCTTGTTTTCTTGTGTCTTCCCAGAAGAAAAGTCTGGATTAACTACAGGTATGTCACTCAGTGTAATATTTTACTCCGTCTGGAGCGGCGATAAAGAAATGCGAATGTGGCAACTTCGTTTTGCACAAAGAAAGTCAATTTTGTGCCAAAACAGTTCAAGCTATCAAGGTAATTAGTAAGGGAGTGAAAGATTAGAACAAGATGTGATAGAACACCTAGAGCTTTGAAAGCGTAAACGATAAATACTGGGATAGGGTGGCACGTAAGAGGAGTGGTAGATAATAATACCGGAGTTGAGAGAAAGACCAGAAAAAAGAACGACCGTATTTTGTGACACAGAGACAGCTACTGCAGCTCTGAGTTATGGGACTCCCTTAACCAGGGCGGTTATTGTGTCGAACTCTTAGTCCATGCTTCGAAAGGTTCAAATTGGACGGCTACAGAATTAGTTGAAAACATCATTTTTTTTCTTAGCGCTCCTTACGGATCATGGACCCACAACTGTAGCTGGCCCACGTGGAAGCCTGCACCAAAAAGTCACCATCCCTTGCAGCGGTGATTTCTGTCACAATTTGTTTTACATGATGAGGTTTCCCGCTTCATGCACAACCTCATTATTATAGCCTTGTACGACATGGTTGAGGGTGTAGTAGTCGTAGTGTTTTTTTTTTCAGAAATATCATTTAAAATGTTTTTGGTAAGGCTTTAAAACAATAATGAGAGATTCAACAACACAAGAAATCAAAATCCCTTTAGGCAGTCAGACTCAAACTTTCTGAAGACGTTAAGATTTCAAGCGATATCATTTTTTTTTTAATTTGACAAGACAAGCTAATCAATAGGAGGTCTCATTCCATAGAGACACAATTCTGAGTGATCAAAACAAAACAGTGAATGCCGTATGAAGTAAGGTGAAGGTCGGAGGTAATATCATCATCACATTTATCATCATATTTATCATCATATTTATCATCATATTTATCATCATATTTATCATCATTAGCCTTCAGCTGCCCAAGGAGCATAGATCTTCAACACATTTATATCATTAGTCAGTGCCATCTGTTCATAGTTTTTCCATCTGTCATTATAAATTCCATGTCTTTTTCAAGTTTCCTCCATTTAAACTCAGAAAGAAAACATGTCCGATTACCTTTCCCTACAAAAACAAGCTGTCACAACAAGCAGAAGAGAAGCAGCATGCCTAAAAGAACTCCAGGTAAAATCAGCTGCAGGCTATCACCTTGAGGGGCATTCCCATAGTAACTTATGGCTGAAGGGGGCTACAACTACTCTATGACTGAAGGGCCTACTACTACTATATGACTGAAGGGTCTACTACTACTATATTGCTAAAGGGCCTACTACTACTATATGACTGAAGGGCCTACTACTACTGTATGACTGAAGGGCCTACTACTACTGTATGACTGAAGAGACTACTACTATTATATGACTGAAGGGACTACTACTATATGACTGAATGGCCTAATGCTACTGTATGACTGAAGGGACTACTACTACTGTATGACTGAAGGGCCTACTACTACTATATGACTGAAGGGGGCTACTACTGCTCTATGTCATGAAACTTGGTAAAGAGTTTGGTATGGAAGGTGAGATAGTGAGAACCTATGTGGAGAAGGAACTCAGAGATCAAAGACAATTGGAAATAGAGATACGAACGAACGAACGAACTTTATTTTCAAAGGGTTTAGAATTGGGCTCGCAGGCCCGTCTAACATTCTGCCCTTCCTTTCTCTCATCTTCCATACTGAATCCATTTATTCTCACATGTATCCTAAATATTACTTAAATAATAAAATAACAAAAGAAAAGAAAATCCCAACATTGTAACAGTACAATAACAGTTACACAGATTTACAGTATCTTATCATAATTAATATTAAACAGGACAACATTATCTTTAAAACCTACATATGATGTTATGTAATTATTTAAGAACTTAACGAAATTAGGGTGGCATATAATCTGCACTCATGATGAGAAGAAAGCAGCAGAAGAACTGAAAAAAGAAGAACAGAAGAGTTAGGTTAGCTCATGAAAAAGAAAAATTAGCCTATGCTCAAGCTGAGTTAAAACAAGCTCAGGAACTCAGATTAGCAGAATTGGAGATTGAAAAATTAAGACTACAGCAACCACAGTTTAATCATATAAATGGTGGTGCTGAGAAGAGAGAGCATTCTTCTCCCTTCAAGTTAAATTTGCCAAAATTTAACTCATCGATAGATGACATATCATGTTATCTGAATAGATATGAGACGTATTGTCAAGAATTTAAAGTTGATAAAACTACATGGTCCAGTAGGTTAATGAACTTATTGGTAGGTGAAGCACTTACTTCACTCTTAACCTTGGATGAGCAGACTAGGAAAGACTATGATGCTATTAAAGCCATGTTATTGAAGAAATATCAATTAGATGATAATGGCTAAAGAATAAAATTTAAGTAACTATTACCTGATTCAGCAAAGGATTTTACTGAATTTATTTCAGCTTGTAAATTGTACTTTGCTACTCGATGGCTGAAGGGCCTACTACGACTCTATAGCTGAAGGGTCTACTACTACTCTATGGCTGAAGGGCCTAATACGAATCTATGGCTGAAGGCCCGACTACTACTCGATAACAGAAAGGCTTACCACTACTCTATGACTAAAGGGCATACTACTACTCTATGGCTGAATGGGCTACTAATACTCTGTGACTGAAGGGGTCTACTACTATATGACTGAAAGGCTTACCTACTATGGCTGAAGCGGGTTAGTTCTACTATATAACTGAAGGGGGCTTCTACTACTCTGACAGATGGGTCTACTGCTACTCTATGACTGAAAGGTCTACTGCTACTCTGTGACTGAAGAGTCTACTGCTACTCTATGACTGAATGGTCTACTGCTGCCCTATGACTGAAGGGTCTACTACTACTCTGTGGCTGAAGGGAGCCACTACTATATTACTGAAGAGGGCTTCTACTACTATATGACTGAAGTGTGCTACTGCTAATCTATGACTGAAAGGGGCTACTATATGGCTGAAGGGCCAGTTACTACTCTATAGCTGAAGGGGGCTACTAATACTATGTGACTGAACGGGGATGCTACTATATGACGAAAAGGCCTACTACTACTCTATGGCTGAAGGGGGTTACTACTACTTTATGACTGAAGGGAGAAACTATTGTGGCAGATAAGGAAACGAATAATGAGAATCATATATAGGAAAGTCTAGATAGAGTAGAAAAAGGGGAGGCGAAAATAAGAATGTGCATGAGACGGGGATCGAAAAAGAGGTGAACAGAAATCCGGTTAGGCACGCTTTTCAGCGAGTCAGAAGCGTGAGTTAAGCAGTGCAGGTCGCACATACCCGAGATAGACGAGGGTAGCCATGTTGAAGGCAATACTCAAGTAGAATGTGTTGTGAAAATTCTTTGAAAATGAGACAAGATGGGGTGGTAATTAACCAAACATTATTGAAAGCATAAATTATTAACTAGGACGGAAGAACGATGGAGCGAGTTAGGCTCCACACAATATAAAAAAGGTACGTAGAGTGAAATTATTTACATCTAGACAGTAGTCTTATTCCTCGTCTCAAAAAGTGGCCATCTATATAAAAGGGAAAGGAACAACCCCGGAGGAGTCCGGTATCATATAGATAACCCGAACACAGAACTACATGCAACAATAGACAAGGATTTTGATAGGAAGGAAGAGAAGAGGTAGATTCTGATAGCACCTGAACAACCACTGCCGGTTAGATATTATAATATTGAATGTGTAGTCTCAATGCTGAACGAGAGTTGAAGAAGGAAGGGTGACGGACAAAGGTTGTGGAGGTCCAGGTAACAGCAGTGGTCCACACATTGTAATAAATTATTTCAGTTGACTGGTGTTCCCTGGTTATATAGAAGCTCTGTTTAGCGTTGTGCCATCGCTCGCTGTGTGTGTGACTGTTTTAATCATTCATCATGTCATCGCTAGCTACTGAGGGCAAAGAACCTGGTCATGCAGACAGCCACACTATATGGTTGAAAGGTCTACTGCTACACTTTGACTGAAGGACCTACTACTACTATATAACTGAAGGGGGCTACTCCTATGACTCATGGGTCCACTGCTACTCTAAGGGCCCACTTCTATATGGCTGAATGGTGTACTGCTACTCTATGACTCAAAAGGGCTACTACTACCCTATAAATGAAGGGCCGACTACTACTCAATGGCTGAAGGGTCATGCTACTCTATGACTGAAGGGTTTATTACTACTTATGACTGAACGGGGTTACTACTACAATATGATTGAAGGGATTAATACTCTATGGCTGGGGGCTACTGCTACTTTATGACTGAAGAAGGCTACTACTACTCTATTACTGAAGAGGGCTACTACTACTCTATGACTGAAGAGCCTACTACTACTCTTTGGCTGAAGGGGGATACTAACACTCTGTAACTGAAGGCGACAACTACTGCTATGACTAATGGGTCAACTACCACTATATGACTAAAGGGTCTACTACTATATGACTGAAAGGCCTACTACTACTCTATGGCTGAAAGATCTACTGCTACTATATGGCTGAAGGGGGTTACTACTACTATGACTGAAGTGAATAATAATAGCCCCTTCAGTCATAACTGACTATGGGATTGCGCCCCTCAGGTGACAGCCCTCAGCTGCGTACTTTCCTGATGCTCCTTTCGACGTTTTCTCCTCTCCTCTGCTTGTTGTGTGAGCCTCTTTTCGCCCAGTCTGAGGTGGTGCCGTAAATAGCATCGCCACTTAGTGCGATCGGTAGCTTCATCCTCCCATGTTGCTGGATCCATGTCCAGTTCCCTTACATCTCTCTTGCACACATCGTTGAACCTCAGCTGTGGTCGCCCAACTGTTCTCTTGCCATCTGCTAGTTGTCCGTAGAAGATATCTTTTGGGATGCAACCATCTTCCATGCGGCGGACATGGCTAAGCCAGCAAAGTCTGCGCTTTCTAAGCAGTGTATACATACTTTGAAGGCCAGCTCGTGATAACACCTCGACATTTGTCACTTTATCTTTCCACGAGATGCCGAGGATGTGGCGTAGACACCGTAAATGGAAGGTATTGAGCTTTCTTTCTTGCTTAGCATATGTGGTCCAGGTCTCGCTGCCATATAGGAGTGTGCTGGTGACGAAGGCATTATATACCGCAGCTTTGGTCTTCGTTGTGAGTTTAGAGTTTCCCCAAACACGCGATGTGAGGCGGGCAAAGGTAGCTGCAGCTTTGCCAATGCGGCTCTCGATTTCTGTATCCAGTGAGAGTTTGTCATTGATGGTAGACCCTAAGTATGTGAAGTGGTGCACCATTGCCAATTCATAGTTATCGATAGTGATAACTGGTGCAGCACCCACATCCTGACTCAGCACATACGTTGTTTTCAGGCTTATTGTGAGGCCAAACTCCTAAAGCATGCAAGAACTCTATGACTGAAGGGTCTACTACTACTACTCTATGACTGAAGGCCCTATTACTATAAGGGGGTGTCGTAAATTTTATCAGATAGGTAATAGATGTTTATAGTCCTGTCTGAGCAGAGGTGATAGTGTTAACTATGTGAGAGTAAGGTGGAAGAAGTAGTTTTTCTCACGAGGTGATCGTGTAAGAGAAAGGACAGTCTCTGGGTTGAGTAATTTCTCTAATCCAGCCTACCTTTACGACGAAATTTAAATCAGACTCAATTTCTCTCCTTTGACAAAATACAAGTTACACTGCACCCGCATGCACACAATTCTGTGACAAATACGCACAGACTATGGATAACATATATGGACAGTCATTGACCAACACAATAACTTAAGGTTTATTAAGTTTATTTATCACTAGAACTTTACAACATAAATCATATACATCAATAGATCATGGTTTACAGACATAATGAAAATTATTATTCAAATAGATTTTCCCCTCTGGTAAAGGAAAAGAAAAAGAAGATCCCAACAGAGGTTAATTAACCTGAAAGATCAAAAGTTAACAATAAGTGCATGGAATAGTCAGTAAAGAAACAAAGAACAAGTTCCTAATTAATCTATCCCGTAAATACTCAGGTTAGTGAGAACAAAAGAAGAAAAGATGTGTATGATAGTGATAACAACAGAAAATTATGTTACTCTCTTACAGTTCATTCAATCCTTCATACTTGTGGCCACATTCATATTCGCTTACCCAATAGTTCTCGCAGATATTCCGTGGAAATTAACACTAATAAGTAATAAGACTATTCAGTGTCATATTAAGTTTTGCCAAATCCAGCCCCAGACTCGCCGTAGGTGCGGACTGCAAATTTCACGGGAGTCGCTGGAGTTGGTGATTTAATTTTTCCTGGATAAAATACGGTATCCCTGCCTTCAGTTGGTTGGAGTAAGGTTCATACGTAGTTTTCGCCGACATAGGATGAATAATACATATATATTCTGTGTTGTCTAGCCTCTGGTTGCTGAGACACTATGTTAAGTTACACAAATGTTGCTGACAATATATTTTGCTGACATATATATATATGAAATCTAGTAATAGTTCTAGTCCAGTTAATATTACAATTAATGATTCTATTCTGGTTTCTCTCAATGTAATGAGGAAAAATGGACCGCACAGGTCATAGCGAGAAGCTCATCAATATTGAATATCTCTGGCTGCTTATGGGATTATAAGACTAAGAACGCAAGTTCATATGGCCATAAGACCGTTAGACCGCTAGTTCGCAGGTTTTAATCAGCCTATATTTTAGGAAATAAATATAAACATTTAACCATAATATTAATATCATAAATATAACATGCGCTAAGGTAAGACCTTTTCACCATTCCGTTATAAATTAGATTTAAAACGCAAGTGTCTAGTTCATCCTATCGTTTATAACGCGTGATATGAACACTAGTCATTTATAAAATTAGATAAAACTGGATAGAAGTAAATAATATATACCGTCAGTAGACAGTTATTAATGTATGTACTAGTCAATTTAAAACATCTATTACTGGGAAATAGCGAGTAATTAAATTTACTTTTCAGCTGGAAAAAATAGCTATAAGTTATTTAATTAACACAGAAAATCCCAGTGAAATATAAATGAAACTTTAAACACATCAAATCACTTAAAGGCTAGTGTTTACATTACCGCAAAACAGAGAAATGAACACACTCCACGAATTCTAATAATTCACTCTGTACAAGAAATCTAGGATATCGAGCTAGTGAAATTCAGAAAAATCTCTGAGCAACTGATCATGACTATTGGAGAGACAGGGTATATATCCATAGATGCCGTTCTTTTCGCTTCTTAATGCAAAAGCCACACCTACGTCCAGGGCCGTGCAAATTTGCCGTTCGATTCCTGAATGAAGGGATATTTCTTCACCTCTGCCGACACAAGATCTCTGGCTTGTCTTTGATTATCTCTGCCTTGCAGAATAACAGCTACGTAAGTTAATTCCCCTGAAAATGTAACACTCCAAGGTACGTCTCAGACTGTTCGCCCCTTCAATTCTTGAAAGAAACTGTCAACGCCTGACCTCTTGTCAAACCCTGGCCCGGCTTGCGTGTTTCCCTAATCAAAGACCGATTTCAACATGCTGAGCACTTCGCACTGTTCCATCTTGCTTAATCGCCAAACGGTTCACGTTTTAATTGCGATAGTGAATCAGGCGTTCGTGTAGCAAAAAATATAAACCTAGATAGCGGGGGGGGGGGGGGCAAAAGGGGATGTGACTAATGCGACTAGTTCCACACGTGACAGAGGGCTACTGCTACTATATGACTGAAAGGCCAACTACTACTTTTTGACTGAAGGGTCTACTGTTACCATATGACTGAAAAGGGCTACTCCTACCCTATCACTGAAGGCCTACTACTACTACAAGACTGAAGAGTCTACTGCTATGACTGAAGGATCTACTATATCAATGAAGGGGGCTACTACTCTATGATTAAAGGATCTTCTACTACTCTTATGACTGAAGAAGGCTACTACTATGAAGGGATTACTTCTCTATGACTGAAGGGGGCTACTACTACTCTATTACTAAGGATCTACTACTACAATATTACTGGAGGGCCTGCTACTACTATTTTGCTGAAGGGGATTGTTACTACTCTGAATGGAGGGCCTATTACTACTTTATGACTGAAGGGCTTCTACAGTATGCTCGAAGGGCCTACTACTACTCTATGACATAAGGGTCTACTACTACTCTATGGCTGAAGGATTCTACTACTACTACGATATGACTGAAAGGTCTACTACTACTTTATGGCTGAATGGGGCTACTACTACTCTATGGCTGAAGGATCAACGACTTTGCTATGACTGAGTGGTCTACAACTACTCTATGACTGTAGGGTCTGCTACTACTCTATGACAACAGTCTTCTACGACTCTATGACTGAAGGATCTACTACTTATGGCTAAACGGTCTACCGAAGCTCAATGGCTGAACGGTCTACTGAAGGAGCTACTACTACTACTCTATGACGGAATGATCTACTACTACTCTATAACTGAAGGACTGCTCTTTGACCGAAGGGTTTACTACTACTCTATAACTGAAGGATCTACTACTACTCGATAACTGAACGGTCTACTACTACTATATGTTTGAACGGTCTACTACTAATATATTACTGAAGAATCTCCTACTCTATGGTTTAACGGGTCTACTCCTACTCTACCGCTGAAGGGGGCTACTATTTCTCTATGGCCGAATGGGTCTATAACTACCCAATGTCTCTATAGCTGAAGAATCTACTACTATGACGGAAGCGTTATACTATTGCTACTCTACGTTTACAGTATGCAGACATAATCTAAATTAAGTATTTTTCTTTAAACAAACAAGTAAAAAAAATAATAAAATAAAATAAATTAAAATTAAAATTTAAAAAAAAACAGACCGTCTTTTTGGTTCAGCAGTTAGAGCGCTTTCCTGTCCCGGCAAAGTTACTGGGTTACTGGATCGAAACTTGGTAACGTCCATCTCCAGCTTACCCAGCTGTAGATGGGTAGCAGACTGCTATTGAGTTAGAGAAGGCAAAGCCAGCTGCAAAGGGAAGTGGTCACCCTCACCTCGTAAAACTGGGTCTAATATAGTGGTCTCAAACACTTCTCTCCCCTACAACAGTGACTGTTATAATTTTTTACTCAATGGCTATCAACAAATCACACGTCCACATTTCTTTAACATCAATGTATGTTAATCAAAGCCTTTGTTTACACATGGTATTTTATTATACGTTTTTAGACGTTCTAGCTCAGGGGTTGGATCAAGTGAGAGCAGGAAATAGACATTCGTTTCGATTGGAAGTTTTGTAGGAAAACGCCATGTGGAGGTTTGGAAGAAAAGGGAAATATAACCTTACAAATTCAGAGGCTAAGACACACTGCAGTCCAGAATCGTCAAAGCGACAACTCGAACTGAAGCCAGGAAAGAATAGAGTTAGGATTCTGACATTATAGGACCGGACAAAACACATATCTGAACTCCTTATGAACACCACAGCAAGGACGATTTACCTGTTAATGAGATTCGTGAACGAATCTGGATAAAAAGTCGGTGTTACGTTGGGATATATCTGATTTGTAGCAATGGATTTGGAAGAAACAGGGAAATATAAACACGAAAGAACACACTGCAATCCCATCGTCAAAAGCAGAACTGTTCATTCAGGACAAATATTGTCAGTACACATAACAAAGCCGGTAGGTGAACAGGTCCACGGGAAAAACATGGTTGACATTTAATAAACAAAGTCACTTCACAATGGTCCATCAAACATCAAAAGTACATGGCAATGGATAAGCGTAGTAGATTATCTCTGGTCCGTCAATAAGGTTCAAACGTTAGGCATCTTTAAGTGGCAATAATATAATAATAATACAATCCTCTCATCTCCACTCAATTCTGGCCGTTGTACTAAAGGTTCGGTAATCCACGAAAACCAAAGTAATGCGGCAGAAGCAATCAGTGCAAACCAAATATTAGTTGCCTCATATCTCAAAGTTACTCGTAGTAAATTATGGTATGAACTTCTAGATACGTTTATGAACCATCTTGCACATAACGTGGCACCTCCGAGAATCAACACTGCCACAAGATATATTTATAAATCACGCTCCATTATCCCGGAGCCTCGAAAAATTACATCTCTCTCGGACGCAAACACAAAGACGGAAGCCCAATTAATTTACACACTGAACCCCACGACATGTGACCGAAACGTCACTAGTTGACCGTCGCTCATCACGGGTGAACGCCTCGTGCAAACCGTAGTTTGCCTACAGGCGAACACAATTCCTCACATAAAATGGAAATGTACTAGCGTGTAGTAGTATGCCTTACTATTTTGACTGCACACCAAATCTATCCATATCGGTGTAAAAAAAAACAAATTTATTTGTTTTTTTCCCATTCAAATATTTCCTATGCGGAAATAGCGGCCAAAATTGATTATATCACAAATATTGGGCCACATCGAAATTAATCTAGTCGCAGTCAGTCTGCATAATGTAACTTATCATTAAATAACATGCTAGATGAATTTGTCATCAGTCATAAACAGTCATATGTCAATAAGTAACAAGTCATATACAGTCGATATTCCAATGATGTGTCAAAAGAATACATAAATGTATGATCAATGTGAGTTTACGATAAACTATCAAAGAAATAGCATGCATATATGAGAATAGTATGAGATACATAAAATAAAATAAAACCAAAAATTGAAACCAAAAATTCAAAAATGCATGAATTATAATTTTTTTTTTTAATGATTTAGAAAGTTATATCTCTAACTAACAATGCTGTCAAAAATTAAGCTTAAACGCAATTTAAACATGACATGAATCAAAGAAGCAATGCGATATGACATTAATGCAGCTAAAGTACATGAATATCTCACAGAAAGAGAAAAAAATAGTACAAGAACGCAAGTATAACCAATTAACACAATTATTCCATTACTTAATTATTCTACTCTAAGTACCTTTTGTACGTTGGCAAGACAAGTAATGTCCAAATCAAACTTGCAATAATATAAGTATACTCCAAACTATCCGTGTCAGGACTAGATTTGTAGCATAATATAGCAATCTTAATTAATGTCAATGTGCATTCCAGAATAATAACATGATGTCGTAGTTAGAATTTGTTCGTGTCTGCAAGTAGTATAACGCTGTTCAATGTACCACTAGTTAAAGTGAATAATGATTATCTCAAAGTCATGAAAATCGCAAATGTTTATATGAATGGTTTGAAAATCCTCTTAGTGTTCATGTATTCATCATCCTTTGTCATAGTGACTAGTAGTGAGTAAACACCATGGCTTCACACATGTGTAATATAAAGTCAACTAAGTCAATATGAATCTTCAAGTTCGAGCTGTGGGCATCTCGATAAAGCATCTGCGACCACATTTGCAGAACCTGGTATTGCCTCGATTTCATACTGAAAAGGTTGAAGCAGGATGGCGAAACGGGCTAGCTTTGGGTTCTTGTGATTCGCCTTCTTCAATGAGGAAAGGGATTTCTGGTCTGATTGTATGATGAAAGGGGCGCCCAACAAATACCGCTCCAGCTTGACTACCGCCCAGATAACAGCCAGCAACTCTCTTTCTATCACTGGGTACTTTCTTTCTGCATCATTGAGCTTTCTGGATATGTAGAGGGTTGGATGTAATCTTCCCTCGAACTCTTGCATCAGTGATGCGCCGATACCTTTTGAACTAGCATCTGTGCGGAGATAATAAGTCAGATTTGTATCTGGTAACCTCAAAATTGGTGGCACAGAAAAAATATTTTGAACATAATTTAACGCAGCCTGGCACTCTGGTGTCCAGTGCACGTGGTTCGGTAAGCCTTTTTTAAGCAAGGCAGAGAGGTCTGCAGTGATTGAAGACAAGTTTGGTATAAATTTACTATAATACTGAATCAAGCCGAGAAGACTACGAACTTGCTTCTTAGTAGTGGGCACAGACAATTTTAGGATTTTGGAAACATTCTGTGGCACGGTCTGAAGACAACCGTGACCCACCTTATGTCCCAAGAATGAAATTTCCTCAAAAGCAATAAAGATCTTTGAGGGCTTGGCTGTTAGGTGGTGGAGACGTAAAGTGTCCAGAAGAGAATGTAAACCTAAGAAGTGCTCCTCCCAAGTGGAACTGAATAGACAGATGTCGTCTATATATGTGATTATATCGGACCGATGAGAGAGAATTTTTCTCATCATACGGACAAACGTTGCCGGGGCGTTCATAAGTCCGAAAGGCATTACGTTCCACTGATAAAGACCCTGTTGTGTAGCAAAGGCAGTGAGTGGTTTAGCTCTGTCAGTCAAGGGAACTTGCCAGTATCCCTTGGTAAGGTCAATTTTAGTAAAGAAAAGAGACTTGGCGAGACGAGACAAAAGATTTTCAAGTAGGGGTAAGGGTTCAGCATCGAAGACTGTGATGTTATTCAGCTTCCGGTAATCTACACACAATCTGATATTTTTGTCTTTCTTACGAACGATGACCATAGGTGATGAGTAAGGGGCATTGGAAGGTTCTATAATTCCTAAATTAAGCATTTGTTTTAATTCTTCTTCCACCTGGTGCTGGTAGTGAATAGGGATAGGATAGGGGCGTAGACGAATTGGTCGATCATCTGTAAGGGTGATGTCATGCGAAATGACTGATGTACGCCCTGGGATGTCTGTGAGGACGTCTGGAAAGGATTCTAGAAGATTAGAGACTTGGGAATGTTGTTCAGAAGACAAAGCTGGACAAATAGCAATATCCTTCCATGTCTCAGTCGATTGGAGAGGAAAGACAGGTAAGTTCATGGGAACATCAGGAAAAGCCGATTCTTCCTCCTGAATTACTGATAACGCAGAGTAGTGAGTACCAGGTCTAGGGTGGTCATCAACTGCTTGAAAGATGGCTTGAAGATGTTCCGGTCTAGTGTGGAATTCTTTAAGCATGTTTATGTGAAAGGTCTTCCTTTTCCCTTTTATCTCTAAAATGTAGTCAACATCAGAAATGCGTGACAACACTTTATATGGACCATTCCAAGCAATTAAAAGTCTATTTTCTTTCCTTGGAAGCAATACAAAAGCTTCATCGCCAGGCAATAGTTGACGTAATCGTCTGTTGCGATTTTGGAACTGGCGTGATCTTGCTTTAGCAGCCTCGGAAGAAGCTGTAGCCAGTTGGCATGCATCTATAATGTTACGCCGGAGGTTAACGACGTATTCATACGATGACTGGATGTCCTCAGTCATCTCTGAGTCTATGAGCAGGTCCTTAATAAGTGACATGGGACCTCGAGGTTGAGCTCCAAACACAAGCTCAAAAGGCGAGAAACCGGTCTGTTCATTCGCTACCTCACGGTATGCGAACAGCACGGCGGGTAAAACCCTGTCCCAATCTTGAGGATATTTCACTGTAACTTTGCCCAATAACTGCTTTAACGTCCGGTTAAGACGTTCCACCATGCCATTGCTCATCGCATGGTAAACACTACTGAGAGACCTGTCGATATTGAGGCGTTTCATAACAGCAGTCATAGTGTCAGATACAAATTGGGTACCTCGATCTGAAAGAAGTTTTTTGAGGAAAACCAAGTCTAGAAAAAAATCAAGAAAAGGGCATCAGCAACGTCATTAGTGGTGATGTTCTTAAGAGGGATGGCCTCGGGCCATCGAGTGCACATGTCGATACATGTGAGCACATACCTGTGTCCTCTAGCGGACATAACAGGTAAAGGACCGATAATATCTACGGCCATTTTCTCAAAGGGGCGTACAGGTATATCACACGCCTGAATCGGGGCCGTATGATAGGCTCCTCTTGATTTTACCTCTTGACAAATAACGCAAGAGCGACAATATATGGAGGTGTCTCTGGAAATTCCCGGCCAAAAGAAAGAGGACAAAACTCTGGATCGCGTCCTAGAGTAGCCCATATGGCCAGCACAGTGCGAATCGTGTGCATGTTGTAGAATGTACAGACGAAGTTTTTGGGGAACCATCACCTGATGTCTGATTAAAGATGAATCTTTAAAATTCCTAACCAATACATCATTTTTAAGTGTGTACCACTGTTTTGGTGACAAACTATCATCAACGTAATCATTATCTTTGACTAATCTAAAGAATTTCTTCAAAGAGTTGTCTTCTCTTTGAAGTTTGATAAAGGATTGTTTGTCTATCTCAGAGTGAACGTGAAAATCGTCCTGAGTTCCAGGACCGGTATCATCATTTTCCTTTTGTGCCTTGGCCTGGGCACGCGTAGTAACTGCAGCAGCAGTTGATAAATTTTGACGTTCCCATTGAACAATTTCTTCGGGTGAGCAATCATTGCTGCCGTGTATCCGGCCAAGTGTGACATCCGCTATTGGATTCCTTAACAAACACACTTTAACCTTGCCTGTAAAAAATGGTGAGTGAATATCCACCACGGCTGTGGGATAAAATTCCACTGTACCGCCGAAAGTTACACATTTAACAAAGTCACCCGTTGCATGAGACGGATGTACTAATGACTGTCTCACTCCGACAGTCGTGCAACCAGAATCACGGAGTACTGTAACTTGAGTGCCATTCAATAAACCTTTATGAAGCTGTAGTACTCCTGTGCCATCATGTGCTGATGAAGCAGTAACTGCTGGGAGCGGATGACCACATTTTAACAAGGAAGTCACATTAGACTGGAATAGAGTTTGGCAATCTGGACACTGTGAAGCAGTATCAAAGTCAAACGAACAACATGAAGCTGAATGATTAACAACATTGTTGTCTTGCGCGTTCTCAGGTGTAGCAGCAGTATTTGCTGAGTTCGCATGGTAGTTCGAATTTGCATTATTTCTAGAGCGTGATCTATGTCTCTGATTGTAAAAAGAGTTATTTTGACTCCCGTCATTATTTCTTTGGTTCCTATTGTTGTTTCCTTGATTTCTATAGTCTTGTGACCTATTACGATGTGAATAATTTTGGTTATTGGGTCCCCAGTTATTCCAATTCTTATTATAGTTACCAAAATTATCATTCCTTCTTTCTCCTGAGTTTTGTTGGAAATTACCTTGAATTTGTTTGGTTTGAAATTCCCATCACAACTGTAGGATCTTTGTCTATAATTGTTGTGGTTCCAAGTTGTAGCTGCGGCAACAGGTAAAGCTTCCTTAATATTGTTGTTACTGACACAAACTCCCGGATGTGCATTACAATATTGCCTACATAATTCCTCCATTGAACTCAAACTTGACGGCTTTCTTTCCTGTAGATATTCTCGCAGTGGTCTGCTCACGGAAGACAAGACTTTGTCTCGCAATAACAAGTCCTTAAGGCCCTCATAATTCTCTTCAATGCCGGAAAGTTGTATCCATCTATTAAATGTTAGACGAGTTGCAGCTACAAACTGTGTAAAATCTTTACCCGTTTCAGGAATCATATGTTTGAACTTCATACGATAACCTTCAGCGTCTAACTGATGAAGTTTTAATAATAACGTTTTAGCAGCATCATAATTGCGTCTATTCGGCCCGTCCAATTGGCACAGAGCAGTTAAGGATTCACCAGTCATGAAATCCATCAATCTTGTACACCAATGAGATCTATCAAGCTTATTTTCTTCACAAACATTTTCATAGCGTTGTAGGAAGGACGAAATATCGTCTATTTCTGGCTTAAACTCAGGCAAACGAAATTTAACAAAACCGCTATCGTGGTTGCTAGAGGAACCTCTACGTTCAGAGTCGTCATTTTGTCTACTCTGATGTTGGACTTTTTGTTCTTCAATACGTAAAGTCGCCATTTTTTCTTCATGTGCAAGCTTTTTCTCTTCTAATTCTTTTTCATGAGCAAGTTTCGTTGCTTCTGCAGCTTGTTGAATCTTTTTCTCCTCAAATTGTCTTTCCAACTTTTTTTCTTCTAATTGCTGTTCTGCAATCCTTTTGTTCTCTTCTGCAAGTAGCTCTGCTTTTCTGAGCTCTCGCTCTTCATACCGTGCATCTCTTTGTCTCTTATTCTCTAGGGCTTCTTGATTTTCTTTGGCATTGAATTCCGCTTTGGCAAAGTCCATTAATTCCTTCGCCTTATAACCATATTCTTGGCCCATAGTAATAAATTCCTGATACTCCATTATTTACTTCTTCAGTATCTTACTATCAATATTATAAATTATGTAATAAATGTATCTCGATTAGTCCGTCTATACCAATTCACTAGCTTTGTGCTTTGCAATATTATCAATGCAAATAGATTCTTAATATTACTAATTAATAACAAAATAGTATAGTATGAAAGACCAACAGTAGTAAAGATACGAGGGAAAAGAGAAAGAGAGCAGAGAAAGAAAAAAAATTATTATAATGTACAAGAACAGAATTGATGGAACTAAACAAAAAGACAAGTACAAGAGACCAAGGCAAAGGAATAACAGCAGCAAGTAAACGAAAAAAAAATGCAAATGGGAAACTAAGGAAAAACAACAAATAGAACCGACTTACTGCTTAAAAAAAATACAGGACAGGACCTGTAACAATATATATAAATGTAACCAAGTGATAGAAGGTTAGACTAGCATCACGAACAGAATGGTTGTCAACTAAGGAGAAGAAAAACAAAACCAGCACACAACAAGAACTGACAATTAGCAGGACGAAGCAGCACAGCTAAACAATTTAGGTCACACTAAACAGGCAGTGAACCACATCGGTGAGATAAACTCGAGCCGGAAATTTCACTGCTTGAGAAATGTAAGCAAAAGCTATAGAAATATCTGCTGAGCGGTCATTTTCCAATGACATGTGTCGTTAACAACAGATGTGTACAAAGATATAGAAACGAATAAAATAAATAACATAGATATCAAAATGGCTTACTCCACGGCAAAGTTACAAGAGTGTAATAAACAGGCACTTATCTTATCGCAATCCGATCAGATGCAAGTTCGGAAAAAGGTGTCAACACTAGAAAACGCTGTCCCTCCATATAAGTGAAGCACGATAAAATGTAAACAGTACACGTTAAATTACAGGCTTTACATCATATATATGTCAGAATTTTTCACGACAAATTCTATAAACACATAGTCTATAAATTTATAAATGCATTACTATTCCTGGTGATCATTGTGATTCTCATCACACGGATGGCGGCTTAGAAAATCCGCACCCAGGTTAGTTTTTCCAGAAATATATTCTATGCTGAACTGAAATGGCTGCAAAAGCAATGACCATCGGAGTAACCTCGTATTTTCATGCCTAGCCTGCGCTAGAAAAGCCAGGGGTTTGTGGTCCGTTTGTAACTTGAATGCCTTCCCATACAGATAAATATTGAATTTCTTAATCGCCCATATTACTGCAAGACATTCTTTTTCGCTAGTTGAATAATTTTTTTCAGCTTTATTCAACTTTCTGCTAGCATATGCCACTGGGGTTAATTCCCCATCCAGTGAATCTGACTTCTGTAACAGGGTAGCGCCCAAACCGATATTACTTGCATCCGTTCTCACAATGAATTCTTGACTTAAGTCAGGTAATTTCAAAATAGGTTTGCTTGTGAGCTTTTCCTTCAATTCTTGGTATGCTAATTCACACTGTGCTGTACAGGTAATTCGATCTGGATTTCCCTTGCGTGTCAAATCAGTTAACGGTGCACATATGGAATTAAAGTTGTTGATGTATTTTTGGTAAAAACCACATAATGAGACAAAAGATCTCACGTCTTTCTTGGTTTGTGGCCTTGGGGCTTTTCTTAGTTTCTCTAAATTCTTGGGGTCAGGGGTCATGTTTCCCTGATGGACTGTGTGTCCCAAGAATTCTAATTCTTTACATCCAACGCAACATTTGGTTGGTCGGGCTGTCAAATTCGCTTCTCTAAGTCGATTAAACAACATGTTCAGAGAGTCAATGTGTTCCTCAAATGTTTCTGTCGCTATAAGGATATCATCCATGAAGTTTGTGATGCATGGATTATTCAGAGGATCCAACAATTTTCTCATCATTCTAGAGAAGACACTAGGCGCATTCTTCAATCCAAATGGCAATCTGTTAAATTCATAGTGTCCCTCTGAGGTACTAAAAGCTAGATAAGGTCTAACCTCAGGCTTTACTGGAATCTGATAGTATCCTTTGCTCAGATCCACTTTTGAGAAATATTTAGCTTTATTCAGCCTGGCAAACAACTGATTTGTATCCGGCAATGGATCCACCTGACCTTCTGTGATAGCATTCAGTCTCCTGTAATCTATACAGAGTCTATGTTCTCCAGAGGGTTTTCTTAAGAGCACCACACTGGAACTATACGAAGATTCACTGTGTGAAATGATTCCTTCCTTCAACAAATAGTCTATCTCTTCCTTCAAGGCTTTCTCCTTAGCGAAAGGAATCGAATATGCCTTCATACATACAGGTGTGGGGTCTATAAGTTTCATATCATATTCCAATAAGTTTGTATGCCCCGGACGGTCCGTTAACACCTCTGTATGATCATCTAAAACCTGTTGCACTCTCTTCTTCTGATCTTTCGTTAAGTGTGTACTGATTTTCACCTGTGCAGCTGTCTCACAGGGGTGTAATGGATATTCAAATGATGAAAGTGGTTCCTTTTTCATCTCCATTGCAATAGACAAGGTCAACAAATGTGTCTCTTCCTGATTTTCTCTTTCCAAATATTTCTTCAGGAGATTCACATGATAGATTTTTTCTTTCCCCTTCTTATCTATCTTATAATTTGTTCTAGATACCTTCTCTAGAACTGTATATGGACCTTGCCATCCAATTTGCAACTTATTCTGACTACCGGGTAGAAGAAGCAGTACCTTCTCTCCCACAGCCAATTCTCTGTCTTTAGCTTTCTTGTTGTAATAGGCAGCATGTTTTTTCCTGGCTTGTCTCAAATTTTCATTGGCAAGTTTCCAGCCAGTTTTTAAACGAGTGGTCAGCTCATTCACATATTGGTATGAGGATGTAATATTTTCCTCTGCCTTTTCATCAGTCCACGTTCTTAACAGAGCTTCGAGTGGACCTTTTATTGGCCTTCCAAATAATAATGTTGCCGGGGCCATACCGGTGAACTATGGGGTACCTCCCGATAAGCAAAGAGGGCGGCGTGAAGGTACTGGTCCCATGTATCTGGTTTTTCATGTGCCAACTTTCTCAGGATCGACATTAATGTCCCATTAAATCTTTCCACTTGGCCGTTTCCTTGGGGATGGTACAGACTACAATGGAAGTGTTTGGCTTGAAAGATCCTGAAAACTTCTTCTGTTAGTTTCCCCTTGAACTGAGAGCCATTATCAGTCAAGATTTGGTTGGGAAAGCCTAACCTTGTGAAAATTGTGAGTAATGCCTCTGCCACATGTTTAGAATCAATAGATGACAGGGCTACCGCCTCTCCCCACATAGAACAGGTGTCCATCAGAGTCAGAATGTAGCTGTTCCTTCTCTTGGTTCGAGTGAGAGGTCCCACAATGTCCACGGCAACTCTCTCAAAGGGTGTTCCCACTATGGGCATTTCCCCTAGAGTTGCTGGTGCAGTCCAATGCTTAGGTGCTACTCGTTGGCACTCTGGACAGGATTTTACATATCTTTTGATATCTTCAGTTATTCCTGGCCAGAAATAGTGACAAGCTATCCGCTGTCCTGTTGCGCTGATCCCCATATGACCACTGAAGGGAATCGCATGCCCTAGTTCCAACACTTTAGTCCTATATGAAGTGGGAAGGACCAGCTGTCCGTGACCATTGGATTCAGATCCAGTCTTCCTATAAATCAACTTGTTCTTCATATAAAATTCTCCCTTGCCTGGAGGTGTATGACATTTGGGCAATTTCTTGAAACACGGCTTGAGTGTTTTGTCCTCCGCCTGTGCCTTCCTCATCTCATCTGGGTGAGTATTTATTGGAATATCCTCCTCCTTTTTAGACTGTGATCTGGTCTGCACCGTTGCCAATATCACAGGTCTCTTGGGATTCCCCAAGAAGACATATCTACACCCCAATATCAGAGGGTAGATTGGCTCATTTATCACTGCTGCTTTTATGATTCCTTCCACATATCGCGTTTTCACATTTATCCGGGCGATAGGGAGTGTCATTGTCGCTACTTCCTTGGTTGCAGCTTGAATCTCCACTGTTTCTGTGGTGTATTGATCTGCTTGCACCAGGTGAGAACTCACAACTGAATCATAATCTAAACCTGTATCATATAAGCACCTTATGGTGACTCCATTACAGATTACATCTTCACACACTGGGGGGTGGTACGGTTCCTGTAGTTCCGCAGGTTTGACCTTTTTTCCCTTCTATCCAGATGTCATAGCAGCACAATGAGGAGTTTTCCTTCTACAATTTTCGGTGTTATGATTGTCCATCCGACAATTCTTACACCACTTCCTTCATTGGTTGAAAGATTTTCTTTCATCAAATTTCCTTTCATCGAATTGTGGGGTTTTATTTTTATTAGTATACCGTGGCCTATCAAACTGGTGCTTACCTTTGTTCTGATCTCTATGATCAAATTTATTAAAGTTTTGTGGTGCCTTAAAATTGTCTACTTGTTTCTTTTTATTACCTGTTACCTCTGCTTGAGCTGCTTGATATCTTTCAGCAACATTTAGTAACTCACCCAGCCTCTCTGCACCTTGTTCCATGAGAAACTTTCTCAGGTCTGGAGCCATGGACTCTCTTAGTTGTTCTATAAGGATCATTTCCTTAAGATCTTGGGTTTTCCCCAGAGAAGTCCATTTCTCCAAGTATGTCTCTAACCGTGCAGAGAACTGGTGATATGTTTCACCTGACAGTAGTTTAGAATTCCTGAACTTTTTTCTATAGAATTCTCCATTCTTTTCATATCTTAACAAAAGAGCCTGCTTTAACATGTCATAATTGTCTTGATCATCTCTGCTCATTTTGGCAAAAACATCATAAGCTGTACCACGAAGCCCTTGTGATAACTTTAAGCTCCACCTTTCTCTCTCTAACCCATACGTGGTAGCTAACAGTTCATATCTATTTAGATAGCTCTCAATATCATCGTCTTTCTCAACAAAATGATTTAAATGAAAACTCATAGCTGAGGTTGAGGCTCCCTGACTAGCAGTGGCATCAGAGGTAAAGGGACTGGCACCATTTTCAGGAGCATGGCTTTGAAACTCAAACTCCCTTAGTCGTAACTCGTGCTTCCTCTGTAATCTCTTATCTACTGCTTCCCTCTCTGCAGCCAATCGCTTGTCTTCCCTTTCTGCAGCCTGCCTTCTTTTCTCTGCTTCCCTTTCTGCAGCCTGTCTCTTTCTTTCTGTAGCTTGCCTTCTTGCCTCTGCTTCCCTTTCAGCAGCCAATCTCTTTTCTTCTCTTTCTGTAGCTTGCCTTCTTTCCTTTCCTCTCTTTCTGCCTCCAATTGTAACTTCTTAGCCTCAGCCTCCAATTGTAACTTCTTAGCCTCAGCCTCTAATGCCCTAGCCTCTTTGTCAGCCTCAATCTGCAACCTCTTAATTTCTTTTTCAGCCTCTAACTTTCTTTCAGCCTCTTTTTCTAATCTTTTTTCTTCACGTTCAATAAATTTGTCACATTCAGTAGTGACATAAGCAATCATAACTTGCCCGTCCATTCCTAACTCTTTAGCAGCCTGCATAGCAGCAGATCGAAATTTTGCCAGGTCCGCCATTTTCTAACAGGCAAATGTATACAATATTTAACTAAACAATTTTATCTATGACTAATTAACTAAGGACAACCACAAGCACTGAGAGCTCAACCTTATTTTTCCACCCAAGAATACCTTTTTAATTTTTATAATTTCCAGAAGTGAATTACTCCCAATATATATGCTAGGGAAGGATTCAAAATGCCGGACGAGCCCCCAATATATGTGGTAAGTTGGGATTATATAAATATTTATAGGGGACTTAGTGTACTGACTGAGATCAGCTGTGAAGGTATCTGTATCTAATAAGTGTAGTGTGTTACAGATGACCTTACTTTGCTACCACATTTAGACCTCAATCAGACTTATTCTGGGCTAATGTGATGACTACGTTGAATGTCTAGGGTTATGATAGTGATGAAGTGTAAGTTCACAACAACAACAGACAGATAAACACTTTTATTTAAGATTCACAACACTTTACAACACGATGACAAGCACATACATATAACACTCTAGAAGACTAGCTTAAGTAAGTCAAGTGTTAACTTTTAAATTATGTATTAGTTTCTTTCAAGAATAGATATCCTGATCCAACTACAGAGTGAATCAGGAATCACAATCAAATGTAAACACAATGTCTATGTACAAAAATTATACAAAGGATCTTTGTCCTGACATAGAATATTATTACAATATGTGTGTAGTGTGTGCTCTGGTATTAAGAGGTAATACTGGCTTTTGAAGCTATGTTGTTGTTTGTCATCACGACTTCATGTGTTTGTTAATGGTGGAAATAATCTTGAAGGGTTCACAGTTCTTTTTATTTGTAAAACAATAACTGTCCCTCTTGCTTTAGTATTACAGTCAATTTTTAAAGGTGGGTTATACAAGGGTGAGCTGCTCTGGCTCACGAATTCTTAACTTATGAGTCGGCGGCAGGAAAACTGTCTCCTCTGCTCGCTTGCTTCTCAGTTATCTTGAACTACACCACTGGTCGATATCTTGGACAAGGAGTCTGCTGCCAGCCCTCTGGATCCAGCAAAACTCAGACCAGGTGCTGCTCTAATACTTCAGTACCACGGTCCCTGAAATAAGAAGGTTGTACCTCCTTCTTCAGAACTAATATATAATCTATTTCCACAATGAAGTACAGGACATTACAAACACAGAGTTCAGCGCTGTATGCCAACTACTAGCCTCTCATGTGACAATATACCAGTATTCCTCTCCCTAATGGTTACAACGCCTCTGCAAATCCAGCGTTAATTCCTTCTATACAATCGGATAGGTTTCATGTTACTATTTGGCAATCTCCTATATGCCAATGCAGTTATACTCCTCTCTGACAATCTTTTACATGGTGGAGCAATATCTAGACTTTGCCTTCTGTTTGCTACTGAACCACTCACATACAGACACAATTTATCATTTCATATTCAATTTTCATATTATATATATATATATACGAAATATGTCTAGCTTACCACAATTCATGGAAATATACACAAGTAACGTTGACTGGCGATGAATCTGGCACAATTTTGATCTGCCTTATCCCAGGCTTTTATTAGAATAATATTAGCGTGGTCTCAACGCACTTGCTTCTCACAAAATGTATTTTCAAAACTGGCCCTGAACTGACGCTTCTAATTGACTATATCGAACGCTCTAACCAATGAGACCATGTTTACAAGAGCCTTTGAAAAAACTTTACCCATCCTACCGTAACCATTAACAACCCTAATAGTATTTGCAGTCCGACTAATCAGGTTTCGCCTTACATATGACTACCGCCAATCAAATCGTATCTAACTTGTTGGCCTCATTTCCCCTAAAGCAGTGTTTTTCTACATGCCATTATGAGCAAATATGATCTTGTGCTGTCAGACAACCTCACTATAGTATTTTGGCTATAATTTATTAAGTACTAGACTATTTGCGTAACACATAACATATTCTTTGTCAGCAAGTCCTAAGGTACAAGAATATATAAATTTAATGGGGCCAAGTGGCTTCGTTCAACATATGTATTATTCTAGGATAGTCGTGTATTTGTTTTTTTATTTTTTTTCAAACCGCCACCTGTCCTGCCTTTTCGACTGTTCTGTCAGTATAAAGTCAGGATTTCAGACGTAAAACAGTATTGTGTCATGTTTCCTAATAAGCATTAAACATGTTTTTTAAAACCTTACCTCGTATCGTTAGTGTTTTTTTTATTACTGTTTATTTGAAAAAAAAACAGGCCTGCATGCCTTTCGCGTTCACTTTTTAATCGCGAGACGACGTGGAATTGGCATTCCTCCGTGCATCTCTCTCTCTCTCTCGCTTCTAAGCCCGTCTGTCTTTTAGGTTACGTAGTGTATATAATGACATTAATGTAATATTATATCTAGGTCATTAAGCAGTGTGTCTATCAAGGTCGTCCAAGAAATACAGTACCAGTTTTATTTTTAGAAACGCGTGTAGTTTATGCAGTATGCTTTTACTATCAAACGTGGAAGCGTTACAGTTATGCAGACGAAGTAGAAACAGGGGATCTCGGGTTCAGTCATTATGGCGTTCTACGACGCAGGTGTACGCTATTTAGGGAAAGCACTGGTCTTTCACCATTCTTCTTTCTTTATATTGAATTACTTCGTTAGGCTTTACATTTATTTTCTCATTTATATATGTGGATTAGAATTTTTCACGACAGCACTAGGTGTGAACCAACAAAGAATGAGAAGTCAGTAATCGACTATGCCATAGTGCAGATAAGCCAGAGATTGGAAATGACCACCACGTGTTAACAATTAAAAGAACAACTGGAGGAGTTACTCGGCCTAGGAACTGCCTAACATCCCGCAAGAAACTAAGTAAACGAACAGGAAAACGAGCTTTAAGACCTACAAGCTGAGAGAGCCAGAAGTGAAGATCAGGTATCAGGAGCTTATTGCTGCAGCAGTGAGAAACACATAATAACAACCGCCTGACCTGAAAAAACTCTGCCTGAAATTCAAGGACATCATAAAGACAACTGCAGCAGAAGCATGTGGCGAAGTTCGACTTGGGAACAAGCGAAAAAGGACACCTTGGTGGACAAATGAGGTAAAAGAGAAAATTAGAGAGAAGAAAATGGCATGGAAACAATACTAAGGAGCTAAAAACACAGCAGGAGGAACAGAGAAATATAGAGAATATGTGATACTCAGGGCAGAAGCAAAGGACGAGGTGTTAGCAGCAAAACAAAAGTCCTGGGAGGAATTTGAAGAAAAGCTAGAAAACGATGCAGAAGAACACCAGAAATTGTTCTTTCAGACCCTAAAGAACACGAGGAAGAAAAAACAGTGCACTCTTAAATTTATAAAGGACAAGGAAGGCAAATTGGTTACTGCCCCAAAAGAAGTAATGGAAAGATGGAAAGAATATTTCTCAGAACTCCTGGATGGAGAGCAAGGTCAAGTATCAGAAATGATAACCACTAGCACAGAAGAGAAAAAAACGGGGATAAAGATGACATAACGATGGAAGAACTGAAGGCGGCACTGGAGAAAATCAAAATTGGCAAAGCAGCAGGACATGATGGTGTGATAGGAAGGGGAAAGAACTGAGAGTGACAAGTAAGAACAATTACTTAGTGGTACTGCTCTGACAGTGTGCAGAGAAGAGAAGATCAGAGAGGAAGACTGAAATGCTAAGAACGGCCATTTCCATAACAAATAGTTTTTGGTACATGTCAAGCTGATGTAAGTGTTTCGCAAAATGTCGAACGCCAGCAGTTCATCCTGGTATGTAAACACTCGCATATTTAACGAGCGTGGATAGACAAAGAAAAGTGTTAGAACTGTAGTCCAGTGTCGGACGTGTTGACAATTTACTAGGAACAGTTTATAGCTAAGAATAAGTTACCAGCACTGGAAGTTTACCCAGACAATACTTCGAAGCTTACTTTAATAGATTGAGAACAGCCCATTAGTCAGTAGTGATGTGTAGTAGTGATGGGTGGATAGAATAACAAAGTAGACAGCAGAGATCCTGAGCTAATTCAAGAGATAATAACATTAGTTCCTGACCAGTGTAGTACGTGATGTAGGAGTGTCATCAATGAAGTCTCATATGTATATTTATTGATAATCAGGCTCGGAGGTAGCCAAGAATATGTTACTTGACAACTAATAAAGAACTTTGGTTGTCAGCTCTGAGTCGTCAAGTCCTTTCAAGTATTATAATTGGCAGATAATTGGATCTCATTCAGTGGTCATAGGAACAAGGTAGGCCACAAAGGTACGGCGCCTACAATTACAGCCAGCGAACATAAGACAGGGACAGTACGGTCATCATTAAGTCGAGAGCATACACAAGGGTCAACGGAACTCACAATCACAAAAATTAGAATCTTGGGATTTCCTATCAGCCATCATTTCCTTTATGGTGCCGGTGACCACTTGTGGGACAACTCATGTATGATCTATAATCGGGCACAATTTATTTGGTGCCAGTGACCACTTGTGGGAAGATTACATGTGTAACAAGACAGTGTACTTATCAAAACGCAGGCGATTGAAAAAACAACGTCGAGATCAACGAAGCGTGAATTCAAGTTAACGGTGAAAAAAACAAGACAGTTATGTGCCGAGACTTATGAAGAGCAGCCGTGCGTGACAAGGTCAACGAAGGAACCCAAGTCAACGGTGACGAAGATACATTCTTTTTACAACTTAATTCCACAGTCGGATACGAGTCAAACATCATCACACCAGAGTGATCCTTCTATGAACAGTGTAGCAAGTATCAACAACAGCCGCTCATAACACAGACGACAACAAGGAAGAAAGAACGAAACAAAAACAGTGTTACACTCAAGTCAGCAGTCCGGTAAAGACACATTCATCAGCAACCAACGTCCGGATACAGTGTAGTTAGTTAGTTATAATTAAGTAGTATTATTGTTTGTATACAACTTTGAACCTATTCGTGTATTATAATTTCTTTCATATTTTTAGTATAGAGATTTGCTATGAATAGCAATTGTTTTGTTACAACACCAAGATAATTAACCAGAGAATTTTTTTTTCCTTCAGAGCCCCAAGAAGTCCCACTAACATAAATTTTTTTTTATTTTCAGGGCTAAAAATGGAACAACAGACAGAAACTGTAGGCGTATTACGACAGATATCTGAGACATTGAATAAGTTAGATAAAAATAGCAAACTGACCAATGTAAAAGGTAATGTTGACACGTTTTCAGGTAAATCTACTGAATGTAAGGCCTGGCTCTTACAAATAGAGAGATATTCTTTATCTGTTCAGGCCTGAGACAATGAAAAGAGATTGTTAGCTTTTCTTACCAGCACACATTTAGTAGCCGATTTCATTAGAAGAAGGTTAGATATAGTGCCAGAGGAAACATGGCAAGACTTCAAACAGGAATTGGTGAAGAGATATGGAGAATTACAAGATGTACACCTAGGATGGCAGAAACTTAGAAAGATAAAACAAAGTAAAGAGGAAACAATACAGATGTATACTGATAGAATGTTTAACATCATTGAAGATGTATTGCCAGCTGAAACGATAGATAGACAAGGAATAGAAGACCAACTGATCGGTATTTTCGTAGACGGATTATATAGTGATGCCATCAAACTCCACTTAATAAGGAAAGATCATAAGACGTTAAAAGACACTATGGCTTCTGCCATTGCAGAAGAAAACATAAGGAGAAGGTTTGAGTTGAGAGTAGAACAGGCAAGGTTTGATGAAGAAGAACCTATGGAGATAATATAGGTCGTATATAAACAATTGTGGAAGAAGACAACAAACAGGTAGCAGGCTGTTGCAGGACATTGAATGTTACAATTGCCATCAGCGAGGACACAGAGCTAGCTTGTGTATATGGAGACCACCACGCAGGTATCAAAGCAGTAGGGATACACATATGGGTAGTTATCATGGTCCGCGACAGGCTACGTGCAGAGATACGGACGACACATGGTGTCAACCTCAATACACCCGCACACAAGGAGCACACTCATGCATGCACCGCACGAAGGCTTTCGACACGCCTCGGTACGGTAGTTACAGTTGTCAGGGAAAAGGCAGACCTACTCACATGAGAGAGACTGACAGGAATAGGGTGATAAATAGGTCACAGGAGAATAAGCAGGTACATATAGAAAGAAAAGCACGGATAAGGAAACAGAATGGAGATATATCAACAGTGAACGAAAAGTACCATACAGATCCGAGTTCGTGTTTGATAACAATAGGTGACAGAAAAATCAGAAGTCTCTTGGACTCAGGTGCTAGTGTTAGCTTATTAAGATTTGAGTTGTATAAACAGCTACGTCAGCCACCCAATTTGGAAAAAACACGCATGCAACTCACGTCAGTGTCAGGTGAAAGGTTAAAGGTGATGGGAATGTCAACGCTACGGTTTAACATTGGAACGAGGTCATTGATGCAAACTTTTGTTATAGTGAAAGGTATGTCACGGAATTGCATATTAGGCAGAGATTTTATGACGAAATACAGCGTAAGATTGTACTTTGGCATACAGAAGCTAAGAAGTCAGGACGAATACATTGACATGCAGGATAATATGCATATCGCATCAGCGATAAGATTACAGAAGCCGATCACTTTACGTCGGAATACGGTGAACATAGTCACAGGAAAAATTAAGAGGTCACCATATTATAAAATTGGACAGACGGTCAGAACAGTGGAATTCCAGGATGCAGACATAGCCGATGAACCATGCATAAACATGACGGAGGGGATAGTAGTGATAGGAAACAGGTCTCAATTTCCAGTTATGCTACTCAACACAGCAGCAAAGCATGTCACGATACCAAGAGGATTCATCGTGGGGAGAGTACAACACATGTCACACACTGAAGGCAGCAGACAAGGACAGGATAAATACAACGAAAGGAAAGATAGACATAGTGGTATCCGAGATAGGAAAACATACACTAGGAGGGGTAGCCAACAGTTAGGACGGGATTATATGAATACCAGTAATTGTCTAGCATGTAGAGAACAGCAACGCATGTGGAGGGAAAGAAGATGGAGCTATAGAAACAACAATCGCATAGAATGTAGGGAAAGAGACACAAGATGGAGAAACAATTGTCACAGACCGTACTACACATCCGATCGAGTACATAGGATAGAAATGGTTCAAGAAAAGAATCGATAACCTTGTTTTGAAGACAGACATACACATAGAAAGTTATATGAGACTGGAAGCAGTCAACAAAGAGATAGAATGCAGGGGACGAAATATACCACAGGTTAACATGAAGGATAGGATGAAGGAGATGAAGTCACAGCTAAGGACAGAAAAAGAAGACAAAAGAAAATTTAAAGACTTTATCACGAAACATCATGATGTATTTACGCTAAATGACATAGAAATACTAATCCGGGAAAAGAACCGAGCACACACCTTAGCACAAAGGAACATCAAGAAAGATTTTGAAAGAAGGCAAAGAAATGCAAATAAAAATGCAGTCGCACAGGAATTCAAGCCGGGAGACATAGTGTTCTATAGGAAACATGTTAGGAGTGGAAAACTAGACCAGAACTGGATTCCGAATTGGCAGGTGTTACGACGCCTTTCAGAAACAACATATCAAATATGGAAACATGACCAAAATAAAACCATCAAGGCGCATGTACAACATCTAAGGTTACAAACACAGAAACCTATAGACATACCACCGCAGGAACAGAACAAGAGGAAGACCCATTATGTAGTGGTACCAGAGGACACAGATGAGGCTACATCAGAAGAAAGTTCTCCAGAAGAGTCATACAGACCAAGAGCAGGTGGAAGTCGTATAGTCACTAGAGCGGAGATACATACACAACCGAAAAACCCAAACCAAAGATCTGGAATTTTTAACGATTCACAAAACAAACAGGAGAGAGGAAGAGAGAAAGATGGGGAAGACAAACAGGATACAGAGAGAAATAGACAGAGAGAGCAGACAGAAGTGGAAATAGAGGAAGAAGAGGAAGATGTACAGCGTAATCAGGCGAGAACGTCGGAGAGAGAAAAAGGTGACAGAACTATTCCAGAAGAATTAAGGAGGTTAAGAAATGTAAGAGATAACTCTGAGAGCGAAGAGGACATTCCGCTCATGGAATATATACAGAGACTGCAAGAGAGAGAAAATAGATTAGCAGAGCAAGAGAAACAATTACGTCAGATGCAGGAAGCGGAGAGGCAACAAGAAAATCAGCAGGAAATAGAGGAAATGGAGGAAAATGCACAAACAGACGATCAGGAGGACAGGGCAAGAGACATTAGACGTGGGAAGAAGAGATATTATACGTCATCCGACGATTCGTCAGAATACAATATGCCACTCGCGAAGTTAAGAAATACAGCACAAATGCAAGTACGCCCGAAGTGGAGAGGCAGACACAGGGAAATACAAGTAGAAGATAGATCGACACGAGGAAAGGGTCGGAAAACGATTAATGAGGTGGAAAATAGGAGCAGATGGACAATGACTCCAGAAGAGTTATCGATGTCAAGTGACTCGGACAGTATGTTGTCTGAGGAGAGTGACGAGTATCACAGACGTAGCAAACGGAGATTCCAGAGAAGAGAGATAAAGGAAGGGAGTACACGAAAGACGAAGAGATGTTGGTCGTCTTCAGACAATTCATCAGATTATAGAAGGCGCCTCGAAAAGTTGAGACAAGTAGAACAGGTGGATGTGGTGGATGTGAGATCTAAGAATAGAGATACTATGGAGGAGGATAAAAGTAGGGAGACGGGTCGAAGAGAATACTGACCCAAGACTAGAGACAGCAAGGAAAATAGAAGAGATAATCGTATAGAAAGAAGGAAGGATACAGATCGAGGGGATTTCCGATCTAAGAGCCGAGATATGCTGAGACATAGAAGGGATGATAGAAGAAGGAATACGGATCGAAGGGATTACCGATCCAACAGTCGAGAAGCTAAGGAGGAGGAGACAAATAGAAGCAGTAGTAGAATTAGAGAAACTACTAAGGATCGAAGAAGATACCGATCTAGTAGTAGAGAAGACTCAAAGACGAGAAACAAGGATAGAGAAGGTACAAGTAGAGGTCGAGGTAGCGACATGGAAACTGAAAGAAACTCAGGGAGCACGAAAAAGGAAGAAATTGAACATAGAGAAAAATCAAGGCAAACGATTGATGGTGTAAGAAGTAAGGAGGTTGAGAGAAACTCGGGAGATACACGAGATACAGAGGTGGAGAGGAAGCAAAGTGTTGACGAGGTTAGAGGAGCAGAGGAGACGCAAGATATAGATAAACAGATAGCGTTAGAAACGCTTAAGGCCAAGGAGGCCATGATGATGAAAATGTTTGAGATGATGAGTAAGTGAGATAAGGAGGGATAGGGGTGGCTATGTGAGGGAAGGCATAGCATAAGTTATACGGAACAAGGTGGCGGCGGTTGCTAGTCTTAAAGAGACACGTATGATTGGTCTATACCGCACTTAAGAAGTAAACTGAGTACACCTGACCAATAGGGTACTGCAGTATAGGAATAGATGAGTAAGAGAGACGAAAGAGTTAGATTTGAGGCCATGGTAGTATGGGCGAAATTATAGGAAAAGGCGTGGTGACGACGGAAGGAATAATGAAGATAGAGATATGGAGAAATAAGTGATGGTGAGAAATATTTGGAGATGAATAGAGAGTATAATTGAGAAATTGGAGAGCACAGTCCAATGAGGGAACGAGAGGTAGAGGAGATAAGGGTGAGAAGGAGAGAAGTAGAAAATTGCAGCGGGAGTCTAGTTGTGGGGAAACTAGATGCAATCAGTTTACACTGAACATATTAAGAAGCTGAGTAGATCTCAATGATAGACTACTGCATTAGACAGAGAATAATTAAGACTCGAGTGTAGAGAGGTCAGAGCAGAGGCCATGGGAGATTGGCGATAATAGTAGAGAAAGAAAAGACATGGGGAATGTCAGAAGAGATGAGGGGAAGGAAAATGGTGAAGATAAACCATGAGGAAAATGGCGAGTATGGGAGAATTGAGAAGCTTGGAGTATAGGAGTAATTAAGAAGCCAGGGTGACGGTGGCAAAAAGGTTGGAGATCGGAGAAGTCATAGGGGGATGACAGACAAGAGTATTTAGGGATACTGTTCCAGATAGAACGAATACAGTGGATAAGGGAGGAAGAGATGGCAGAGATAATGAAGTTTTGCGAAACCATAGAGATATAACAGAGAGATACATGGAGGGTACACATAAGTATGTTGGGAGAAGCCATGTGTAAATGGCAGAGATATAGAGAAAGGTTCTACAAGAAACCAAAATGTAACGAACATATAACGGAAGAATTATAAGTGAGACGACAAGAGGTAAATGTAAGTTCTGGACTGAACTAATATAGTAAGAGAAGGTTTACGAAAAAGGGCAGAATGTTATGAGGAACAGAAGAATAGGGAAGAAAGAGATTGAAATACACAAATACGGAAAGCAGGACAGATGAGTGCAGAGGCATGTGAAATAAGAGAAATAGAAAGAAGAGTTAGGAATAGATAGACCATACGGAAATGCAAGTAGTTCGTATTAGGGGACCACATAAGGTATATTTAGGTCCAAAAGATAGGTGGAAGTTTAGCCAGAGGGGATAGCAAGAATAAAGAATCAGTGACACCATGATGTTTAAATGGGTCACAAACGATTGTATATATTATAAATTTAGTGTAACAGGCAGTTACAGTATATTGTGTGAAAACATGTTAACTACAGAAAAAGTAAATAAGAAAGTGAGTACGGGTAGGATGATGTTCGGTAGGTCATGATGGAATGACTTACAATGGTAGACAAATAGATTTGGATATGACAGCTAATGTAAAAAATGTTGAGCTCAGAAACAAAGTAGGGAATGGTGAGGTTCAGAGTGAAAATGGAGTGTGAAAGATATAATAAATTGTGGATGTAAGAAGTGTACCAGGTATAAATAGGTCACAGTTAGTAGTGATTACAGATTATGTTTGGTGGCCAGCTTCATATGATTACAATATGATGAGCTAGTAGAATGATGATATATATTTGATTTAAATGTTTATGTATAGTAGTACTGGTCAAGGAAGTAGACATATTGAGTTTAGGGTAGAGGTAGGTGTAGTAATTAAGGAGAGAGAAAAATTTGTCCTCAGGGACAAATCTTTTTTTAGGATAGGGCAGGTAATGTGATAGGAAAGGAAAAGAACTGAGATATGACTAAGTAAGAATAATTTATGAGTAGTAAGACTTAGCTCTGACGTCACCGGAGCACGAGAAATGAGTGAGCTAAGTGAAGAGCAGAGATCACTCTTCAATGGTCGTCAGCTGAGAGCGGGTTAGAAATTAGACTAACCGTAACGACCATCTACCATGTTATGGACAGCTGAAGTGCCATGTTACTTATGGTACTGCTGCAGTGTGCAGAGAAGAGAAGAAGAGAGGAAGACTGATGCAAGAAATTTCCATAACAAATAGTTTTTCATGTCAAGCTGTGTTCGCAAAATAACGCCAGCAGTTCATCCTGGTATGTAAACACTCGCATATTTAACGAGCGTGGATAGACAAAGAAAAGTGTTAGAACTGTAGTCCAGTGTCGGACGTGTAGACAATTTACTAGGAACAGTTTATAGCTAAGAATAAGTTACCAGCACTGGAAGTTTACCAAGACAATACTTCGAAGCTTACTTTAATAGATTGAGAACAACCCATTAATCAGTGATGTGTAGTAGTGATGGGTGGATAGAATAACAAAGTAGACAGCAGAGATCCTGAGCTAATTCAAGAGATAATAACATTGGTTCCTGACCAGTGTAGTACGTGATGTAGGAGTGTCATCAATGAAGTCTCATTGATATATTTATTGATAATCAGGCTCGGAGGTAGCCAATTTGTGAATATGTTCCTTGACAACTAATAAAGAACTTTGGTTGTCAGCTCTGAGTCGTCAAGTCCTTTCAAGTATTATAATTGTCAGATAATTTGATCTTATTCAGTGGTCATATGAACAAGGTAGGCCAAAAAGGTACGGCGCCTACAAGTACAGCCAGCGAACATAAGACAGGGACATTACGGTCATCATTAAGTTGAGAACATACACAAGGGTCAACGTAACAACAATCACACAAGCAAAAGAATCTCTTAAGAATAAAAAGAGAGATCTACCACCTTATCTTTTAAAACTCCTCATGCTATACAGAGCTTCTGCAAGTCTTGCAGTAATTATGTGAGAGCGGCAAACCATAAGTCAGAAGAATTCAGGACCACTACTGGCGTAAGACAAGGTGATATCCTACCACCTTATCTTTTAAAACTCCTCATGGACGATGTCATCAAGGCATGTAAGGAGAGGACAGGAAAGTATTCAGTAGGGTACCGGAACATGAGACAGGTCTGTATTTCAGAGCTGACGATTGCTGATCATGTCGCCCTGATTGCTAAATTGGAGGCACATCTTCAATCCAACCTACAAGTCTGGAAGGGAGAGCTGAAGAAGAGAGGGATGATCATATGCAGCTCGAAAACAAAAACCATGGTGATATCACGAGAGGAAAGAAGAGAACAGGTCCTGGAGCAGGTCGACCATTTTAAATACTTTGGAGCTGTCAAAGGCCGGAAGGGAGGCATCAAAGAAGAGTTGGCTACCCGAAGAGCAGCAGCCGGGAGACGTTTTCAAGCCATATATCGAGTATACCTCAGCAAAAGAGAAGTTGGTAAGAAGACGAAGATGGCTGTATACTCATGTCCCACTCTTGACGTATGGATGAGAGTCATGGGGAATAACTACATCCCACAAAATCCAGATCCAAACCTCAGAATTGAGGTATCTGAGGAAGGTGGTTGAAATAACAAGAAGAAACATATCCGCAATCACAATGTCACGTGAGGGGTTAATATTGTTTAAAATATAAGATATCCTGGACACAAAGTTGTATCAGGTGATACCAGGATAGTGCCATATTAGAGACTGGTCTTATAAGCAATACCCCCTTTTCTGAAGAAAGTAAGAATGCATAGACATCAAAGGTAAGGTCAAGCTGTATAAGTTCCTAGGTAAGATAATAGTGTATTATCCTAGGTTACTAACTGCTCCTCTCAAGATCATCCCCTGTTTACAATGTTAAGCTCTGCTACGGGTATTAAACTAAACTATTAACCAACAAGAACTGTAACTTTACTTAAATAATCCAAGTACGTCTGTTGGTAAAACTTACAACTTATTTTGTACACGTTTTCTTTTCTTTGTGAAAATCTTTCACTGAACTCAACATTGATTTCAACACAACATTAATAAAATCACTGGTAAAATGTTCACAAACATCTACAGTCTTTAAAATTCATATTGATAGTTCTTCTTTCCTGACTGAACTTAATCTGGTTGTAGACTGTCTGTATTTTAGGATCAATAATAGTTCTCCAGTTACTGAATTACAGTCAATTACTGAATCTGAATGTGCGTATCTAGATGCACTGAATTGTCATCATTATCTACTGTCTTAGATGACGTAGTTATTGTGATCTATCTGGTTCTACACTGGATAGTAGCCTTGTATGGGCACTTATCTGTTCTACTTGTTTTTGACGCCTGTCACACTTCTGTTCTGGAAAGAAACGATCAATTGTGTTTCCTCCAGGCAATAGGTACTGGGTGGCTGTCCGTATAGATTTAAAAGGCGCTCGCACCACTAGTTCCTTCAGTTGTGGCTGGCTCTTTAAAGGTGTACTATTATTACAGGATGTCACCTGAAACACAATTTGTTAACCACTGTATTGTCTATCTCTATCTCTCTATTCCCAGATGTAGGTGAGAAGAGACCGTTTCAGACAGGGTGCAGGTAGACGCATATGGCATAATAGACCAGTAATAACACAATTTATTTCACCGTTAATACCATCCTTCTCCATTTCCTTGGTTACAGCTATCTGTCTTTTATTCGCCTCCATACAGTTATTAGGTTTTGTAGAAAATAATATGTGATGTCTTAAACAATACAGTAATGCAATCTCTTTCATCCTTTTCCTTTGTTCCTGGTGTGTGTCCATTCCTTCAAGAAATAATTCTTTAAATGCTTTTCTAAACCTATTAACACACTTTCCGCTGCCATTCTCAATTTATTTGAATATACACAGGCTTGGTTTTGCCTCCAAAAATTACATAATGGTTTAAAACACATCTACGCACTTCCTAACGCACAGTTTGATTAATTCATTAGAAATAGGTCTATATATATTGTTACATTAAGAATAGTATTGTAATTTTATATCATGAACACGCATAGGCTATAACCAGTTAATTTTGCGGTAATATGTCTCTCTGTGTTAAATCGTGTGTTTGCACGGGTTGTCCCTCTGTTTGAAAGCTACATAATTAATGCGTCATCGGTAGTTAATGACGTAATGCGTTCTGCACTAATTTATGCTAACGGGTAAGATTCGTGGCCTTCCGTGATTTGTAGTCTTCGAGATAAGACGTATTATATTCAAGCTCCTAATATCTTGTGGAGAAAGAGCTCCAAGTGGCATATTATATGTTTCGAAGGCCTCCACTATTATTACCATGATGAATCAGTACTTAGCGAGAAGTTCGTGATAACTTAAGAAGTACTCAATATATAATTCTACGTCTACATTGTCTGACCCACATTAATTGGGTGGATTTAACCTCTAATACAGCGGCCAGAAATGAATGGTTAAGACGAGACTGTTGAAGAATTCGATGATATGTATGCACGATATGCCATGCCATTTATATGATACAGTCTAGCTGTTAATGGTCATACAGTATGCTCTCAGATGCAGAAGGCAAAGGAAGTCCCGTTGTCAGACTATCGCTCTTACTCTAGTTTTTGGAAATTTCATGGCCTCCTTCCTAACGAAGGCAATGATTTATATAGGTCATGGCCAGACGACACGGAAAACAGTAATGCTGAAGTGTGTTGCATTCTCAAATACCGGCGTACTTTTGTCTACACGTGCGTGTATGGAAAATTAGGAATGTAAATATCTTCCTTAGTCCTGGACCGATTTCCTTCATTTTAGGCTTAAAATACGCCCTGGATTATTCTTTATCTTTCTACATAATTGTCTTTTCTTTACATAAATCCATCTTTTCATAGGCGTAGCCTAAACAGCAAAATTTTCGACTTGCCTGATGTATCGATGCATTCCACTCGAGACTTCTCCATTCGTAAAATGCTTTTCGCAGAAGTCTTTACACCTACTTATCAAAGAATATTCCTATTATTAAATTACTGACCTCTTCCATGTTGTACCTCGCTCATGGTGCTATGATTTAATTCCATCCCCAACTGGGTTACACAGATTTGAGACTGTCCATTGTCAATGCCTAATACTATTGTAAACAAACGAATAAGGACGCTGTTTCATTGGTCCGTCTAACTTACACTGTTATAAAGTATGACGTGCCGTTGTGGTATGAATGACGTGTTGTGAATCCGAATTCACAACACACGCGATACGTCAAGGCCTAAAAACCTAACCGTTGCAGACCTAAGTAGAACAGTCCCAACTGAGATGGTTTGGCTATGTCTGCGGAATAGGAGAAGATCGGCTACCACGGCAAGCATGTGAAACTAAGAGCCAGGGATCCAGACCACCCGAGCGACCCAAAGTCCGCTGGGAGGACAACATTAGACGATCTTTGAAGGACCAAGGATTAGAATGGAACCAAGCCAAGCGGAAGACAGTCGATGGAATAGTATGACGCTCCCTTTTACAAACCTCTACACCTCACGGTAGAAGAGGAATAACTATGTAAGTAAGTACGTCTGTCCAAACCTAGGTTCGACCTGTTCAAAAAGAGTAAGCCTACTCTGAAGCCTACTTGTGGAACAGCCTTCCACACCACATAAAAAACCTACCTACACAATACTCTTTCAACAAAGCACTTTTCAAACACTTCATCAACACCGATTATCTACCCCCACAGAAGCAGCATTTGTCTGTACACATCTCTTCTATAAGTCAGCCTTTCTTTTCCTCTTCCGCTCGTTATTGTCTAAGTGAATAATTTGTTTTATATCCATGTGGTATTACTATATAATGTAATGTATGTGAGAATGTACATGCATAGCACTGTACCTTTGAAATAAGTAATGTATTTGTTTGCTTAAATGTGATGATGTGTATGAGAATGAGCAGAAATTCATTTTTTACTGCTCGAAGATATTTTTTGCTACATAAGTGCGTAAGAAATTATTTTTATTATTTCATTTTCCCTCAATAATTTACGGAAATAGGCGAGAATGTGTTTATGTAATTTTTGTATTAATGCCTAATGACACATTCAAAAATGCAGATTAATTGTTGATGACCGCATGAGTGAGTGTCGGCATAAAGAATGAAAGATAAAGGGCTAGATGGTCGGACAGACTTGGGTCCTCAATTCTTTACTACTGATTCTGCTCTGGGTTAAAGAGGGCAAAGAAATAACACCAAGTCTCACCCCATTCAATAGCAGACTGCCAAATACTTCACGAGTTCTGATACCATGCCATCCAATCTGATTATGTTCGAATTCGTGATCCACTGTACGGATTTCTGTATTTGATTTAATTTGTTCGATCGTTTGTTCAAAAAATTCTCTGTTGTTCATACTTCTTACATTTTAACAAGAAATGTTCTATATTATTGTCTTTAAGACATCCTGTACAGTAAGGATCTTCTATTCTGAAATAGAACAACTGTGCTGTTGTGTATAATATGACTACCGCCAGTAGCTCGGCCATCTTGTCGCTGTGCACCAAAATCGTTTGCAATCTCTGATATGTAAATAGGTACATTAGTTTCCGTTATCGCTGTTGTAAATGACTGATTATAAATCTTATTGTTCATCACTGTCAACTTACTAGACTCACCGTCTGGTGTCTTTTCACACGACAATGGTACAACCTGCCATACATTCTTATCATGTGTTTTATCACGTCTCTTATCCTGTGTAACCTCCCATTTATTATAGATAAATTTAGTGTACTCGTCATCATAATTATCTTTTTTATGGAGAGCTTTTTTTCGTTATCAGTGGCTAGACAGAGAAATTCCCGAACACCAGACACATTCCCGATTATGAGGTCAAAGGGGGATCCAGCAAAAGACAGGCCGGAACCCTGCCACATGAAAATAGTGTACATATTGAAATATTAGCGGTTCGGTAAATCACCCAAAAGTAATACATATGGCATATAGCCCGGCATGAGAACTGTTGTCAACAAAGGATCGACTAACGCCTATAGTGGTACTATCTGTATCTCAGAGCACAGAGACAGGGTGATTATTCACCAACCCAGACTGCACCTGTAATTCATCAGTCATATATACCAATAATATAACTGGTAAAGAATGTCCGTACGATAATCTAGTTATCGCACTCGGCTCAAACAACTTACTGCATTCTGTACAGTTTGCGTGATTTTCCAAATCAACACATCAAGCATTAGCATTATTAACAACCTCATTAACATTATCACTATAACGTAGGTTATTATGTTGTGACAGGCATGAATTAGCATTCCGTTCCCTGGTACAAGAACGTTTAATCTTGTTTCTATCAAAATTGATAGTACCTTGTTGCATTTGTTTATCTGAGCGTTCATGTTGGCATTTACATCCCTTACATCCTTTACAGTCTTCCGAAGTTGGGGAATATTGTTGTCTCGTATATTTATCATTATATGCGGCACCTGAAAATATTTCCTTGATACTCTCTATTGTGTGTATAATATCCCCGTGAAGGAGATGTACGAGGCGTTAGATTACATCGACTCCTATATCAATGTGTGGGTCTTCTAAGAGAATATCTATCTGCACTGTGTGTACGTGATCAGAATGGATGTTCTGTATGTGGGCGAAAGGCCGCGCATACTGGTAGTTCGTCTGTTATGTTAACTTACTCACAGACTTAGTAGGATGAGCAGTCATATATTGCCTCTCAAGTGTTTAAATCTCGTAAGGATTGAACTTCTTTCTTTCATGAAGATAGGCAAGTATTTCATCACTACAAGAGAACATAACTTTATCACGTAAAATGAGATCGATTACTCCATCAGAACTCTTGTCAATACCTGACAAGTCTATCCATCTATTCAGACATATTTTTACGGCTGATATGAAATCTCTAAAGTCTTTGCCCGGCTCTGGTGACAAGATTTTAAATCTTTTCCTATAACCTTCCTCGTCAAGAAAAACTGTTCGTATGAGGACTGCCTCGACTGACTCATTGTCATTGATACATTTTTCATCCAAACTAAAAATAACATTTAAACTTTCACCAGTGAGATATTCTGCTAAGTGTGAGGCCAACACCTGTTTTTGAGGATTTTGGTTTCATTGCACTTTTGCTCAAACATCATAAGGAAATATGATGTATCATCCACTGCTGGTACAATGTCTGGTAATCTCAGCTTAATATTATTTTCTTTCTTTTAAGAGCTGCTTCTATCCTGAGTTGGATCCCTGGCCTGTAATGTGAGTCGTAATTTTTCCAGCTAAAAAGGTCTTATCAGCTTCAAGTTGTTTTAATTTCTCCAATTTATAATCATTGTGTAATTTATCTCGTGACAAGTCTTTCTTCTTTTTTTGATTTCTCTCTTTCAAGATTTTCGTGTGTTTTAATTTCTCTCTTTCAAGATTTTCGGCTCTTTCTAACTTCTCTCTTTGAAACTTTGAAGCCTTTACTCACTTTATTGTCCATTTGTGACTGCACATAATTCTTTAGGGCCCTTCCTTCCAAGGGAAGTTTCCTGCCTCGTTCTGTAAAGGTGAATTTTTCTTAGGCATGTTGTGTGAAAAGAGGACAATTTTGACATTTCTTTCTCTGTGACTCTCCAGCATTCCGCACCATAGAGAAGCACAGAAAGCACGCAACTCTGGTATAATCTTAATTTTTGCTTGTGCTGTATTGGGAGGACTTCCAGATGTTATTTAGGCTAAAGAAGGCTGTTCTTGCCTTATTCATTCTGATGTTGATGTCTTTGCCTGCCCCACCGTCTGGTGTTACTATGCTTCCTAGGTATGTGAAGGTATCTGTCTGTACCAGTTGCTGATTCCTTACTGATATGGGCTCAGGGTTGCTCACATTGAGCGTCATGACCTCAGACTTCTTTAAATTGATGTTCAAGCCCACCTGTTGGCTAAATTTATTAAGTCTATCCGTTTTTTCCTGGATGTGTTGATGTGAATGTGCCAGCAGTGCAATGTCATCTGCATATTCCAGATCTTCCAATGTTGAAAATGTAGTCCATCTTATTCCTCTTGGACTGCCCTCTGTTGTCTAGCGCATCACCCAGTCTATGACTGTTAAAAATAGAGTGGTTGATAAGGGGCATCCCTGTCGTACTCCTGTCTTCATCTCGAAGGTTAGGCTGCTCTGCCCAACACTACACGTACAGTTGGCATAGAGGCTTTTTATAATTGACACTATGCAGCTTGGAATTCCATAAGCCCTCAGTATTTTCCATAGACTGTCCCTATGTATGCTGTCAAAAGCCTTTTCAAAATCAACAAAATTTATGTAAAGCTGTCTTTACCATTCTGAGCACTGCTCTATAATGTTCCTGAGAGTGAATATATGGTCTACACATCTTCTGTTCTTTCTAAATCCTGCTTGTTCTTTCCTCAGTTTGTAGTCTACTGCCTTTGAAATTCTCTGTATAATTATCCTGCCTAGTATTTTGCTGGGAACTGAGAGAAGAGTGATTCCTCTCCAATTATTGCAGTCTGAAAGATCTCCCTTCTTGGGCAATTTGACAATTATTCCTTTGTTCCACTCTGATGGTGTTGTCCCCGTTTTCCACACTTGTGCAAATAGTGGTTCTAATAGTTCTGCTGCTAGCTCAGGGTCTGTCTTAAATAGCTCTGCATTTAAGTTATCATGGCCCGGAGCTTTACCGTTCTTTAACCCTTTGATTGCTGTGATGATTTCTTCTTTTCGTGGAATGTCTGTATTTACATCTAGATCGTTTTCAGCCTCAGGAACATTCAATTGTGTCTCTGGTATTTCCTTGTTCAGAGTTTCTCTGAAGTGCTCTGCCCATCTTGTTTCCTGTCCCTCTGCTGTCTTAATGAGATTTCCTTGCTTATCTCTTACTAATGTAATATTGTTTGCACCTTGTTTTCCGCTGATGAATTTAGTTATTTTGTATACTGTGCTTTGTTCATTTCTCAGTGCTGCCTCTTCTGCCTGTTTTGCAAGATCGTCTAGGAAATTCCTTTTGTAGGCTCGGGTTTGGCGTTTAACTTCCCTGTCCAGTTGACTGTACTGTTCGCTATATAGTTGCTTTAACCTGGGGGACTTCGCTTCTGTTTTCTTTCTTTTCATTTCCTTTCTCATCTTCATGGTGTTTAGTGTTTCTGGTGTTATCCAGTCTTGCTTCTTCCTTTCCTGGAATCCTAAGCATGATTTGCTACTTTCCTTATATATTGTTGAAATGGTGTTAAAATTCTGGTCTATATCATCAGTCAATGTCTTTTCCTGGCTTTTGGCAAATTGATATCGTTTCTTAATGTCGGCCGCAAAAGCTTTTCTGGTAAGGGGGTCCTTCAATTTGCTGATGTCAAACCTTTTCTGTGTAGTTACAGTTGGTCCAGCCCTTCTTAGTTTCACTTTCAGTTTTGCAACTACTAAATGGTGATCGCTTCCCACATCTGCACCTCTTCTTACCTTCACATCTTGTAATGCATGTCTCCATCTACCGTTAACCATGATGTGGTCTATCTGGTTTCTGTCCCGACCATTTGGTGATTCCCATGTTAACTTGTGAATTTCCTTATGTGGGAAAAGTGTTCCCCCAATGACCAGGTTGTTAATGCTACAGAAACTTATTAGCTTATCCCCATTTTAGTTTGCTATTTCGCTGCCGCATTTCCCCATTGTTCTTTCATTATATGTATTGTGTGTACCAACTTTCGCATTGAGGTCTCCCATTACTATAACAAGATCATATCTAGGTGTGTCCTCCATTTCTTTCTGCAGTTGTTGATAGAATTCATCCTTGACCTCCTCATCGCTATCATTCGTTGGTGCGTAGCATTGTATTATTGTAGTGTTGGTGAATCTCCCTCTCAATCTCAATCGTATCAGTCTGTTGTTGATGGGTTTCCATTCCAGTAATGTCCTTTCTATCCCTTTCTGTAGAATAATAGCTACGCCTTCACTGTGCTGTCCATCCTCTCTTCCAGAGTAAAGTACTGTTTCTCCTGTTGCTGTTTTAACTTTTCCTGCCCCTGTCCATCTGCTCTCGCTTATCTCCAGGATGTGTAACCTATAGTTTCTCATTTCTGCCGCGACCTGTCTTAGTTTACCTGTCTCGTACATTGTCCTGACATTCCAAAATCCTATTCTTGTATCCTGTTTTGCGGTCAGGACATCCGTTTTCATGTCAGTGGCTTCCTTTCGGCTTTCACCACTGACAGTCATACGAGCCACAGACTCCGAATGTCCATCCCGCAGCAAAGTTTGTTCATTTGATGTTGTTTCCGTAACTTCATTATTTTTTTACATAGACAGGGGTGTCAGCCCTATGCTAAAACCCCCAACCTGGAGGACCAGGGTACCAGCTTTTGTCTGACCCCTACCCACACAGACCAGTCCAGCTTGGTTGAACCTACCAGGAGTAAAACTCCCACTGGCATAGCTCTGGGGATTGTCAGGGTACGCAAGCTGCCATACCGCTAAAAGGTATAGGTACCATTGATGGCAGATCTTATTGACTAGAAAGAACTAATGCTGGAATTGCAGAGGCGTAGTAACCATTAGGGAGGAGTATACTGATGTAAATTGTTTCAGATGAAGCTAGCAGTTGGCCTACCGCTCTGAACTCAGTGTTTGTTATGTATTGTGTTCAGTGTGGAAATAGATTATAAATTAGTTATGAAGTAGGAGGTACAACCTTATTGTTTCAGGGACCGTGGTCCTAAGTTATTGAAGCAGCACCTGGTCTGAGTTTTGCTGAATCCAGAGGCTGACAGCATACTCCTTGGTCCAGATAGCGACCAGTGAGGTGTCTCCAGAACACAGGAAGCAATCGAGCAGAGGAGTCTTTTCCTGCCGCCATCACGAAAGATAAGCTTCTGTGGCCAGAGTAGCTCAACATTATGTGCCCCCCCCTCAAAAATTGACAGTATATTTAACACAGAGGGACAATAAACTGTTGCAAATGACAGGAACTGTGAACTTTTCCCAATACTATTTCCAAGATAATCAAACACTTGAAGTCATGATGACAAACAATAAACTAGCCTGAAAAACAAAACCAGTATTACCTCATATTACTACTTCACAACTTACACACATAGGATAAGAATAATAAAATATGTCAATACAAAGATTATATTTATAAACTGTGTACATACTACTTGTAATTACATTTGATTGTGATTCCTGGTTCACTGTGTAGTTGAATCAGGATATCCATTATTGAAAAGAATCATTACATATATATTTGAAACTTTACACTTGACTCATTTAAGATAGTCTTATAGAGTGTTATATGTGTGTGAGTGTCACAGTGTTGTAAAGTGTTGTGGATTAAATTAAATTGTTTATATGTCTGTTGTTGTTGTGACTTACACTTTATCATTTTCATAACCCTAGACATTTAACGTAGTCATCACAATATTCCAGAATAATTCTGACTGAGGTATAAATGTGGTAGCAAGTAAGGTCATCTGTAATACACCACACTTATTAGATACAGATACCTTCACAGCTGATCTCAGTCAGTACACTAAGTCCCCTATAAATATTTATAACATCCCACTTTACCACATATATTGGGGTCCTGTCCGGGATTTTGAATCTTTCCCTATTATAAATATTGGGGGTAATTCACTTCAGGGAATAATAACAATTTAAAAGGTATCCTTGGGTGGAATTAAATAAGGTTGAGCTCTCAGTGCCTGTGGTTGTCCTTGGATAATTAATTACAGATTGTATTGTTTATTTAGACATTATATACATTTACCTGTTAGAAAATGGCGGACCTGGCCAAATTTCGATCTGCTGCTGTGCAGACTGCTAAAGAGTTAGGAATGGACGGGCAAATTATGATTGCTTATGTCACTGCTGAATGTGACAAATATATTGAACGTGAGGAAAGAAAATTTGAAGCTGAAAGAAAGTTAGAGGCTGAAAAAGAAATTAAGAGGTTGCAGATTGAGGCTGAGGCTAAGAAATTGGAGGCAGAAAGAGAAGAAAAAAAGGCAGAAAGGGAAGCCGAGGAAAGAAGACAGGCTGCAGAAAGGGAAGACAAGCAATTAGCTGCAGAGAGGGAAGCATAAAAGGAGGAGAAGAGATTACAAAGGGAACATGAGTTACGACTAAGGGAGTTTGAGTTTCAAGGCCATGCTCCTGAAAATGGTGCCAGTCCCTTTACCTCCGATGCTACTGCTAGTCAGGGAGCCTCAACCTCAGCTATGAATTTTCATTTAGATCATTTTGTTGAGAAAGACGATGATATTGAGAGCTATCTAAATAGATATGAACTATTAGCTACCACGTATGGGTTAGAGAGAGAAAGGTGGAGCTCAAGGGCTTCGTGGGGCAGCTTATGAAGTTTATGCCAAAATGAGCAGAGGTGATCAAGAAAATTATGACATGCTAAAGCAGGCTCTTTTGTTAAGATATGAAAAGAACGCAGAATTTTATAGGAAAAAATTTAGGAATGCTAAACTACTGTCAGGTGAAACCTATCACCAGTTCTCTGCACGGTTAGAGACATACTTGGAGAAATGGACTTCTCTGGGGAAAACCCAAGATCTTAAGGAAATGGTCCTTATAGAACAATTAAGAGAGTCCATGGCTCCAGACCTGAGAAAGTTTCTCATGGAACAAGGTGCAGAGAGGCTGGGTGAGTTGCTAAATGTTGCTGAAAGGTATCAAGCAGCTCAGGCAGAGGTAACAGGTAATAAAAAGAAACAGGTAGACTATTTTAAGGCACCACTGAACTTTGATAAATTTGATCCTAGAGATCAAAACAAAGGTAAGCACCAGTTTGATAGGCCACGGTATGACAATAAAAATAAAACCCCACAATTCGATGAAAGGAAATATGATGAAAGAAAATCTTTCAACCAAGGAAGGAGGTGGTGTAAGAATTGTCAGATGAACAATCATGACACTGACCGTTGTAGAAGGAAACCTGTGTATATGGCCACCCTTCAGGTCAGGTCGACCTCAAGAAAGGAGGAGGATATTATGTTAAATACCACTCCAGAAGAGATGAGGAAGGCACAGGCTGGGGATAAGACCCTCAAGCCTTGTTTTAGGAAATTGTCAACTTGTCATACAACTCCAGGCAAGGGAGATTTTTACATGAAAAACAAGTTGATTTACAGGAAGGCCGGAACTAGATCCAATGGTCACGGACAGTTGGTTCTTCCAAAGAGATATAGGGCAGAATTAATAAGGAGCCTACATGTGAAACAAGATGGGGACCATGAGAAAATTGGTACCATCATCCAAAAGGTGGCTCACAATTATTATTGGCCAAGGCAAGGTGGGACATTGAGAATTTTGTAGAAAGGTGTAGCATAGCACATGAGGGAACACCCACAAGTGGGAACATTGACCAGGACCTAGACACGCCACGGGGAAAACGTAGGCCTGACAATACAAAGAAAAATAAATTTGATAAAGTGGACCAAATGGAATGGGAAGCCCCTTTTCACGGACAAGCTTCAATTAACTGTTTTACAATGGCCACGATGCAGAGAGTGCAAAAAGATGTCTTACCCCAGGATAAGCCGAAAATCCCTCAATCGGACTTAAACAAACTGGAGGAAGAGGATGTAGAGAGGAAATCTCTCATCAAGAATTCTAAGTGGGGAGAAAGCCCCAAGAAAAAAATTTGTTGCGGTCGTTTTGTGCATGATAATTCTGGGAAGAAAAATCATCACTATAGCGCTTCGAGTGGAAGAGACCATACCCGTGCATGGACAAATAGGTCCACAAAATTAAAGGTCCATATGTAACGCTGTTAAGAACGTGGACTGATGAAAAGGCAGAGGAAAATATTACATCATCCTACCAATATGTGAATGAGCTGACCACTCGTTTAAAAACTGGCTGGAAACTTGCCAATGAAAATTTGAGACAAGCCAGGAAGAAACATGCTGCCTATTTCAACAGGAAGGCTAAAGACAGAGATTTGGCTGTGGGAAAGAAGGTACTGCTTCTTCTCCCCGGTAGTCAGAATAAGTTACAAATTGGATGGCAAGGTCCATATACAGTTCTAGAGAAGGTGTCTAGAACCAATTATAAGATAGATAAGAAGGGGAAAGAAAAAAATCTATCATGTGAATCTCCTGAAGAAATATTTGGAAAGAGAAAATCAGGAAGAGACACACTTGTTGACCTTGTCCATTGCAATGGAGATGAAAAAAAGAACCACTTTCATCATTTGAATATCCATTACATCCCTGTGAGACAGCGGCACAGGTGAAAATCAGTACACATTTAACGAAAAATCAGAAAGAGAGAGTGCAACAGGTTCTAGATAATCATACAGAGGTGTTAACAGACCGACCGGGGCATACAAACTTATTGGAATATGATATGAAACTGATAGACCCCACACCTGTCTGTATGAAACCCTATTCGATTCCTTTTGCTAAGGAGAAAGCTTTGAAGGAAGATATAGACTATTTGTTGAAGGAAGGAATTATTTCACACAGTGAATCTTCGTATAGTTCCAGTGTTGTGCTCTTAAGGAAACCCTCTGGAGAACATAGACTCTGTATAGATTACAGGAGACTGAATGCTATTACAGAAGGACAGGTGGATCCATTGCCGGATACAAATCAGTTGTTTGCCAGGCTAAATAAAGCTAAATATTTCTCAAAAGTGGATCTGAGTAAAGGATACTATCAGATTCCAGTAAAGCTTGAGGTTAGACCATACCTAGCTTTTAGTACCTCAGAGGGACACTATGAGTTTAACAGATTGCCATTTGGATTGAAGAATGCCCCTAGTGTCTTCTCTAGAATGATGAGAAAATTATTGGACCCTCTGAATAATCCATGCATCACAAATTTCATGGATGATATCCTTATAGCAACAGAAACATTTGAGGAACACATTGACTCTCTGAATTTGCTGTTTAATCGACTTAGAGAAGCGAATTTAACAGCCCGACCAACCAAATGTTGCGTTGGATGTAAAGAATTAGAATTCTTGGGACACACAGTCCATCAGGGAAACATGACCCCTGACCCCAAGAATTTAGAGAAACTAAAAAAAGCCCCGAGACCACAAACCAAGAAAGACGTGAGATCCTTTGTCTCATTATGTGGTTTCTACCAAAAGTATATCAAAAACTTTAATTCCATATGTGCACCGTTAACTGATTTGACACGTAAAAGAAATCCAGATCGAATTACATGGACACCACAATGTGAATTGGCTTACCAAGAATTGAAGGAAAAGCTCACAAGCAAACCTATTTTGAAATTACCCGACTTAAGTCAAGAATTCATTGTAAGAACGGATGCCAGTAATATCGGGCTAGGTGCGACACTGCTACAGAAATCAGATGCATTGGATGGGGAATTAAGCCCAGTGGCATATGCTAGCAGAAAGTTGAATAAAGCTGAAACCAACTACTCAACTAGCGAAAAAGAATGTCTTGCAGTAATATTGGCGATAAAGAAATTCAATATTTATCTGTATGGGAAGGCATTTAAGTTGCAGACGGATCACAAACCCTTGTCGTTTCTAGCGCAGGCTAGGCATGAAAATTCTAGGTTACTCAGATGGTCCTTACTTATGCAGCCATTTGAGTTTAGCATAGAGTATATATCTGGAAAAACCAATCTGGGAGCGGATTTTTTAAGCCGACATCCGTGTGATGAGAATCACCGTAAGCCCCAGAAATAATAATAAATTTCTCTATGTGTATATAGAATTATAGACTGACATATAACGTCTGTTTTAAGAGGGGAGAATTTGTCGTGAAAAACATTTAAATCCACATATATAAGATTAAAAGGTAGAATGTAAAGCACTAACACATAAATTCAATCCAAAAACTAAAATCTAAAAAATGCGTAAATCCATATATAAAAAAAAAAAAAAACAAAAGGTAAATGTAAAGCCTAACACATAAATTCAATAAAAGGAAAGAGAAATGGTTAAAGACCCGTGCTTTCCAATAGCGTACGCCTGTGTTAATAGAACGTCATGCTAGTTGAACAATAAAAATCCCTGTTTTATGCTTCGTCTGCATATTCTCACGCTTTCACGTTGATAGTAAAGCCTACTGCATCAATACACGCTTTCTACAATAAAACGTGTGCTGTATTTCTAAGAAAACCTTGAGCTAGGCACACTGCGTAATGACCTAAATTAATACTTCCATTAATTTCATTTTATACACGGCGTGATGAAAAGACAGATGAACTTAGGATAGAGAGAGAGAGGGCTGAAAGCAGGAACGCATGCAACACTAACACGCGTCTCTCGATACACAATTAATGCCACCCTCCCCGCGTAAGGCCAGAAGCACTAACTTTTTTCAAATGGACAGTGATAAAAAACACTACCCATACGAGAGTTAGGTTTAAAAACCTGAAAAATTCTTATTAGGAAATATGACATTATACTGGTTTACGTCTGAAAGCCTGACAGTACCCAGACACCACATCGTATCGAAGTGAACGGGAGGTAGAAGAAAATGCATATTTTGAACGCAGCCCCTTAGCCCCATTAAATTTATATATTTGGGTTCCGTAGGACTTGCTGACAAAGAATATGTTAAGTGTTACGCAAATAGTCTAGGAATTAACAAATTATAGCCAAAAGAAAATAGTGAGGGTGTCAGACAACACCAAATAATAATTGCACAGTGGCATGTTTTGAAACCACTATTTTACGGGAAATGGGCCACCATGTAAAATCCTATTTGATTGGATAGAAGTAAATGTAAGGCTAAACACGATTAGTCGGACTATAAATACTAATTTTGGTTGTTAGGGGAAACGTGAGAAGGGTAAAATTTTTTGAAAAGCTGTGTAAACATGGCCCGATTGGTTAGACCCGCCAATATAGTCAATTAGGAGCGTCAGTTCAGTGCCACATTTTAAAATAAACTTACTAAGAAACAGTGCGTTGAGATTCAGATCATATTTTTCTAAATAAAAGTCTGAGACAGAGGCAGATCGGAATTTGTGCCATATTCATCGCCAGTAAACGTATTTGTGTATTATTTCCATGAATTGTGGTAAGCTTGACATATTTGATATTTTTTTAATGAAAATTGAATGTAAATTGATAATTTATGTCTGTATATGTGTGTGGTTCAGTAGAAAACATGAGGCAAAGCCTAGATACGGCTCCAACCTGAACAGAACGTGTCGGAGAAAAGAAAACTGCATGGAATTGCCAAATAGTACACTGACACCTATCTTATTGACTAGAAAGAACTAATGCTGGAATTGCAGAGGCGTAGTAACCATTAGGGAGGAGTATACTGGTGTAAATTGTTTCAGATGAAGCTAGCAGTTGGCCTACCGCTCTGAACTCAGTGTTTGTTATGTATTGTGTTCAGTGTGGAAATAGATTATAAATTAGTTAAGACGTAGGAGGTACAACCTTCTTGTTTCAGGGACCGTGGTCCTAAGTTATTGAAGCAGCACCTGGTCTGAGTTTTGCTGAATCCAGAGGCTGACAGCATACTCCTTGGTCCAGATAGCGACCAGTGAGATGTCTCCAGAACACAGGAAGCAATCGAGCAGAGGAGTCTTTTCCTGCCGCTATCACTAAAGATAAGCTTCTGTGGCCAGAGTAGCTCAACATTATGTGCCCCCCCCCCTCAAAAATTGACAGTATATTTAACACAGAGGGACAATAAACTGTTGCAAATGACAGGAACTGTGAACTTTTCCCAATACTATTTCCAAGATAATCAAACACTTGAAGTCATGATGACAAACAACAAACTAGCTTGAAAAACAAAACCAGTATTACCTCATATTACTACTTCACAACTTACACACATAGGATAAGAATAATAAAATATGTCAATACAAAGATTATATTTATAAACTGTGTACATACTACTTGTAATTACATTTGATTGTGATTCCTGGTTCACTGTGTAGTTGAATCAGGATATCCATTATTGAAAAGAATCATTACATATATATTTGAAACTTTACACTTGACTCATTTAAGATAGTCTTATAGAGTGTTATATGTGTGTGAGTGTCACCGTGTTGTAAGTGTTGTGGAATAAATTAAATTGTTTATCTGTCTGTTGTTGTTGTGACTTACACTTCATCATTTTCATAACCCTAGACATTTAACGTAGTCATCACAATATTCCAGAATAATTCTGACTGAGGTATAAATGTGGTAGCAAGTAAGGTCATCTGTAATACACCACACTTATTAGATACAGATACCTTCACAGCTGATCTCAGTCAGTACACTAAGTCCCCTATAAATATTTATAACATCCCACTTTAAAACAATGATATGACGATTAAGATATAACGATGATGATATGAGGATGCTGATTATATGATGATGAAATGATGATGATATGACGAGGTTGATATGATGATGATTGTAGAGCCCTTTTCGTAGACCTCTGCACTCCTTGATAGATGAAGGTAGTCTTATATTATTAATATGTTGTCCTACCAGTAATAAACTTTACGCACCGACTTACATGAGAGTAAGTCTTATTGGTGAGTTTGATTTCATTAGCGCACGGTTGTGCACTAAGGCGTATAGGGGGTTATCCTGTCCGCACGTGTATCTAGACAGTCAGTTGACGTCATCTGTGGGTTTGAGAAGCAAGAATCCCAAGTCCTACAAAGGAAGCTTTGGGAGTTCGAAACCCGTGTTTTGAGTAAAGTATTGATGTTTTAGACCCGGTCCTGCGGATTAGCAGTCGTAGCCGGTAGTCGTCCACGTGAGTGTTCATTCGTTGGAAGAACCACGTATGTATTTATTATAATAATAATGATTGTTCTGCAAAGTCGTGAGCATCTAGTCGATATCAGGTAACTAGCCTGTACCGAAATGGATTCACAGCTGAAGATGTATTTTTATATGCCAGTAAATGCCTATCAAAGAGATCATCGGTAACTACCGTGGATCTACGATATATCCATATTATTAGGAAGCCGTTGGGGTCAGTCACGGCTAATACAAGAGGTAATTCAAGTATCGATGCCTAAGTAACTTTACATGCCTTAAAGGTATTTAGTAGGAACCTGCACCTACGTTCTATTATGATTCGTTGATGAGGACTTCTTTATATATGAAAATACTAAAGAGCGGGATCTTAGATACTACCAAGTATAATGAGAATCTCCTGTCCTTGAGTAAAGGTCAACCTTGATCAATATAACATTGTACTTAATCTACTTCATGACCTTTATGACTATTGATGTATTCACTCAGAGACCTGGTCAGAATTTACTTGAGGATTCTTCTGAGATTATTTATTTGAACTTTTATTGAGGACATGCGTCCACTATCACCATGTTGAATCACCTATTAACCGTCCACGTTGAATGTATCGTCCCGTATGATGTGATGTTAATAAACCATGTATGAACTTTTCAAGTAACGAGTTTGACTATCATAGTATTGGCACCTGTTGATGTGCCTACGTTGGGTTTGCATCTTACTGCACCAAGATTTTATAGATTCGCGAAATCAGCACGATTGACACCAAACACTATCAACAATTAAATATCCACCACCAACAGTAGCAACAACAAGACATGGGTCCAACAGTATGGTGGCGGTTGAGATAAGTAAAAACGTCGTGTTGTCATTACACCGTTTTACGTTTAGATGCATCTTATCTCGTAATATGTCCACTGTTTCTTTATTCATGTTGCATGTTCTATGTTCAATGTTTTTTGTAAGAGGTTGGGAATGGCGACTTAGGACGGAAAAATACCAGTTTCACCACAGGTCCGTCTTGAGTGTTCTGTAGGATATTATTTTGCAGACTTCCCTCAGTGGAATGTTCCTACGCGTGAGCATAGAAGAATCTTTGGTCCACTGTGTCTGGTAGTCTGTGACACCTGTCTGTTTTAGCTGTAGCGACAAGTTTTAATCGTTGTTTTCGTAGTTATTTTTACTCATACCTTAGTTTTATGATGTATTTTGTATGTGATTATTGTCCTTCTAACCTGACTATCGTTCAGTTTTATACAAAACATATGTTTTTACACTGTGTTGTCAACTGTCTTGTGCATTATCGGATCGTAGATGTCATCGTAATTTTTTACGACATTCTATTTTAGTTCCACATTTTTATTTTTGTTGATTTCTACGACTGTTTTCATTTGTCTTGATTATCGTGTCGTGTCAGTATTGTGCTATTGTCTGTCACGTTATTGCTTTCATACCATTTCATGTTATAAATTACTTTATTAATTATTAATATAATTGCCTATTATATGACTTGATTTTACCGTTCTAGGACAGGAACGAAGACCACTCGTTGTAGTAACACTTTTAAGTAGTATTATTACATAATAATATTGAATAATGTCTACCTTAGACTATTTTATTAAGCAGGCTAAGGCGCTTAATATACCTCCGGATGAGATTAGATCATTTGCTATGACAGAATATAAAGAATCTCAAAAGTTGGAATCTCAAAGATTGGATGCTGAAAAGTTACGTTTGGAAAATTTGAAATTTGAGGCAGATCAAAAACGGATTGAGGCGGAGGATAATGAAAAGAAGATGAAATTTGAGGCAGATCAAAAACGGACTGAGGCTGAGGAAGATGAAAAGAAGAGGAAATTTATAGCTGAGGAAGAGGAGAAAAAAATGAGATTAGCCGCTGAATTAGAAGAGAAACGATTTCAGCGTGAGGCAGAACGGAAAATGGAAGAAAAACAAAAGGAGATAGAAGTTAAACATAAGGAAATGGAAGAAAGGAGATTAATAGCTGAACAAAATACAAGAAGACTTCAGCTTGAGACAGAAGAGAATGAAAAGAAACGTCAGCATGATTTGAAACTTGCCGAATTGGAATTTGATAGAATAAGATTGGCAAGTGAATGTAATACGCAAAAGACTCAGGAAGGCCAGTCTTCATCTAGACATGAGAATTTTAGACAGATTCATCTCAAATTGCCTAAATTTACTCCACCATCCGACGATGTCATATTTTTTTTGGATAGGTTTGAGGCTACATGTCGATCGTACAACTTGGATAAATCATTATATTGCACCCACTTATCCAGATTACTAACAGGAGAGGCAATGGCTGTGTATCACACTACTAGCTCTATAGAAAAAAATTATTACGATGCTCTCAGGGCCGCTCTTCTAAATAAATTTCAGATGACAGAGGATCAATACAGACTTAGGTTCAAGTCTATGCTCCCGCAATCTAGCAAGAATTTTGATGATTTTCTTTCGCAAATACGTCTTACCTTAGAACGATGGATAGAACTATCCAAGATAGAGAAATCGTATGACGGTATTTTCGATTTATTACTTCGCGATAAAGTTTTATCGGCAGTAAGTCCTGCATTTCTTGCGTTCCTGCATGAACGTAAGCCTGGTAATATAAAAGAAATGTCAGATCATTGTAAAAATTTCTGCACAGCTCACCCCAACATGGATGTCAGCAATGCGCAACTTAAGGACGATTTACCCGTTGCTTTCGCCATGCAACAAAACAATTTCCCTAGAAATCGTTCGATAAGTAGCGATAGAAATTTTCAAAGGGGAAGTAATAATAATTTCAACTTTGGTCATTTTCAAAAGGGGAAACAATACTCACATTCTGCTCCATTTAATGTATCATGGGGCCAAGCTCACAGATCTCAAGATTTTAGTAACAACAATCCTAAATATAATCAAGGTAATAATAATAAACAACATTGGAGATCTCAATCATATCATCCAGAAAATAGAAATAGATTTATGAATAGGTTATTTCGCCAACATCACAACAGTGAAAACTTTCATTGGCGGACTCAGCCAAATTTTAATGATAGCAGAAACAGTAATTATAGCAATTTTAATGACAATAATCAGGTTCGATCGCGACGAAGAGATAGATCGTCGAGCAGACCACGACAACATTCAAATGTTGCTTCAATTGAAGCACAAACTAACAAAGGTAATGATACTAATGTTAATCAACATAACGCTATGTCTTGTATCGATCTAGAACAGGTAAAGACATGTCAAGAATGCTCAACGCTATTCCAGCCCAAGGCGATCACGACGCTGCGATGCGGGCACACTTTACCAAGTCTACCCGTAGTTTGTACAGCTACTTCTGCATCAATTCACCATGGGAAAGGGTGTTTAAAATTTAACAGAGGATACGTCAACTCGATTCCTTGCTCTGTCTTGTTTGACTCAGGCTGCAGCACGGTGGGAGTGCGGAACTCTCTGATCGACCCCTCCTTGGCCACAGGCAACGTGGTCAAGTGTGTCACATTTGGGGGTACTGTGGAAACCTTCCCTACAGCCATCATTAACTTACATACACCTTTCTTTTCAGGGAAGATCCATGCCTGTCTTCTGCAGAATCCAGTTAGCGATGTAATACTTGGTTGTATACACGGTATAAAAGAGTGTACACCAGAGCAAATTAATGAATGGGAAAAGCGACACATTCATGCTGCAAATGCAGTTGTTATCAGAGCGCAAGCTACTGAATTGTCGCGTGAATCAACTTCTGAACCTACGGTTCATAATAGTAATGATGATGATACTCCTATTTCAAGGGAGCTGTTTGCTAATTTACAAAAGAATGACAATTCTTTGCAGAGATTTTTTCAATTGGCGACTAAGAAAAATAATAACAACAAAATTGCAAAGTCTAGACACCAATTTGCTCTAAAAAAAGGTATTTTAGTTAGATTAATAAGAGAAACAGATTCATTGGTGCGTTCACAAATTCTGGTCCCGTTTGCTATGAGACCCAGAATATTACGACATGCTCATGATTCACAATGCGCAGGTCACATGGGTTTTTCCCGAACAAAATCTAGAGTGCTATCCGCATTCTATTGGCCTGGCGTTCATAGGGATGTTAATCTCTATTGTCGTTCCTGCGTGACATGTCAAGAAGTTAAAGTAAGGGGTCCGTATCATGATGCTCCTATCCAAGCTGCGGACATACCTATTAGACCATTTGATAAAATGGCAATCGACATCATTGGTCCTATATTGCCATCTGCAAGAGGACATACACATATTCTCACCTGTATCGATATGTGTACGCGTTGGCCTGAGGCCATACCTCTTAAAAACACCTCATCTGCCAGCGTTGCAGAAGCTTTAATGCTGATCTTTTCGCGCATTGGTTTTCCGCGTAAGATCCTATCAGATCATGGGGTCCAGTTTATTTCCGAATCCATGTCACAGGTTATGAAGACATTGGGTATAGATAGATCTCTCAGTTCTATATACCATGCGATGTCGAATGGATTAATTGAGAGACAGAATAGGACACTTAACCCTCTATTGGGCCTTGTTGCCATTTGGCAACATACCGTTTAAAGTCATCTATTTCACTATCCGGCGTTCAAATTAATAATTTTTTTGTTTTATTGTGTTCTAGAAACATTCCCAATTTTAAATTACCGGGTAACTCATTTGTCGGAGAAATACTTTTTTTTCACGCACTCTTTTGTCAAGGCATGGTATCTGGTTTGCAAGATCGAATTGAGAGGTGAGTTTACTTCACATTATTTTTTAAAATTCCTTATGAAAACGGTGTATAAAAAATATGTTGAGTAACTTAAACCACTTATCTTTGTAACAAATGCTTTAATAGTTATAAATAAATAAAATAAGTTACTCTTATTTTACATTTTAGGTATGTTGCCATTTGGCAACAAAAGTCGATTAAGGAATAAAAAAACCACTTCATGTTGCCAATTGGCAACAGTTGCTTTTTACCTAATAAATGATATTTAATGTTGTATTTCTCTGTAATCAACAACATTAGTATTTTATTCTCATTATAATTGATTAAACTTCATCATTTAAAAAAAAGTTGTTATTTGCAATTTTATGTATCCTAAAAAGGTCAATGTAAATAGTAGAATTACCAGTATAAATTACTAATAATATTGTAAATGAATAAAACATATTTACTTCATCTAGACTTGACTTTTAGAACTAAACTACACATGATAACCACTAAAATTGCCAGTAATCACAAAACATAATGTATCATCAGATGAGATTAAACAATTTTGTGATGAAAAACTTTTGAATTACAAAATGTATATGTTGTCATTTTTTTTAAAATTTTTTTTTACAGTTAAACACAATGGATCCTCAAAAGTTTTACAGCCAAAAGACTACAATCTATAGACCAATACCTGAGGCTTCTAGCGATAGTGAGCTGTCAGACAGTGAGGCTGAAGACATCCTGGATAACACGTGGCAACCCGGCCCTTCCTCGGACACAACCGATTCAGGTTTGTTGAATTTAATTGATGTTTTTTTTTTAATGTGGCCACTTTATTTCAGACTGCAGTTGTAGCCTTGTCCATCAGTGTACAACCTATGTACAGTTTCAGCCTAGTCCATCAGGTACTAAATATCGGCTGACGGAGACTTACTTGTGGAACGCTTTATACCATAATGTGGATTAGAATAATTTTTATCATTATTACTATTATCAGAATAATAACATGTACACCAGTATACCAATAAATGATTGTATGTTGCCAGATAATTAATATCTTTGTTTTCTTTTTTTTTCAGAATCATCTGCATCAGAGCTGGAGGACACAGATGTAACCTTTGATCGTCGTCGGATGCTATGGAGACACCGTGAAGCCTCAGATGTATCTTCTGAAGCTCCGCCCTTCTCTGGTGATTCGGCACACGTATCAGTTACCTCAGAACCAATAGAATACTTCCGCAGATTCATTGATGATGATACAATGGCACATATGGTCACTGAATCAAACAAGTACAGCATCCAGAAAAACATCATGAAGCCTCTCAGATTGAGCCAGCCAGAACTGGAACAGTTTTTTTTGGAATTGCGTTTATGATGAGTATTGTTAGAATGCCCAGTTGTAAATTGTACTGGGACTCTACAACGCGCTATGGACTTGTTGCTGATACTATGACGAACAAGAGGTTTAAAGAAATCAAAAGTAACATTCACTGCAATGACAACAACAAGCAGCAAGACAATGAAGGCGACAAATTGTTCAAATTAAGACCTTTAGTTGACGCTCTGAAAGTGAAATTCAATTCAATCAAACCAGCAGAAAGGCTGAGCATTGATGAGCAAGTTATCCCATTCAAAGGTCAATCATCTCTGCGTCAGTACAACCCAAAGAAACCCAAAAAGTGGGGCTATAAAGTCTTCGTTTGTTCAAGCATTTCTGGTTTGATTCATGATTTTGAAATTTACACTGGAAAAATTGACGTGTGTCCTGGCCAACCTGATTTAGGAGCATCAGCTAATATCGTGCTGAGACTTCTTCAACGTATCCCTAAAAATGTGTGGCATAAAGTATATTTTGACAACTGGTTTAATTCGCCAGCATTGCAGGCATGCCTCTGGAAACAAGGCATTGCATGTCTTGGCACTGTCCGCGCAAACCGGCTGAAAGGGTGTAATCTGTGTTCCGATAAGGAACTGAAAACGAAAGGAAGAGGGTCATCTGTTGTTTGTACTGCAGCAACAAACGGAGCCACATTGAAAGCTATCAAATGGTATGACAATAAAGCAGTCACACTGCTAAGCACCTATGCAGCAGTTGAACCAGAATGTGTAGTCAGAAGATGGGACAGAAAAGCCAAGAAGGAAATACACATTTCTTGCCCTGCAGCTGTGAAAGAATATAACATGTTCATGGGAGGGGTAGATTTGCTGGACTCCTTGCTGGCACTCTATCGTATACCTATTAGATCCAAGAAATGGTACCACAGAATATTGTTTCATTTCCTGGATGTTTCTGTGGTGCAAGCTTGGCTAACTTATTGTTCAGATGTGTGTAAGGATGGTATGGAAAAAAAGGACAGACTACCATTAGTTGATTTCAAGTTGCAGATTGCTTTGTGTCTCCTAAAAGCAGGAAAAAGTGAAAATAATAAAAGGGGAAGGCCATCAGGAAGCACTGAGACACAGCTGGTGGCTAAAAAGAAGAGAGGGCAAACAGCAAATGTACCTCCTTTTCATGTCAGAACTGACAATGTTGGCCACAGCCCCAATTCCGTCACCAACAAAGGGAGATGCAAACTTCCTGGATGCAAGGGGTACTCCAGAACTGTCTGTGAGAAGTGTAACCTACACTTGTGCCTCAATAAACATTCAAACTGTTTCAAAGTATTTCATGAAACATGAGTGTGGAGCTGTGATTGAGTCACGAGACAGAAGATTTTTTTTTTCAGTAACTATATGTTTCATTGTATGTGTGGCATTTTCTGTATAAATTACACTTAACTTCATGAAGTTTCACAAATTTTGTTGTCTGCTATTTACTGTTTAAATATTAAATGTAGGTAGGGAGTAAAAAAAGGTGAAATAGATGTTGTTAGACATAAAAACATAGTTAAAAGATATATGTTGCCAAATGGCAACAATAAATGTTCCCAACCTTAATGGTGATTTGTTGCCAATTGGCAACATACCCATAAAACACTAACTAAACATTTTTTTGCCCAAAATTAACCTTCACACCACTTTTCAGACATGGGACAGCCACAAAAACCACTCCAAGAATTTTTTTTCCAACTATTTCATAAATGGCCCAATAGAGGGTTAAGCAGTTGTTGGGTAAGATGACTCAAGATCACCCTCAGGAGTGGGACAGGGTCCTACCCGCTGCTCTCTTCGCGTATCGCGAAGTGCAAAACCAAGCAACAGGGTTTTCCCCTTCCAGTTGGTTTTTGGCATACAACCACGCGGACCTATGTCTTTAATCCATGATTTATTGGTTGAAGATAATATACCTGAGGAAACTCAATCCTCATATGAATATGTCATCTCTTTAAGAAAGAGAATAATAGATGCCTGTAGGTTAGCCACTGCATCATCCGAAGAGTCTAAAGAAAAAGCTCGTCTATTTGCAAATCGGTATAGACGTCTTCGCCAGCTTATTCCTGGTGACGAGGCTTTTGTTTTACTGCCTTCACATAATAATCGTCTACTTATCACATGGAGAGGTCCATTTAGGATCATCTCAAGAATATCCGATGTCGACTACATCGTAGATATTAATGGAAAACACAAAAACTTTCACATTAACATGTTGAAAGAGTATTATTCACGTCCTGATTATTTACAATCAGTATTTCAAGCAACTGACGATCCTACTCATCATATTCACAACTATACTAATTTGTCAGTTATACAAGAAGAAGAATCTTCTTTTCAAGATGTACAATTGCCCATACCAGTTGTACCTCTTCATTCCACGGAAAACTGGAATGCTGTCACTATTTCTTCTTCTCTTTCGACTGATCAACGACAACAAGTTTCATCACTTCTTCAAATGTATGATAAGGTTCTCACTGACATTCCAGGTCATACATCAGCTATTCAGCATGATATTCTCCTAACTGATGAAACACCTATCCGTATTCGTCCATATCCCATACCTTTGCACTTTAGAGATAAGGTCGAAAAGGAATTAGATGAGATGCTTCGATTAAACATAATTGAACCTTCGTTGTCACCATATGCTTCATCTATGGTGATAATTAGAAAGAAAGATAATAACATTCGTCTATGTGTAGACTACAGAAAATTAAATAAAGTCACACAATTTGACGCTGAACCTTTGCCACTTTTAGAAGATTTATTAGTAAAATTATCTCATTCTACTTTCTTCTCTAAGTTTGATCTGTTAAAAGGCTATTGGCAAGTACCATTGACAGAAAGGGCAAAACCACTAACTGCTTTCTCGACGCCCCGGGGCCTATTCCAATGGAATTTTATGCCTTTCGGGTTAGTCAACGCTCCTGCCACGTTCGTACGCATGATGCGTCGAATCCTATCTCATCATCCCAACGTCATTGCGTACATAGACGACATTTGTCTTTTCAGTGACTCATGGGAAGAACATTTAGAAGGATTAAACTCATTACTGTCCACATTACAAAATCATAATTTAACTGCTAAGCCATCAAAGGCATTTGTGGGTTTCCACGAGATTTCTTTTTTGGGACACCGTATTGGTCGCGGTATGTTATACACAGAGGACAGTAATGTTTCCAAAATCCTTAACATCTCCACACCTAAAACAAAGAAACAAGTGCGATCTCTATTAGGACTAGTACAATACTATGGGAAATTCATACCACATCTTTCGTCCATTACTGCTCCTTTCTCTTCATTACTTAGGAAACGTGCAGCTAACGTGATTCGGTGGTCTAACGAACATCAAATCGCGTTGGATATCATAAAGAAATTTTTTTCTAATCATCCTGTTTTAAGGTTACCTAACGAGAATTTGCCATTTGTATTACGCAGCGATGCTTCTAATTACGGCGTGGGAAGTGTCTTACTACAAGAATATAATGGCACCTTGCATCCCGTTCTCTATGTGTCACGGAAGTTAACTCCAACTGAACAGAATTATTCAGTTTTAGATAAAGAACTTCTCGGGCTTGTATGGTCAATAAATAAACTGCAAAGATATCTGCTTGGATCACACTTTATTGTGGAATCAGACCAAAAAGCTCTTACTGCACTCAACACAAAGGACGTAAAATCTGCCAAATCTACCAGGTATGCGATCGCTCTACAACCATTTAATTTCACGATTCGATCCATACCTGGCACACAGAATGTTCTCGCTGACATCTTGTCGAGATGTCCGAATGAATCGAGTTAACAGCTACGCACTAAAGACAACTGAACTTGGACACTGACAGTTCGTCGAGTGTAACTTTTTACGTGTGATACCTCGATTATAAGAGTCATTAACATTCATTCAAGTGAAATCTACAATGCTTATGTATCAAAATAACATGGAACTTTAATGTATATGACTATCCTTGTAAGAATAACATTCACTTAATTATGACATTGAAAAGATAATAACGTGGGAAAAGGATTATATTTTCTTACCGAAATAACATTTCTACCACTCTGATTTCTTCGTGGAACTGAATTTGTTATATTATAAACTGTTCACTAACAGGAAAAGGGAACTTTCGGTATTTAAGTAATTAATAACATTATTAGGGTGAAATAAATGAATTAATTAGATTATTAAACTTAGATACTTAGTTAGTTAAAATAATGATTAATGTAATTAACTATACAATATTTAAGTGGATTTATCAATAGTTGTATTTAAGCACATTAATTTAACATTAGTACTTTCATTAGTACCTCAAAAGGACTTAGACACACAGTTAAGTGCGTTGTTCTTATACGTGTTTAAATTGTATTCTTTCATTTTTATTCATTTTTTCACTTGTCATTTTAAATGCATATCCATCACTTTTCTGTTTATTCATTGGTTTCTCATCATTTCTTTGTATTTGCGTTTACATTTGTTTTAATTCAATATTTCTAATATGATATTTCATTTCATTGACCACATTGTACCAAAGGTGTGCAATTGTGGATGTATGCTTTTATGCATACCTTTTGTTGTTTGAGTTAACTGGAATTTCATATTTCATTATTTTTATCATGATATATTGGTAAAAAAAGATGGTTTGGCCATGTCTGCAGAATGGGAGAAGATCGGCTGCCACGACAGGCATGGGAAACAAAGAGCCAGGGATCCAGACCTCCAGGACGACCCAGAGTCCGCTGGGAGGACGGCATTAGACAATCTTTGAAGGACCGAGGACTAGAATGGAACCGGGCCGGGAGGAAGACAGCTGATGGAATGGTCTGGCGCTCTCTCTTCCAAACCTCTACACCTCACGGTAGAAGGGGAACGACTAAGTAAGTAAGTAAGTATATTGGTAAAATAGGAATATGTAAACTTGACTTACCTCTAGTGTCGGTATTAAAGAAAAAAATTAATATAATTAATTTTTTGGGGGGGATTGGTAAGGAATCTGTAGAGCCCTTGTCGTAGACCTCTGCACTCCTTGATAGATGAAGGTAGTCTTATATTATTAATATGTTGTCCTACCAGTAATAAACTTTACGCACCGACTTACATGAGAGTAAGTCTTATTGGTGAGTTTGATTTCATTAGCGCACGGTTGTGCACTAAGGCGTATAGGGGGTTATCCTGTCCGCACGTGTATCTAGACAGTCAGTTGACGTCATCTGTGGGTTTGAGAAGCAAGAATCCCAAGTCCTACAAAGGAAGCTTTGGGAGTTCGAAACCCGTGTTTTGAGTAAAGTATTGATGTTTTAGACCCGGTCCTGCGGATTAGTAGTCGTAGCCGGTAGTTGTCCACGTGAGTGTTCATTCGTTGGAAGAACCACGTATGTATTTATTATAATAATAATGATTGTTCTGCAAAGTCGTGAGCATCTAGTCGATATCAGGTAACTAGCCTGTACCGAAATGGATTCACAGCTGAAGATGTATTTTTATATGCCAGTAAATGCCTATCAAAGAGATCATCGGTAACTACCGTGGATCTACGATATATCCATATTATTAGGAAGCCGTTGGGGTCAGTCACGGCTAATACAAGAGGTAATTCAAGTATCGATGCCTAAGTAACTTTACATGCCTTGAAGATATTTAGTAGGAACCTGCACCTACGTTCTATTATGATTCGTTGATGATGACTTTTTTATATATGAAAATACTAAAGAGCGGGATCTTAGATACTACCAAGTATAATGAGAATCTCCTGTCCTTGAGGAAAGGTCAACCTTGATCAATATAACATTGTACTTAATCTACTTCATGACCTTTATGACTATTGATGTATTCACTCAGAGACCTGGTCAGAATTTACTTGAGGATTCTTCTGAGATTATTTATTTGAACTTTTATTGAGGACATGCGTCCACTATCACCATGTTGAATCACCTATTAACCGTCCACGTTGAATGTATCGTCCCGTATGATGTGATGTTAATAAACCATGTATGAACTTTTCAAGTAACGAGTTTGACTATCATAGTATTGGCACCTGTTGATGTGCCTACGTTGGGTTTGCATCTTACTGCACCAAGATTTTATAGATATGACGATGACGATATAAGGATGATGATATGATGATGATGATATGGTGATGATATGATGATGATAATGATGATGACATGATGATGATATGATGATGATATGGTGATGATGATATGATGATTATATGTGATGATATGATGATTGACGTAGATTTATGATATGTAAATTAAGACTCAGATTGGTCCCTTCTGAATAGACTAGAACATGAGGTAACTCAGTGAGAGAAGATATAAGAAAATAGTTTTCACGAGAGAGATGGTGGATAAATAAGTAAGTCTGTCCCTGAACTCGAGAAAATCTATCGCTCAGCCTATGTCTCTACAACAGAAAAGGTATGTCAGAAAAATTACTCAGTATATATAGATATACTCTATATCAACCACTCACCGACACGCGCTCACAAGTGACGAACGTTTAGACGTACAGACATGAAACTATATCTATGGAATATGAATATTTGTTTGGAACAAGCTGGCCGACACACTTAAGTAAGTTTATGTAACTTTTATTTTATCATAAAGAAATTCACAACAGAAATCAGTAGAATATCAAATGTCATACAAATACACATACGTTAATGAATTAACTAAAAAACAAAACAAAAGAAGATAGACCCATAGGTGTAATCCTTTCCCTCCCTGTTTTGAGCTCACGATCCCGTTAGGAGAAAAGTTATTAGCCCCCAAAGAGTAACAGATTTATACACTATGGTCTTGTGTTTTCCCTCTTAAATCAAGAACAGAGTTTATACGTGTTGCGCTAAACGTGTCGCAACTTATTCTGACTATATATTCTGACCATGCATTCTGACTATATTTAATTTTTTAATGCATGGGAAGTAACTCATGGAATTGTAGTCACTTTTATTTCTACAGTCGTCTAATCTTGATAGCATCGTCAAGAAGTTGTCTTATCTTGATAGCGAGGGTTGTTGATAATTTGTGTGCGAGCGATTTTAAGTCATAACCATGTATGGAGCGTTTTCCTAGAAACAGTTGGCAGCTTGCGATGTCATTTCCTTTTAAGGTTCGAAATCTTCAGACGAACATCGTAGAACATTCTTCGTTTCGTAAGTTAGCTGAGCTGTATTCGATTCGCGTGTTCTGCGCATGTCCTAGTTTGTGTCAGTGTTTGAATGATTTCCGCCCAGGGCAGTCGGGGCAGAATTGCTGGTAAAGCGAGACGTAGCGTTGTGCTAGCGTCTTCGCTTATATTATTCAGGAGGGAGTCCTCATCATTGTTGTTCCTTTTTTGAGATGATATATCTCTATGCAATTCAAAGTGCCGGGAGGCCTATGTGATTTATGTGATTTAATTCCTGATGAACAGGTAATTGAATCTTTACTGAGTAACTTTATCGCCATCTTGTGATGTTGACATTTTTGCCTAGCCTGCTTTATTAAAGAGTCTATGATATGACGAGTTTGCTCAGCTCACGATCCACTTATACTGTCACGCATCGATTGATGCCCGTCCTAAGGACCATTTGCTTCCTGAACTTTATTGATGGATCTAGGTTTGATACCTTTGTTGTTTAAGGAACATAGAGGACGATAATGTGACGCTCAAAAGACATGCCTGTCTTGTTGAGGTCGAATATAGGAGACTAGATTTAATCTCCCATTTGATATCTACTAGCTATGATGGAAAGGGAAAGCTTACCACCTGACTACATGCACAGCTGTTTATGATATCCTAAGAAGGCATATAATGTACCATTATTATTGATGCTGTCTGCTGTTCCTGCTGTATTGACTACGTCGATGATATTATGACTATTGTATTATACCTGTGATGTTACTACATGAATCCTGTCATTGTGGCGTCCACAATAAATTATACAAGAAAACGTCACTAGCTGTTGCAAATCTCATTGACTTTACCCATCGTGAGTTAATGTGACGTCCTTGTGTGGATTGCCCTGTTTGTGATGATAACTGTTTGAATACACATCTGCATCTTATACAAACCAGACCACAGACACCATACTACGTCTTCATCGCCATTCAACATTAGGACGTTCAACAAAATGGTAGTCAACATTTGGTGGCCAGTATGGGGATTATTAACCTGCCACACATCAGCCTCAACATTTGGCAGACATAAGCTGGTTTGGTCTGGTGCCAGCAGACACGTGGTCCCTTACCCACTTCATTCAACAAACAGCATTCTTCAAGACATTCTACATCTACATAAAAAAATCCTGAAACTACCCGGCGTTGTCCGGTACCTTCTGGACTTAAAAATTTTTGTTGCAATTTTTGGGAGCCTAAATGACAGTACCCGGCGTTGAGTCATACATTGCCAGTTGAAACATGTTGCTGTCCTCCTTGCATCCAGTTGCTGTCGTTTGTGAAGGTCAAGTGCCGGTTGATACGAGTTGTTTTCTCAAGAAGGCCAAGTACCGATTTCAATCAATTTACTATTGGATAAGAGGGTCAAGTGCCGAAACAACACGACATTCAATACATCAGAAGCTCAAGTACCATCGTCTTGACAGTTTTGGAACAGTTTAGATGTACCATCAACGTTGGATCTTTGATCTCAGAATGCTGATACATCCTGTTTGCTGTACTGACGATTGGAGTTCCATAAGTTAAGTGGCCTGTTTGTTCTTGAATTGTGCCCTTATACTTCTACTGAGTCTTCTGTATTTCTAATTCTTTTTGTTTACATGTTATATGTTTATTTGTTATTTGTATATTTATATTTAAATGTTTATGTTTCTGCGGGTCTGGATGGGTGGCGACTCCTATAGATCATACCACGTCATAGAGGTCTTCTATTGAGAGTGTTCTGTAGGGTGTGCAAATTTCCGATACTGGAATTTGCAAAGCGACTTCTGTTGCTATTTTTTGTTAGTTGTGATGACATGTGTTAGTATGGTTTTCGTTATTTTTCTGCATTCTTTAGTTCTGTTTTGATTTGTTTGTATTTGCTAGCCTACTCTTTCCTATTATTTAGTTTCATACACCATTTTTGTTTATACACTGTGGTGTCTTGTATTTGTATTATCTTCTCGCAGATATCATCACATTTTTTTGTGATATTTCTTTAATTTTCGCTTTATTTTTTGTTGATTTCTGCGAATGTTTTCGTATAGTTGCTAAATCTTTGTTATTGTTTACATTGTATTGTTTACATTGTATTGTTTACAGGGGAATGTTTACATTGTTATTGTTTACATTGTGATTGTGTTTACATAGTCATTGGTTACACTTATAGTAGTTAATTCACATTTGATAGTGGGTTATGCTTATGCATTACTACTACACTGATGATTAATAAATGATGAATAATATTACTTACAGTAATTAATTCAGATTGGATAATGGATTATGCTGATGCACCACTACTATACTGTTGATAAATAAATGATGAATAGTATTGTGCACTATTGAATGGGAAGTGCACCTATGATCAAGAGTTGATTGATGATATTTCAACAAGGGCTATACACAAGTTCTTTGATATAAGACTTGTTTCCCATAGAGATTGGGATGATAATATAGTGTTGCGAGTAAGCAAGTACTTCATTTAAGACTTGTTATAATTAAATTTGAAATAAGATAATTAATTATTTCAGGTTGTGGACTCATATTATTACTCATCATGTCTACATTTGAGCACTTTATTGAGCAGGTTAAATTGCTTGGGAAGACTGGTGATAAGTTAGAAGAATTTGCGACTTCTCAATATGCCAAGGCATTGAAGTCGGAAGAAAAGAAAATGAAGGAGCAAACTGAACAAAAGAAAATAGAAGCTGAGAATTTAAAACTGCAGATGCAGGTGGATGAAAAAAGATTCCAAATGGAAATGGAAAAACAAAAAAGAGAAGCAGAAGCAAAAGCTGAAGAGAAGAGACTACAGATTGAGTCTGAAAATAAAAGACTTGAAATAGAAGCTGAAAATAAAAGACTTGAAAAAGAGGCTGAAAGACTTGAAAAAGAGGCTAAAAATAAAAGATTAGAAAAACAAGCTGAAGCTGAAGAAAGGAAGTTACAAAGAGAGTCTGATGAGAGAAAAGCAAAAATGGAGCATGAAGAAAAACTCTTAGCTTTGGAAGTTGAGAAATTAAAGGTGATGAACATGGGTAATGCTAATGATGCAAATAAGGTCTCAGATAAGACTAATGCAAGCACTTTCAAGCTTAATCTACCACCATTCATGCTTCCATCGACGATATAACATTCTATCTGGACAGATTTGAAACTTCATGTAAAGTACATAACATAGATAAATCACTGCAGGTTTATCATTTGTCCAAGATACTTAGAGGTGATGCTTTGAGTATGTTAAGTATGGTAGATGAGCCTGACAAGAACAACTATGAGGTTGTCAGGGCTATATTGTTAAAGAAATACCAACTTGACGAAGACGGCTATCGTCTTCAATTTAAAAATATGTTGCCAGAAACTGGAATGCAATTCTCTGAATTCATTTCAAAGATACGTCTTACTTTTTTACATTGGGTGGAGCTGTCTAAGACAGAAAAAACTTATGAAGGACTTATGGACTTAATACTTAGAGACAAAGTCATGTCTTCTGTCAATGAGTCTTTCCTTGCTTTCTTTCATGAACGTAAACCAAAAACAATAAAAGAAATGGAAGATTTCTGTTGCCAGTATATAACTGCGCACCCTTATATAACCATTGGTAACTCTAAAGTAAAAGAAGGTTTGCCAGTTGCTTCGGCAGCACCTTATGGTCAAATCTCTAGTCATAGATTCCAACAAAATTTTGATAGGAAAAGTAACCGTAGTTACGGTCAAAAGTATGGAAATCAATTTCAGGGTGATTCTTCTTCGAAGAATTGGAGACGAGCTGACAGTCCTCGTTACTTCCAACCTAATAATTTTAGGCATTTCAGAAGAGGATATGGTAACAGAGGCTTTTCCTCGCGTAGACCTCAAAACCAAACAAATAGATGTTCACATCAATGTGAACATGATAATAATCATGGAAACTGTAGTTCAAAACAGGATAATAGTTATAATAGAGACAATAATAACTACAGAGATCATAACAACAGTGATAACTTCAGAGGTAATAGTAGTCACGGTAGATCTCAATACAAAAAAAAGAGATATCAGCAGGCTAACTCTGTTCAACAAGAATCTCAGGGAGCTTGTAATCAGGTTCCTGATAATAAAAACTCTAACGCTGTCACTTGTTCTTCTTTTGACTTTGGGAGAGCAAACAAATGCCCCCAATGCAGTACTTTGTTCGAACCGACTACAATATCGACTTTGAGTTGTGGTTATCCTCTCCCCGCTCTTCCTGCTTCGGTTGCACATGACGGGAGAGGTTCTCTAATCCTACATAAGGGTCTTGTTAATAATACTCCGGTCTCACTACTTTTCGATTCCGGATGCACCACTATTGGTGTTAGACAATCGCTTGTAGAACCATCCTGTGCTACAGGAAAGGTTATCAAATGTGTCACATTTGGCGGCACTCTAGAAAAATATCCTACGGCTGTAATTCGCATTGCCACTCCTTTCTTTACTGGAGATGTGCATGCTTGTCTCTTACCTAATCCTATTGCGGACCTTATTATTGGTCGTATTCACGGAGTTAGGGAGTGTACCCCACAGCAGATTGCTGCTTGGGAAGATCATAACATGCAAGCTACAAATGCAGTAGTTACAAGAGCACAAGCTCTACAAACACCCGAAACTTCACTGAATAGTGATAATGAAGTTGATAGCCAAGATAGTACCTTGGTTATTTCTCGTGACTCGTTCATAAAATTGCAAGAAGAAGATCCTTCTTTAAAAAAATTCTTCGTTCTTGCGAAGAAAGGTGATCCGAATCAGGATACAAATAGAAAATCTTGGATTGCAATGAGACACGGCGTACTTGTACGTATGGTACAAGATTCGACTACGTCGGCACATTCGCAAATTCTTGTTCCCCAGAGCATGAGAGTGCAAATATTGCAACATGCTCATGACTCGCAATGTGCTGGACATATGGGTTTTTCCCGTACGAAGTCGAGAGTCCTTGCGGCTTTCTTTTGGCCTTTTGTCAATAAGGACATTCGTATTTACTGCCGATCATGCAAGGTATGTCAGGAGGTCAAATCTAGAGGACCACGACATGCTGCGCCTATCCAGGCTGCTGACATTCCTATTCGGCCGTTTCAGAAAATGGCCATAGATATTATTGGCCCTTTTAAGGTCAAATCGGCCAGAGGACATCAGTTTATCCTTACATGTGTCGATATGTGCACACGTTGGCCAGAGGCTATTCCTCTTAAGAGCATATCTACTACAGATATCGCAGATGCTCTTTGGTTGATATTTTCTCGCTTGGGGTTCCCCAGAGAAATATTGTCAGACCATGGCACTCAACTCATATCTGACACTATGTCACAGTAATGTCTACCTTACATATTGAACGATCTCTCAGTAGTATCTACCATCCTATGTCTAATGGGTTAGTTGAGCGTCTGAATAGAACGCTCAAGACTTTGCTTGGTAAGATAACTGAAGATCATCCTCAAGATTGGGACAGGGTTTTACCCGCGGCTCTCTTTGCCTATAGAGAAGTCCCTAATGAACACACAGGATTTTCTCCCTTCGAACTTGTCTTTGGCGCGCGTCCACGCGGCCCTATGTCTTTATTACACGATCTCATCACTGCCGATGATATTAGTGATGAAACTCAATCCTCATATGAGTATGTCATTGCTCTTAGACAAAAGATCATTGAGGCATGTAAGCTAGCAACTGCTTCATCAGAAATTGCTAAAGAGAAGGCAAGGCAGTTTGCTAACAAGAATAGATGTCTACGACAACTTTGTCCAGGTGACAAAGCATTCGTCCTACTCCCCAGTAGGGAAAATAGACTTCTTATTGCATGGAAAGGTCCGTATGCAATAGTCTCTCGAATTTCCGATGTTGACTATGTGGTCGATATTGATGGAAAGCATAAAACTTTCCACATAAACATGCTTTCGGAATTTCACGAACGTCCGGACTATTTGCTGCCTATTTTCCAGGCAACGGATGATGCTCCTGCACCTCACGGTCATTATTCATCCCTGTCTGTCATTCAGGATGAGGAATCTACCTTCTCTGATGTCAATCTTCCCCTTCCAGTGGTTCCATTACATTCCACGGAATCTTGGAAAAACGTTTCTGTTTCTCCTAATCTTTCTGTTGACGAACATCGACAAGTCTCGTCGATGTTACAAACATTTCAGGATGTTCTCACTGACATTCCTGGACACACAGATGTCATAGAACATGACATAATTCTTACCGACAATAATCCAATTAGGGTTAGGCCGTATCCTATCCCTATACACTTTCAGTCGCAAGTGGAAAAGGAATTGGATGAAATGATTCAATTAAATATAATTGAACCATCGACTTCACCATATTCTTCTTCCATGGTTATTGTCCGGAAGAAAGATAAGAACATACGAATTTGCGTTGATTATCGCAAATTGAATCAGGTCACAAAGTTCGATGCTGAACCGATGCCTTTGTTAGAAGATCTACTGATTAGACTTTCTAATTCTAGATTCTTCACTAAACTTGACTTGTCAAAAGGTTATTGGCAAGTGCCTTTAGCAGAGCATGCCAAACCTCTTACTGCTTTTTCTACACCTAGGGGTCTATTTCAATGGAATGTTATGCCTTTTGGTCTCATGAACGCCCCTGCCACTTTCGTTCGCATGATGCGTCGAATTCTGTCACATCGTTCGGATGTCATCGCATACTTAGATGACATCTGTCTCTTCAGTGATTCCTGGGAAGATCACTATTTAGGGTTATATGACTTACTGTCCACTCTACGTGAGAATAATTTGACAGCAAAACCTTCTAAAGCTTTTGTTGGTTTTGGTGAAATCTCTTTCTTGGGTCATCGTGTTGGTCATGGTCTCTTGAAGACAGAAGACCACAATACTTCCAAAATACTGAACATCTCTGTTCCTAAAACGAAGAAACAAGTTAGGAGTCTCTTAGGTTTAATTCAATTTTATGGGAGATTTATTCCAAATCTATCTTCGATCATGGCACCTCTCTCAACATTGTTGAAGAAAGGTTCGCCTAATCTGGTCCGTTGGTCTGAAGAATGCCAATCTTCACTAGACCAAATCAAGAATATATTTTCTTCTCCTCCCATCTTAAGATTACCTACTCTTGATAGGACTTTTGTTCTTCGAAGTGATGCTTCATCCACTGGGATTGGAGCAGCACTGATGCAAGAATATGCAAATACTCTGCATCCTGTTATGTACATTTCTAGAAAACTAAATGCGGCAGAGAGGAACTACTCGGTTTTAGACCGTGAGTTGTTAGCGATGGTTTGGTCCATTCTCAAACTACAAAGATTCCTCCTGGGCGCACATTTCATTCTAGAAACTGATCAGAAAGCTCTTACAGCTATTCAGACTAAGAACTTGAAGAGTTCGAGATCCACTCGATATGCTATTGCTCTTCAACCTTTTCACTTCACGGTACGAGCTATCCGTGGGTCGGATAATGTGATGGCTGACATTCTGTCTAGATGCCCACATGATTCCAACTAATACTTCTGTCCTATTTCTAGATATACGACAGAGTCATAACAAACCTATATTACTACAATACATTAGCAAATCTGTCCTCACTTTAGGTGAACACATACTATTGTGCTTTGTTATCATCTTCTTCTGTTCCCATCTTTAATATAAGAAGAAGACTGAGTAGTTAATATAAGGGCCGAAAGTTCACTCGGCCACAATTGTTAATAATAATGTATTGTATAGTATGAAACGTAATGGCTATTAAATAGAATTATATTGGTTGTTTTTTCTCAGCACGTTATTGTTGATCTGAGAAGCTACCTTTCTGTTGTCAAACATGGAGAGTTCCGCATTGTACACTTCCCTTGGAACGACAGGAGATGTGTCCTGGATCGTCATTTATGTTTAATTTCATTATGTAATGATATTATTAAACATTTAGATAATGTACTATTTAACATTCTATATCAGATGTGTACATCCATTCTAAGCGGTATTAGAGTATGACACCGCTATTTGATTATAATGATATGAACTTGCATATTTATATTGTATTTTCATGCAAGCGTAGTGTGTGTTGGTGGCACCTCCCCGATATGTTTTTTTTTCGAGTCAGATTTTGTCTGTTGAGAAATATTCTCACCAGACACTTTATGTGTCAATTTTGCCTCATATTAGGCAGTGCAACTAGTTATCCCCGCATAATTCGTGCGTTGTTAAACCGCTTTCGGTTTTACTCTTGGATATTAAAAAAAAAAATGTTGCACATTTTTTTTTTATCGGGAGGTTGCGGTAATGTTGCGCTAAACTTGTCGCAACTTATTCTGACTATATATTCTGACCATGGATTCTGACTATATTTAATTTTTTAATGCATGGGAAGTAACTCATGGAATTTTAGTCACTTTTATTTCTACAGTCGTCTAATCTTGATAGCATCGTCAAGAAGTTGTCTTATCTTGATAGCGAGGGTTGTTGATAATTTGTGTGTGAGCGATTTTAAGTCATAACCATGTATGGAGCGTTTTCCTAGAAACAGTTGGCAGCTTGCGATGTCATTTCCTTTTAAGGTTCGAAATCTTCAGACGAACATCGTAGAACATTCTTCGTTTCGTAAGTTAGCTGAGCTGTATTCGATTCGCGTGTTCTGCGCATGTCCTAGTTTGTGTCAGTGTTTGAATGATTTCCGCCCAGGGCAGTCGGGGCAGAAATGCTGGTAAAGCGAGACGTAGCGTTGTGCTAGCGTCTTCGCTTATATTATTCAGGAGGGAGTCCTCATCATTGTTGTTCCTTTTTTGAGATGATATATCTCTATGCTATTCAAAGTGCCGGGAGGCCTATGTGATTTATGTGATTTAATTCCTGATGAACAGGTAATTAAATCTTTACTGAGTAACTTTATCGCCATCTTGTGATGTTGACATTTTTGCCTAGCCTGCCTTATTAAAGAGTCTATGATATGACGAGATTGCTCAGCTCACGATCCACTTATATTGTCACGCATCGATTGATGCCCGTCCTAAGGACCATTTGCTTCCTGAACTTTATTGATGGATCTAGGTTTGATACCTTTGTTGTTTAAGGAACATAGAGGACGATAATGTGACGCTCAAAAGACATGCCTGTCTTGTTGAGGTCGAATATAGGAGACTAGATTTAATCTCCCATTTGATATCTACTAGCTATGATGGAAAGGGAAAGCTTACCACCTGACTACATGCACAGCTGTTTATGATATCCTAAGAAGGCATATAATGTACCATTATTATTGATGCTGTCTGCTGTTCCTGCTGTATTGACTACGTCGATGATATTATGACTATTGTATTATACTTGTGATGTTACTACATGAATCCTGTCATTGTGGCGTCCACAATAAATTATACAAGAAATCGTCACTAGCTGTTGCAAATCTCATTGACTTTACCCATCGTGAGTTAATGTGACGTCCTTGTGTGGATTGCCCTGTTTGTGATGATAACTGTTTGAATACACATCTGCATCTTATACAAACCAGACCACAGACACCATACTACGTCTTCATCGCCATTCAACATTAGGACGTTCAACAAAATTGTAGTCAACAATACGTTAATCTATTCTGACACAAAAGGGACAGCATTAGAAAAAAAACATGCATACAAAATACAGAGTTATTAAATGAGTTATTACATGAAAGAATTATTTTTCTTGCTTTCGCTTGCTCTGACAAACAAACTGTGATCACAGCAACAGACACAATCAACCTTACCTACAGGTTGCATTCACCACCTCTGGAAAATTGATTAAAGGAACATACAGCCCATCCACTGTTGGTTGTCGGCGAATCAAGCCCCAGCTTCTCCAGCTGACTAATTAATCAAATGTGTGGAAGCGCTAGATTCACTATTTGTAAGCAGGATGCTCTTAAATGTTACGTCAAATTTTGTCCAGGTAGGAAATAATTATGGAATCAACTGGTCACAGGATACAGTAGCGGGAATTCTTCAATCGTGTTCGTCGATTTCCAGGTAAACAAATTCTATTACAGGATAAATCTTCTTCACAACACGTGGTCGTTATATAGGTACTGTCAATGTATGATTCAGTCGCCACCACAGGTTGACTGTATATAAACTTTGGAAACAAACAAGAACTCTGGATATTCTAATAGTCCAGTTAGCTTTTATTCTTAATAAGTCTTTTGGGCCGGTGCTATGTTTCTATCTGGGTGTAAACCACATACCGGACAGTCACCTTGAAAGCCCTATCAGTTATTTAGAATGTTCTTTCTTTGTAGAAAATACATTCAGTTCATATGGAATGGAAACCGCTGTTAGAGTTATAGGATTTATGACCCAGAACTTAATAGGGAGAAAAATGCAAAAAACGTAACATCATATAGCCTATTCACAATCCTATCCTATCCGCGTAAAATATAACATAATATCCACTTCGGTTATAACTTAAATTAGAAACTATAAGCTTAGAGCTAGTCTGATCGTTTAAAACTTCCGTGAAATAAAATATAGTCATTTAAAATAATAATCTACTCATCATGAATTAGAACTATATATAAATACATTTCGTCAGTACTCACAATGTTCAGTGCATTACTTAGATGGTTAACTATTCTCTGACTGGTTACTAGCAGTTAATAAAATTTACATTATAGCTAGAAGAGTTACCAAGACTATATTATTTTATACTGCTATCCGCTGTAACACAATAACTTAGAGAAATATCACTGATATACCGGTCTAGTACATACTCAGCACAAAATCTAGATTAATAACATAATAATTCGAACTAGCAATTATATAACTCGACAATACTAGTCAATATAATTAGATCCGAAACAGAACTACAAGCTATCACTCCGAAACTCAGAGTTTCACTTATATACAGGTATTCTAGAACTTGGCTAAAATGTCGAGGAACTCAGAACAATCACTATACAGGTATTCTAGAACGAATTGATCTGTCTACTGCAACTTAGGAGTACTGAATGAATTTACGTCTAAACTGCTCTGGTATAAATATCTGAAACTCACAAAGAATGCTTCGCTATTTTCTCGAACCAAAATTACCAGACTTAACGATTTTAGCGACTACAGTTAATTTCTCTGTCCAGATTCCAAGATGAAAAGAAATCTAGCCACTAGCCGACGCCAGGACTCAGGCAAATCGAAATTTACCAGACCCTGTTTTTATCGTGGTCATCGAGCGAGCTAGTCTTTCATCTCAAATTCTTTCACGTGTGAATTTCTTCACTAGCGAGCAGATTACCAAGGAGAGTAATAAAATGATCTCCCTTGGTTCTCACTTTAATTGCTCTAGGTACTAAAATCCTAATTCTCTTGATCGCTGGTGTTATAATTAAATGATCCCGGCTCACATATGCTAATAGGTCTCTCGAGATCTACATCAAAGGAAATGCAATTAAATGCTAGCTAAGTTAGAAAGGAAAATGACAAAGGTTCGAATGGGAGACTTAGATCTCGACAGGCGTGGGTGATGAGACGTAACAAAAGAAGGAAATAAAGACAAAGAGAAAGATATAGAAATCAATAACATAATCTCTGCTACAGACGTCCCCTCTTAAGATATGGAACCATTCCATGTCCACGTTATGGAAATAGATTTCCTATGTCAGTGGTGTCTGGGTGACTGTCATCTTCCCTCTCATCTTCCCCCTCCACTTCTGTCCAATTCCTACTCATGACTGCTTCCAAAGTTTTCTTCCTCTGGAATCTGTTCCGTGCGCGCTTGAAAGAGCTTCGCCGCTTTTGACATTTTTGAAAGATTTCGTGTGTGTGCATTGGATTTTCCATGCCACTATCGCCATCTTCGTCAATTTTGGCGAACGTCAGGAGCTGTTCGGAGGTCGGCACTGGTCTTTCTAAGTATTTCTTTACCAGATTTACACGGAAAACCTTATCATTTGTTTTTATAGAGATCTGGTATTTAGCCTTAGAAATCTTTTTAAAGACGGTAAACGGCCCTTGCCATCCGATACGTAGTTTGTTGTTCCCGGTAGAGAGTAACACCAAAACTTTTTCTCCTGTTTCCAGTTCTCTTTCTTTCGCAACTTTCCTGTATCGGTTTGCGTGCTTTGCGCGTGCTCGCTTAAAGTTTGTCGTTGCTAAGTCCCATCCTAGTTTCAACCTTTCCTTTAAATCCGATACGTATTTACTTGCTGAGACGACTTTCTCATCAGCCTTCTGGTCTGTCAGAGACTGAAGTAAGGATTCAAGCGGCCCCTTAATAGGTCTGCCGAATAAAAGCGTGGCTGGGGGAAATCCTGTAGAAGTATGTGGGGCTTCCCTGTAACCAAATAAAGCTGCAGGAATGAGAAGATCCCAATCTTCATGTTTCACTTGTCCCAGTTTACTTAACATCATGTTGAGGTTTCCGTTGATACGTTCTACTAACCCACTTACGGCCGGAGTATAAGGTTTTATGTAGACGTGCTGATTCCTCAAGATCTTAACGATCTCATCCATTAACAGGTTTCGGTATTGGATCCGTTATCCGTCAATACCTGTTTAGGGAATCCCAACCGAATAAAAATCTGCACGAGGGCTTCTGTGACATGCTTCGAATCTGTGCATGTAAGCGGTATAGCTTCTGCCAACATAGTGCATGTATCGACTAATTTCAGGACGAACCTGTTCCTTCTTTTAGTCCTTTCAAAGGGTCCTAATATGTCGATAACTACCCGTTCGAATGGTGTTTCCACTATTGGCATTTCACCCAAAAAGACTGGGGGTGTCCGTTGCTTGGGTGGTACACGTTGGCACTGGGCACAAGATTTGACATATCTGATAATATCAGTATTTACTCCTGGCCACCAATAATGAATAGTTATCCGTTGGTTTGTGGCGTTCTGTCCCATATATCCGCTGAAGGGAAGAGAGTGCCCCATTTCTAGGATTTGGCTTCCGTACTCTTTCGGTACTAAGAGCTGGTTGGAACCTTGGTCAGGCATGCCCGTTCTGCGATAAAGTACGCCATCCTTAGAAAAAATGTCCCCGTGCTGTCTGGGTTCCTTAGCCATGGGCAGTTTCCTAAAACAGGGTGCCAAGGTAGAGTCCTTTTGTTGCGCTTCTTTAAGTTCCATGGGTAACAAATTAGGCGCAGGCTCCCGTTCCTTCTTGGTTTGCCCTCTTGTAGTTACTGCTGCCACAATCGGCTCTTCCGGTTTCCCAATAAACTCATATCTACCGTCAAGTATGACTGGGTAGGTCGGGTCATCCATAACAGCCACTTTGATCTCACCTCTGACAAAATCAGAGTGGATCTCAACCAGTGCGATGGGAAGCGCTGTAGGTGCATCACTCTTAGACACACAAAGTTCGACGGTCTGTCCTGTCTCTTGACCGGGTTTAACGAGGTGTCTGGCAACAAAGCAATCATAAGAAAGCTCCGTGACAAATAAACAAAAAGTTGAAGAACCGTTCAAAATAACAGTACCTCGCGTTTAGGGTCTCCACACTTCACGTTGAGAATCACTGACATTAATTCCACCTTCAAGACTGTTAGCAAGCATGCAATGCGTTAAGGCTCGGTGTGCTCGCTCTGATCATATGTCCAGTGCTCAGGGGGTTTCCCTTTGCCACCTTGTCCTTTCTGGCTGCGCTGCCATATAGGGCGGTTGGGTTGATCAGACTGTTTATTGTTGGTGGGGTACTTGGTTTAGTAGAACTTAGACTTTTCAGGAGCGGGGTTTTGGGGTCCATTTTCTCTGTGGTTATCTTTGTGAGAAGCATGAGAAGATTGGTCTAGATTATTCTTTCGAAAAGGTTCTTCTGTCGGTTTACGTTTTGTGGCCGGCAGTTCGGCCAGCGCATTATGATATCGCTCGGACTTTTCCAAGATGTCTTCAAGCTTGTCTGCACCCTGCTCAACTAAAAATCTCCGGGTGTCAGCAGACAATGTGTTTTTTATCTATTCGCATATAACGAACTCATCAAGACCTTCATAGGTAGAGGCGAGCTGCGAGAGCTCTAGGCACTTGGTCAAGTATCCCGTTAGACGAGAAGAGAACTGCTGAAAAGTTTCAGAATTCTCCTTTCTGCTGTTGCGAAACAGTTGCAAAAATTTGCTCGCGTTCATTTCAAAACGCTCAAGTAACGCTTTCTTCAAGACGTCGTAATTGTCTTGTAGGCTGCTTTCCAGTTTAGAGTATAAATCATAAGCACTACTTTTTAAAGCCTGGGAAATCTTCATACACCAACGCGACCTCTCTAACCCGTACAGAATTGCCATTTTCTCAAATTTTTCTAGTCACGTGTCAATCTTCTCATTTGGACAAGGGAAAGATTAAAGAACAAAAGACATAGCAGTAAGTTGAGTAGATTGAGTGATAGAAAGATCAGTTACAGAAGAATGAGAAGACTCTAAATTGCTGGAGGTAGAGGCAGCACCACGACTTTGGAATTCTAGAGTTTAAAGAGCCAACTCATGCTGTCTCTCTTTCTCTCTTTCCTCGTGCTGTCGTCGTTGCTCATTTTCTCTTTCCTTATGTTGTCTCTCCTTCTCTCTTTCGTTCGCCCTGCTAATTTCCATTTCCTCATCCATCTTCTTCTGCTCTCTAGCTTCGACTGCTTTTTCCTTCTGCTCCGCATCATATCTCTCAAGTTCGTCCCTGACAAAAGCTTTCGCTTGTTCTCCGTCCAGTTCATCTTCCATTGCTTCCTGTCTGAGCATCTGCCTAAGCTTTGCCCTCTCTGTCATTTCAGATAGGTGACTGAGACTTAGTCGAGAAGGAAGTAAGAAAAGGATACACTGGTTCTCTACCACTTACGAGAAAATCAAAACTAAAATGATGATATTATTTAACTGGGATACCTCCTCCTATAATATTAGTATCTAACTATTGCTGCTATTAATGGATCTAAAGGATCTAAATGCAAGCGACTATGCCAAATAAATGGCAGTTAAGATTAATCACTAAAAAGAATAAGTTGCTACAGTGGAAACAAACAATTATAATCAAAAAATTTAAGGAGAAACAAAAATCCATTAATATTAAAAAATCCACTACATGTTTACCCCTGAAGACAGTTAGTGTAAGAGAGGCTATTAACTGGACAAAATAATAAGTCCGAATGCGCTAATTAACTTAGTTCAAACACCTACTTCTTCAAAACCCTGTGATTGTTATACAACCACACCCTTTTTACCAGCGGCTAAGTATTCCAAAATCAATACATAACATACTTCGACAAAATCAACCTGTAAATCAATTGTATAACTCTAACAATGCTGTGGAAAAACAATTTCTATAGTTTGGTCAGCAAGCCCATAAACAGATCGTTGGTCTAGGGGAATAGTTATTTTTATAGATACTAAAACTCACGAGACATCACACTCATACTCTATTTCAGAATACAGAAAATTAATTAATCCTACAGACGAGCTGATATTGTCGCCTCGTCTTCCAATTCTAAATTCAAAAATGTTTCGGACTAGTCCACATTTGTCGTAGATTTATGATAGGTAAATTAAGACTCAGATTGGTCCCTTCTGAATAGACTAGAACATGAGGTAACTCAGTGAGCGAAGATATAAGAAAATAGTTTTCACGAGTGAGATGGTGGAAAAATAAGTAAGTCTGTCCCTGAACTCGAGAAAATCTATCGCTCAGCCTATGTCTCTACAACAGAAAAGGTATGTCAGAAAGATTACTCAGTATATATAGATATACTCTATATCAACCACTCACCGACACGCGCTCACAAGTGACGAACGTTTAGACGTACAGACATGAAACTATATCTATGGAATATGAATATTTGTTTGGAACAAGCTGACCGACACACTTAAGTAAGTTTATGTAACTTTTATTTTATCATAAAGAAATTCACAACAGAAATCAGTAGAATATCAAATCTCATACAAATACACATACGTTAATGAATTAACTAAAAAAAAAAAAAAGAAGATAGAACCATAGGTGTAATCATTTCCCTCCCTGTTTTGAGCTCACGATCCCGTTAGGAGAAAAGTTATTAGCCCCCAAAGAGTAACAGATTTATACACTATGGCCTTGTGTTTTCCCTCTTAAATCAAGAACAGAGTTTATACGTTAATCTATTCTGACACAAAAGGGACAGCATTAGAAAAAAAACTTGCATACAAAATACAGAGTTATTAAATGAGTTATTACATGAAGTAATTATTTTTCCTGCCTTCGCTCGCTCTGACAAACAAACTGTGATCACAGCAACAGACACAATCAACCTTACCTACAGGTTGCATTTACCACCTCTGGAAAATTGATTAAAGGAACATGCAGCCCATCCACTGTTGGTTGTCGGCGAATCAAGCCCCAGCTTCTCCAACTGACTAATTAATCAAATGTTGGGAAACGCTAGATCCACTATTTGTAAGCAGGATGCTGTTAAATGTTACGTCAAATTTTGTCCAGATAGGAAATAATTATGGAATCAGCTGGTCACAGGATACAGTAGCGGGAATTCTTCAATCGTGTTCGTCGATTTCCAGGTAAACAAATTCTATTACAGGATAAATCTTCTTCACAACACGTGGTCGTTATATAGGTACTGTCAATGTATGATTTAGTTGCCACCACAGGCTGACTGTATATGAACTTTGGAAACAAACAAGAACTCTGGATATTCTAATAGTCCAGTTAGCATTTATTCTTAATAAGTCTTTTGGGCCGGTGCTATGTCTCTATCTGAGTGTAAACCACGAGGCCGGACAGTCACCTTGAAAGCCCTATCAGTTATTTAGAATGTTCTGTCTTTGTAGAAAATATGTTCAGTTCATATGGAATGGAAGCCGCTGGTAAGGTTATAGGGTTTATGACCCAGAACTGAATAGGGAGAAAAATGCAAAAAACGTAACATCATATAGCCTATTCACAATCCTATCCTACCTGCGTAAAATATAACATATTTATCCACTTCGGTTATAACTTAAATTAGAAAATTAGAAACTTTAAGCTTAGAGCTAGTCTTGTCGTTTAAATCTTCCGTGAAATAAACTATAGTCATTTAAAATAATAATCTACTTATCATGAATTAGAAATATATATATAAATATAATATATATATATATATATATATATATATATATATATATATATATATATATATATATATATATATATATATATAATATATATATATATATATATATATATATATATATATATATATATATATATATATATATATATATACATTTCGTCAGTACTCACAATGTTCAGTGAATTACTTAGATGGTTAACTATTCTCTGACTGGTTACTAGCAGTTAATAAAATTTACATTATAGCTAGAAGAGTTACCTAGACTATATTATTTTATACTGCTATCCGCTGTAACACGATAACTTAGAGAAATATCACTGATGGACCGGTCTAGTAAATACTCAGCACAAAATCTAGATAAATAATATAATAATTCGAACTAGCAATTATATCACTCGACAAAACTAGTCAATATAATTACATCCGAAACAGAACTACAAGCTATCACCCCGAAACTGAGAGTTTCACTTATATATAGGTATTCTAGAACTCGGCTAAATGTCGAGGAACTCAGAACTATCACTATACAGGTATTCTAGAACGAAGTGATCTGTCTACTGCAACTTAGGAGTACTGAATGAATTTAGTCTAAACTGCTCTGGTATAAATATCTGAAACTCACAAAGGATGCTACGCTATTTTCTCGAACCAAAATATACCCGACTAAACGCGTTTAGCACCTACAGTAAATTTCTCTGTCCATATTCCAAGATGAAAAGAAATCTAGCCACTAGCCGACGCCAGGACTCAGGCAAATCAAAATTTACCAGACCCTGTTTTATTACTTACAGACGTGGTCATCGAGCGAGCTAGTCTTTCATCTCAAATTCTTTCACCAAGTGAATTTCTTCACTAGCGAGCAGGTTACCAAGGAGAGTAATAAAATGGTCTCCCTTGGTTCTCACTTTAACTGCTCTAGGTACTAAAATTCTAATTCCCTTGATCGCTGGTGTTATAATTAAATGATCCCGGCTCACATATGCTAATAGGTCTCTCGAGATCTACATCAACGGGAATGCAATTAAATGCTAGCTAAGTTAGAAAGGAAAATGACAAAGGTTCAAATTGGAGACTTAGATCCCGACAGGCGGGGGTGACGAGACGTAACAAAAGAAGGAAATAAAGACAAAGAGAAAGATATAGAAATCGATAACATAATCTCTGCCACAATGATGATGATATGATGTTGATGATATGGTGATGATATGATGATGGTGATATGATGATGATATGATGATGATATGATGATGATAATGAAATACGAATGGCATTTTTGTTTCTGTCAAAGAGTGTTGGTCGAGGTGACTTGTGACAGATAATATAATCACGGTAGAAGGGGAACGACTAAGTAAGTATGGAGCAGAGTGTGTAAGAGTAATACGAGGTAGCTTCAAAAAGTTCCCTGAATATTCGACTCATGTTTAAATGAGTGATTATGTCATGGAGATTATAGTTTTACATGTTGGTAGTGACCTTGAGGAAACGACATGGCTGATGTAACCTTCACATATACAATCAAACAGAAGTTATAGAAGTGTGTTTGTGTGGTGTGCACGTAGTATCGAAGTAGTTGAAAATGTCCTTGATTGAACAACGTACAAATGTCAAATTTTATATTTTGCTTGAGAAGTCACCCTCAGAGACAGTAACCTTGCTTAATAAAGCATACGGTTTAACCGCAATGAAGAAATCGCAAGTTTTTGAGTGGCACAACCATTTCCGTAATGGTCGTGTTAGTGTCGATGACGATCCATGTAGCGGACGACCGCCTACCTCGATAAACAGTGAAAACATTGAGCGTGTTTGGAACGTTGTTCGTGTTGAAGACTTACTGTAGAGAAAATAGCCTCAGAAGTTGAAATATCAGTTGGAAGTTGCCACAGTATTCTCCACAATGAACTGCACATGCACCGTGTTTGTCAACACATGGTTCCCAAAATTGTATCTCCTGTACAGAAAGAAACGAGATTGACACTGACAGGAGACCTAATCACTGTGGCTGATCAAGATAGTAATTTTCTAAACAACTTAATCACAGGAGACGAGACGTGGTGTTTTTTTAACGATCCTCAGACAAAACGCCAGTCCTCTGAATGGAAATCACCCTCATCTCCCCAAACACAGGCTTTTCGTTTGGACAAGAGCAAAGGACAAGTTATGTTGGAAGGTTTTTTTTAATTCCCAGGGTATTGTCTACAGTGAATTCATTCCTGAAGGCCGAACGGTTAACAAGGAAATGTACGTTGATATCCTCCGTCGTCTAAACGATGCAATCAGAACGAAAATGTCTAAAAAAGTGGGGAACAAACAGTTGGGTTCTGCTGCATGACAATGCGCCAGCACATCGATCCCTACTGGTAAAGCAGTACCTCGCAACGCACAATGTGACTGCTTTGGAACATCCTCCATATTCTCCCGACCTGGCACCACCTGATTTTTTTATGTTCCCTCGCCTAAAATCGGCACTGGAAGGGCAGAGATTCAAGGATGCTGAGGACGTATGTGCAAGGTTGTCAGGGAATGTGTGTTTGTGAGAGACATGTGTTTATGTGTTAAAGATATGTGTCATTTTGTGTGAAAGATGTGTGTGTTTGTATGAGATATTATGTTTGTATGTGTGTTTATGTGGGATATTTGTGTGTTTGTGTGAGATATGTGTGTTTGTGTGAGACATGCATGTATTTTATATGCGTGTGTTTGTTCCAGATATTTGTGTGTTTGTGTGAGATATGTATGTTTGTGAGAGAATCTGTGTGTTTGTGTGAAACGTGTGTGTTTATGTGAGAAATGTTTGTCTTTTCTAGAGAATGCGTGTGTATTTCTTAGAGAATGTGCGTGTCTGTGTGACATATGTATGGTTGTGTGAAACATGTATGTGTTTTTTGATAGATAAGTGTGCGTCTACGAGAGAATGTGTTTGTTTCTATGTTTGTAAGAAAATAGTTATGTTTGTTTGAGAATGTTTGCTTGTCTGAGAACGTGCACGTGTGTGTGAAAATGTGTGTTTTTGTGTCAGAAAATGTCTTAGTGTGTGTAAGACAACGTGTGCATGTGAGAGTATAGTTAACAATTTTTATGTGTGACAGGGCATATGTAAGTGTTTGGGTGGATGTGTGGGCGCACATATATTTGCATCTGCCTGTTTATGTAAGTGCGCACGCATGTGAGACTGCAATGTTTAAGTGCGATTATATATTTACGTTTGTGTGTGTACTTGTGTGAGAATTTATATGTGTGTTAGCATGCATTTCTTTGAGGCGTGAGTGTTTTTCTTTATGGGAGTGTGTATGCGCTTGTGTGTATGTATGTCGACTTGAGCATATAATGTTTGAATAAATAAATCGTTGTGATTGTATGTGTGTTATCGTACATGATGTATATGCAAGTAAATGCCTGTATTTGTATGATTGAACATGTATATGTTTCTTTGTATGACTATCTGTTATGTGTGTGTTTGTGAGTGTATGGTGTGTTTGTGTAGAAAGAAAGATATATTATTGGCATAAATATAGAGGAAAATCAAAAATGGTAGAAATAATAGACAGAAGTGTGAAACCTTATGTATTAGATGACAAACGGAAGACGATATCCGTCCTCGTTAAGTTGGTACTTCTTTAACAATGCTGCTCTGACAACCTCATAGTTGTTCTTGTCAGGCACATCTACCATACCCAACAAAGTCAAAGCATCACCTCTAAGTATCTTGGACAGATGATAAACATACAATGTTTTATCTATGTTATGCACCTTACATGCACTTTCAAATCTATCTAGATAAAATGTTATATCATCAATTGAGGCATTAAATGCTGGTAGATTAAGCTTGAAATCCTTAGCATTAGTCTTATCTGACACCTTATTTGCATCATTAGCATTACTAGACAACTTCAACTTTTCTAACTCCAAAGCTAAGAGTTTTTCTTCATGCTCCATTTTTGCTTTTCTCTCTTCCATTTCAAGTCTTTTATTTTCAGCCTCTCTTTGTAATCTTCTTTCTTCAGCCTCAGCCTGTAACTTTCTTTCTTCAGCTTGAGCCTGTATTTCAAGTCTTTTATTTTTAGCCTCTTTTTCAAGTCTCTTCTCCCGAGATTCTGCTTCTCTTTTTTGTTTTTCCATTTCCATTTGGAATCTCTTTTCCTCCACCTGCATCTGCAATTTTTTTTGTTCTACTTCTAATACCTTATCATATTGAGCAGTTGCATATTCTTCCAACTTATCACCTGTCTTGCCAAGGGATTTCCCTTGTTCAATAAAGTAATCAAGTGTAGACATGATGTCTAATATTATGAGTCACAACCTGAAATAATTAATTAACTTATTTCAACCTTAATAGTAACAAGACTTAATAAAGTACTTGTATAATCCCAATGTTTAACCCAACCTCTGTGGGAAACAAGTCTTTGACACCACACTTGTATTATTCAATGTATAATAATATCACATGTCCCTTTTTAATCATCAGTGCACTACATAAATCAGTGCATAACTATCAGTTATCTATCATAACTGCACTACAATAGTGCATAAGGAAAAAACCACCAGTTAGTTATGATAAGTGCACTATAAACCAATAGTGCATGAGCATATCTGTAACAATAGTGAAGGCTAACTATGCAAGAACTATGTAAACAATAACAAACAATGTAAACAATAACAAACAATGTAAACAATAACAAGGATCAGAACAATACGAAAACATTCACATAAGTCAAATAAGTAGACAGCGAAAACTAAAAGAAATATCACAAAGAATGTGATGACAAAATGCGAAAATATGACAAACAAATGACGCTACAGTGTATAAACAAAAATTTTTTGTAAAGAACTAAATAATAGGAAAGAGTAGACCTACAAATCAAAACAAAACTAAAGAGTATGAAAAAATACCGAAAACAATACTGACCATATCGTCACAACTAACAAAAATTCGCAAAAATATTGCTAACAATTTCCAATTAAGGAAATTGCCCTTAACAGAACGCTATCATAAGACCTCTATGACGTGGTATTTCTTATGACAGTCACCACCCATCCAGACCCGCAGAGAAATAAACATATAAATATACAAATAACATATAACATATAAACATGTAACATGAAAACAATAGGAGAAAGTGTGAAAGTACAGAAGGCTCAGTTAGAACATAAGGGCACAGTTCACAAACAAAACAGGCCACTTAACTTCTATAAATCCAGCGTCAGCACGGTGCAGAACAGGATGTAATCAGCATTCTGAGGATAATGATCCAACGTTGATTAACTTCTGCTCCCATAAACAGCCATGACGAAGGAAATGAGCTTCTAATACTGCAACAGTTGCTACGGCACTTGACCTTCTGAATCCGCAACAGTACCTCTGAGACCGGAACAGTTGTTACGGCACTTGTCCTTCTTCCTTACAGATCAGGAAAACAATTTGCTCGGAACTTGGCCTTCTAACTTCGGAAAACTGGATACCCACGAGCAGCGCCGGGTAGTTTCAAAAAATCAGCAACTGTCAGGAAATCCGGATACTTTCAACAAAATTTCTTGTAAGGTGGTAGTTGATGCTGTAGTTGTATCTAGTATGATGATGATGTCTGGGTTTGTTGACCCCCTTGATAGCTGGTACCAGAGTAAACCAACATTTGGCCACCACAATGATAAGGGTGGTATTTAGGCTGACATCAAATTCACCACCCCTATCGACACCAGGTATTAAAGTGTAAGATGTAGGTGTCTTATCTGGTTTAGGATGTTGCTGTGTAGGTTGTAGTAGAATAGTTCCCAGAGTACAACACAGGCAACATGATGTGTAGAGTCATAAAAATGGTAACTTCATTTTTCGTTTTCTACCATTTATTGCACGCCACAAAACAGTCATGATATATATGTCATCACCAACATAGTCCAAGAAATTCAGCATTCAAAATAATATTAGTGCCAGCTGATAGTCATGTAGAATCCAATATTCATAGTGTAAACAAATAGCTTCCACATATTCGATAACATAAAGTTCTGGTTCGTGAAGCTGTATACATAATATATAGCCCAAATCTGGGTACCTAAAGTTCATACATATAAATTCTGCAACAGTGTCAGCTGCATCTCATCACTGTTCATAGATAATAATAAATACTCCCTTCCTGATGCTAGCAGATCAGATGTGTACAATAAGTCCATTTATCCTCTGCACGTGAATAGCATACTGGGAGTACAGGTCAAGCCAACCTTTATAACGTTCCTAAGTCTAACCATCTGACATGGATGTGATCTCTGATATAACGAATCCTGGAACACAGACAATAGCCTTGTTTGGTCTAGAGCGACCCATATATATATATATAACTAGTTCAGGTATCAAGATACCGGTGGCGAAACCTAATCAAAAGTACCTCTCCATTTTGAATCACACAAGCGAGCAAAGAGCAGCAAAAAATGTCGAACTTTTAGATGACATCGAAAAGTTCAAATAAAGAGGAATTACCTTTATTCGGAATCAACCACAAAACATATGCCTCCAGGCAGGCTTGAATAACACTGGGAAATAGTCTAGTTAGCTAACTAACTCACAAAGACAATGTATTTCCCTCAGAGAAATCACAAGACGCAGATTTGCGTCCACTCGCTGCTTAAACCATTTTGTAACTCTCCGACCTGGGCGGAAACCACAATCGAACTCTCCAAGTCTAGACATGCGCAGAACCCATCTACGTGAGTATCAATTCACACAAGACGATTCTAAGAACATACGAGATAAGAGACATTCACTATCGCTCCCTTTATGGTCATGAATCGAAAACCTTAAGACAGGTTTCAGACATCTACAACACTTGACTGATACTACCAAATAAGGAGATATGGTCACGCTTCGTTTAAGAAATTATAGACCGAACGAGTCTCAAACCAAGAGGAGGTAAACTCATAAAAAATAGTAGTCTCAAAATCTCGAGTTATGTCACTTTGACTGTAAAATAATATCGTACACATTTCAGTCAAGAAAATGATCATACAAAGATTTTTTTACGAAAAAAAATGATTATACAAAGACTTTGGACAACAAATGATCTGTGCGTAACAGACGGTCTCGCCCGATCAACATCTGTAGAAGCCAATATTATATAGCCGTCTGAGGTGGGCAGATTACACAGGTGGTAGATGCGTTTATGGTTTTACGGGACCATCCCTGTGGTGGATTATCACAAAAATCTGCCTGGAGAGACAATATTGGCGATAGGTAGCATCTGGACATCAAATGAGTTCACAGATTGCGTTTATGAGTTGTGAACAGGATGCTGGTGGAAGTCTGACGCAACGATATGACATCACTGTAAGAAGTCACGCATGGATATTAAATTTAATATTTTGAAACACGTGACGGTATTTTTCGAATTAGACAAACGCACCTACCCACGTAGTACTGAACTAGATTCGATTGGATTGGTTCATTTTGAGGAGCTGAAATATACAATGTATTTTATTGGCACACTAGTCGGAAGTGCAGTCTGTGATTTGCACTACGAACTGAGAATATAATGTGATGAAAACTACAGACACAAATCACTCAGAGAGACTGCAGCGCACAAGTCATATCATCGACTTTTAAAAGATAGAAAGAAAAAGGAGACATTGGACTTAGAAATTCCACAACTATAAGTAACAGATCGAGTATTGGGCAACTTTGGACTTCGCAAGTAAACCCGCATTTTTAATACAAGACTGCAAACTTAAATGGGCCAGGACTTTCATTAACACGACTCGAATCCTAGGAATTTGATCACAAGGCATAGAGGAATTTAACAAGAGTTTTCCCAGGCTTATGTGATTTCACAGAACATCCGCCATCAGAGGTAGTAACTCTAATTTCCCAGACCTAAGTGATTTCGAAGCATCTAATACAGAGGTGTGTCCTGTCTAAATCTGTGCAAGGAGGTTGTGTATTCCCAAAATGTTGGAGTAAGTGTAAACAATTTATTTACTAATGTAAATTCTACAGGTTTCATGCTAAGTGGTTATATACAAGGCTGGCAACCTCAACATATGAAAATAGTATATGTATAAACCACTACTGCAAGAGCTGGTGATTGTTTCTGACTAGTCGTGCGAGAAACCCGACAGCAGAACGACCACAGACTCCGACGGGAGTAGTGATGAGTAATGAGTGATGATTACATCACATGTGCCTAAGGTGTCCCATTTTATCTTGTGAGATTTATGTACCTTTATTAATTGTAATTCAGGCAAATCATTTTTCATGCACTCCAGACGCAATTTCTAGTCAACACACAGAAGGATATTGGTGAGTTTTCATCATATTCCATGAGTTACACTGTGTGCTCGGTAATTTAATTATTCTGAGGTAAACATTGGTGGGTGGAGCGCATGACAATGGATCTGTAAGTTCGCGGCGAACAAATGCACTTAGCAGGCACTTGTTTTTTTTCTATTTGTCTAAAGTTCGTGATTACAAGCAATTAGACGATGTGTGGTATTCACGCCGCTATTGTGAGGGAAAAGCATCCACCTTAACCGCCTACAGGGGAAGAGAGTGTGGAGAAGGCTTCCATCATCACAGAATTGATGAACCTCAGCTGCAGAACTCATCTGGATCTAAGTATTTTTTTGTCACAAGCAACAGCAAAGCACGGACATTGATAGCGGCTTATAAAAGAGCATTCGTTGGATTACACCAACTGGGGGCTTAACGGGCCAGAACCATTGCTTAAATCCTTCACAAAAGGTGACGGACCAGATATAATGCGTTAACAATTGTTCAGCCCAATGCAATATTGTTCGTGACTTTTGGAAATATCTTGTGAAGGCTCCCTTAAAGTAGAAGTGGCAATAATCTTTTATCCACATCTCTGCCAAGAGTAATCTTGCGCACAGGTAGATACCTTGGAAGCGACAATTATATACTCTTGAGTTTAAGTCACTATTGAACCACTACTGCGCAGCAGGGGAGGCAATCCGTGACAGTTCCACAACCAGACGATATGTCATGGCCTCAAAACACAGCCCCTGCAGACCAAGTAGAACAGTCCCAATTACGATGTTTTAGCCATGCCTGCAGAATAAAAGAAGAGTAGCTTCCACGACAACTCTCTCTCTCTCTCTCTCTCTCTCTCTCTCTCTCTCTCTCTGGCAAATCTCTACACTCCAGGGTAGAAGAGGAATAACTAAGTCAGTAGTAAGTAAGTAAGTACATAAAATAAATTGTAAGAACCAAAACTAAATTGTCGTTGAAATAGAGGTATCTAATACATGTATATTCCTTGATATCACCGCATTCGAGATTGTTCCTATCTGTCTAGTAAATATTACATATCTAGTACAATTCTGATAACCCACATAATGGCCTTCAAGTTAAGTACAGTTGGGTGAGGATTGCATTGTGCTAAATATATCAGTAAGAGGCTAAAGTTGTTCTGAACGGGATCAAAAGTTTTCAATCTCCCAAAACAGTTGCACAGATAAACAAACAAAAAAAGTCTTATCAGAAAAACGCAACCTATTTTACTTAAATATGCGTTACTGGCTAAGTGAAAAAATAATACCTTTCTAGTGTTGTAAAACATACTGGAATTATGTGAGACCAATAGGAGAATCAATGTTCACGAAGTCATAGTTGGTAAGTGTTCGTAGCTAGACTGATGATGTTCTGATTGATTTCATGTCCACTAATACTTTTATAAACATTTACGACAAGTGCCATGTTATTCTATTACTGCTGTAGTTATTACTAAATCATGTCATTCTAACTCATCTATCATTGACAAACATGGCCTTATCGGATAATGGCGAAAAAAATCAGAGGTCCAGTGTGCATGTTGCGAACGTTAAACATCCCTCGGCAGTTGGAAATCGTAAAGATTAGGCCATATACGGTAGCTCCCCCTGGCGATATCTAAAAATTAAGACACCTACCCATCACAAAAAAGCATTTAAATAATGAGTGATTCCATTATACACACATTGGGATTATTGCCAATGCTACGGAGTTCGTGCACTGTGCTGAGATCCTCCTTGTGTGATCACAGGGAGGAGAGCGGAACACTGATTGTGTTGTGTAATGAAGATGGTTCTTAAAATCAAACCAAAATATAGCCTCATGCTTGATAAGATGCCAGAGAAACGCTGGTAAATTTCACAATAAAAGATACAAGAAGATTAAGAAGTTGGTGGGAGATACATGGTTGTGACAGAACGGGGCGGCCCCTATCGATCTTTGTTACACTCCGGCAGAATCGGTACATTTGTGGTACTGATTTTATTGGGTGCTTCCATTTGTCACACTTTCTTTCTTTCTTTTTCTGTTATGTGTAGCAGATAGTATGTATTTTCCTTCTTACACCCTTCTCAGGGATAAGTAGACATGTCTGGTTGTTATCCATTTCTCACTGCGTTGCAAGGAGTGGCAGCGACCTAACCATGTTGACAATCGTGGGTGCAGCGGATATGAGTACACAGATTAACACGTAAATCTCCTCAGCGCAGTGCTTAATCACTGATAAGATGCAGGTAAGTGCATCAACAAAGCTTGGAATACGGTGAGACAACTGATGGACAGACACATAACTTAAGAGATTACTTCCTGATAAAAGTAATGATTGTATCATTGGGACCACGTTGTTATATGAGTTTACTGACATGTTAGTAAGTTTGTACCCAAGGGCAAGCGGATGTATACAGCCCATTTTCAGAAAATTTAATGTTTGAAATTTTGCATTAGCTGAGTCATGCAACATATTCTAATCAGATTGGATGATCCTTTTGATGCGCGCATAACAAAGGCGTCGGAAGGCAGTGAATATAATCTGACCATTTGCTCAAGCTATTTCACTTGAGAAATCGGTTGCCAAGTTACCAGACCTTGCTAGACTGACGAATTAGAATTCAGAATTCCTTCTTAACATACCTGACACCTTTTATTGGAGTATTTATCAGGATATAGCCAAGGAAATCTCTAGCATTTTAAATAAGGACACCGGGACTGAGGACATTGAAGGACCACACACGAAGTCAGAGAGGGAACTTATTAAATTAATGACACCCCAGACGCGTGTAAGAGGCCGATTACAGTCTCTTTTATTCATCTGAGCAAACAGTCTGTGAGCCAGGATTGGCGTAAATGGTTATTTATATTTCATATTTTATTACTAGTATATATATATATTGCAAGTTTCGTAAAGAGAACTAAAAGCACAAAGTAGTTCCAGGTTCCATACGGAGCAGGGAGGGAAAGATGAAAAAAATGATGTTCATTCTAAGTATAACGCTTAAATTTTCAAAGCAGTGTAAATGTCCATATAAATATATTCACTTTAAAAGCATTGTGAGGTTTCAAGCTTTAAACCAGTGTAAATGTCTATGTGAAAATGTTCATTTTAAAGTTAATGGAAGTTTCAAACTTTTCAATCAGTGTAAACGTAAATGAAAACATATTCAATTTATATTGTGAACACTTTTCAACCAGTGGAGATGTATATGTAAACATACTCTATCTGTATTATTAACGTTTTTATTTAAATATACAGTAACTAAGAAAACTATCCTATTTAAATGTAAAAAAAGCTTTACCCCAAGGGCTTCAATTTAATTCTCATCGAGGGAAAGTTCTGAGTTAAGTAGGATGGTGGTATGGGATTATAGGAACCCATGACTGTGGGGCGGACAACGCCATACTCAGAAGAGCGTTTCGTTCTATTCTTTTACTGTAGTTATTGGTGGTACTAGCAGAAACTACTATCTCTGGAACAAGAAGGGAACAGTGGCCTAAGCTTTAAGACGAAGGACCCACTTGGTAGACTCTCCTGGACATTTCTGGGAAACGAGCTACACCCGACAATCTTGATCAGGGACGAGCGTGAGCAGTGTGAAAAGAACAACCCATAAGAAGGAGCAGAACCGTCATTGGCAGCAAAGTTTAAATCTATGCTGCCACTTGAACTTCTTGTAACATTTCGCAATCAATAACGACTGTGATGATAACTTGTCTTGATCCGTAACTATTCAAATTATTTTCCAACTGTTAAAACTTAAATGATTATTAAAAATTGATTTTTGTAATTATGTAAATTTAACTTCCATTTAATCATTTTAAAGTTACTGCATGTTTGTCTCAGTCAATTTACTACACACACTCTAAACGGAGCTATGATAGAAAAACAGAATGCCACTGAGTAAATCAGGGGTGGGGCTTGAACTAGCTGAAATTAATAAGTGCTTAAATCCTTCACAAAAGCGTCGGCAAAATTACAAAGTTAACATACTCAGCCAAAGCAGTTTTGTTCTCACTTATTCTGAATATCTTATGAAGACTCCCTGGAGATAGTAGGGTTTGTTTCTTCTATGTACATATCTGCCAAGAGTAATCTTGTGTGAAGGTAGACACCTTTGAAGCCCAGACTTTTCGCTCAGAATGACAGAGTCCCAAAACGTCCATGCCTTTTACCTTAATGTAGGCTGCGATCTAGTGTTTTCAGCTAAAGAACTTTCTGAATTTGTGCTTACTTCGGTGAAAGAACAGAAAGAAAAAGATGGAGGCATAAAAAGCCGCAGTCCGTGTGGAGACAGCAGCTGAGAGGGAAGAGAGAAGGATGGCCAGGGAGCACGAAAAAGCCCAAGCTGAAGAGAGAGAAATGCACAGAGCTTTTGAAAAGCAGAAAGATGAAAAACAGAGGATTTTTGAAGCTACGGAAAGAGAAAAAGAGAGGGCATTCGCTAAAGAGACCGAACAGGCCAAATGGGCATTCGCCATGGAACAGGCCAAAAAAGCAGAAAAAGAGGAACAGGCCGAGAGGGCATTCGCTAAGAAAAAGGAACAGGCTGTCAGAGCCCACGCTATTAGAATGAAGGAATGGGAAATCGAAAAAAGAAGAGGGGATTCTAGTTCTAACAATGGCGGGTCTGGTAGTTCTCAAAGCAGCGAGGGATGAAACACCACTGAGGTGGTGGCTCCTAATGCAGTATCCTTCCAGTTAGATGTTTACACTGAGACTTCAGATGAAATAGACATTTATCTCTCTAGGTTTGAATCCTCAGTCAGTTTACTACACACACTCTAAACAGAGCTATACGAGAGTAATAGAATTTCACTCAGTAAATCAGGGGTGGGGGTCAAACGAGCTGAAATTAATAAGTGATTAAATCCTTCACAAAAGCGTCGGCAGAATTACGAGTTAACACACTCAGTGTTGTTCTCGCTTTTTCTGAATATCTTGTGAAGAATCCTTGGATATAGAAGCGTTTTTTCCCCTTCATTTCCTCATTCAGTGAACGTCCTACTGCTTACAGTTCTAGGTATCAGCCCGCCTTTACGTGTCCTTGGGACTGCCTCCTGTGTGCCCTGCTACGAACAACGCGTTCGATTACGCAGAGGTGCTCCTGGCTTTGTATTCCAATATATGTATGTATGTATGTATGTATGTATGTATGTATGTATGTATGTATGTATGTATGTATGTATGTATGTATGTATGTATGTATGTATGTATGTATGTATGTATGTATGTATGTATGTATGTATGTATGTATGTATGCATGCATGCATGCATGCATGCATGCATGTATGTATGTATGTATGTATGTATGTATGTATGTATGCATGCATGCATGCATGCATGCATGCATGCATGCATGCATGTATGTATGTATGTATGTATGTATATATATATCTATATATGTGTATATATATATGTGTATATATATACACACATATATATACACATATATATATACACATATATATATATATATATATATATATATATATATATATATATATATATATATATATATATATATATATATATATATATATATATATATATATATATATATATATATATATATATATATATATATATATATATATATATATATATATATATATATATATATATATATATTAACTGAATTAAATAGTTATAAATTCCTTAACCACTTTAAAGTTAATTTAAGCGTTTAAGCATCTATTATCTTTCTGAATAATGTAATATATATATTATTAAATTTTCAACTGGAAACTTTTGAGAAAGGTTTAATTTAATAGATTTAAATTAACACAAAATCCAGTAAAATAAAAATGAATGAACTAGACCACTGATCACTAGAAACTAATATATATTATACCGTTTTGCACAGAATAGAATTCACTGCAATATAGCCACAAATCCAGGGGAAATCTAACAAGATTTTACTATAGCTATTGCTTCTGTAAATCTCTGGCAAACGAGTGATAAAATTTCATTCTTCAGGGTCTCTATATATATGAAATGGAATGATAGATCTGGGGGACATGTTAGAATTTCACACTTTTTAAGAACTCAGAGAAAATTCGAGATTCTATGCCACCCGTCCCCGTGATTATTCAACTCTGTGGTCGCTTCGTCTTTCCTGTTCGTTCCGTCTTTCGAGCGTTTCCAGCGCTCTCCTCTGGTTCACACTGCCGTGTTACCTAGCAGCAGGAAACTTCATCGTCCGCTCTGAGATCGTCATTGTCTCAGATCGTGTGCCGCTTTCTTCGTTTGATTTAGGCAACGCCTTTAAGGCAGGTACGAAAGAAAGGTGTAGCAAAATGCTTGCTTATGATTGCTCTAAAGGTTTCAGTAGGCGTGGCTTTACCTCCCCTTTAGACAAATCAATGTCCAGAATGCACAGAAGATAAACTGTCTCCATATTAATTAGCAAACGTGGTAGCGAGTCCACTCTGCTCTGATTCATATTAATGAGCCCAGGTGGAGTTCCACGTTCTCTATAGTGCATGCTAATGAGCCCAGGTGGAAGAAATATCGTTGACGATAAAATTACAACAATATTCGGGGTACTGATGCTACGAGGGTTCTACCATATCATCTAACATTTCAGGGTCAGACATCGACTCTTCCTTGCGAGGCTGTATGCAAGCATCCGATGCGGTTTGGCCTGGTGTGCTTGCCCTGATCAGACGTCCATGCTGTAGGGGTCTTCCCTTTTCCTTGACCTTGGTGGCCGCGCTGCCACGAAGGCTTGGTGGGTTGATCCGAATTGTTGTTTGGGGGATATCGGGTTTTGTAGAATTTTGATTTTTCTTGGGGAGGTCTCTGGGTATTATTTTCTCGTTGGTTATAATGTTGGGAGGAATTAGAAGAATAGAATAACTGCACTAGATTTTGTTTTCGAGATGGCTCATCTCTGGGTTTAAGTTTAGTGCTGGGAAGTTCTGCCATTGCATTGGTATAGCATTCTGCCTTATTGAGGATGTCCTCAATCCTGACTGCGCCCTGTTCAGCCAAATATCTACGGGTTTCGTTTGACAAAGTTGACTTTATCTGTTCCACAAGAACAAGTTCAAGAAGTCCCTCATATGTAAGAGGTAATTCAGATAATTCAAGGCACTTTGTCATATAGCCCGTGAGACGTGAAGAGAACTGGGGAAATGTTTCCGTGCTCTCTTTTCTGCTGTTTCTGAACATTTGCAGAAATTTTCGGGTGGTCATCTCAAACCGCTTGTTGCGTGATAAATTCTCGCAACATCGTTTTTTACAATATCTATTTTATAACGCAAGGGCAACAACTGCTTGAAATTTATAGTTACTTTTCTCGGTAAGCATTTGTCTTCTCGCGTTGGTATCGAATGCAGTTAAGTTTTGAGCTGTGGTCATTTTGCGCTGGACTGCGCATGACTTGTCTTTTTTTTTGGTCGATCGGTTTCCGCCCACCACTAGTTTAGTGAGCGATTTGGAATGGCGAAAGAGATGCCTCGTTGAAGAGGGGATCTCCGCTATTTTTTGTTCTGTCAGGGATGTGTAGTCCTCTTATGGATATTTCGTTTATTCGGGATAATACCTCTAGTGCATTTGCACATGCCGGGAGGCGTGATATTTCTGTATTTCTTGAAAGCATTTACAGCACTATGAAATATAACATGCATCTGACTCATCATTGTAATGCTGTCTACCGTCTATTGCTGTATTGAATGTTGCTGTGATAATGACTGTTTGATGTGCCTACATATTCGCGTAACCATTTTGTCACTGTGGCGTCCACAATAAATAATGAAGAAAAACGTCAACGGCTGTTACAAGAATCATTGACTTTATACGTCGTGAGTTTACTGACGTCCTATGTGGATTGCCCTGTTATTTTTGTATGAACATTGTTTTGACTGAACACATCTGCACACCACACAAAACCAGACATGCGGATACCATCCATCATCATATGGCATCACGCATCATTTGGTGGCCATAAGCTGGTTTGATTCTGGTACTAGCAAACACGGGGTCCCTTACCCACTTCATTTTCAACAAGAATTCATCAGCATCCTTCAAGAAATTAACATTCTTCAATACAGTCAACATCTTCAAAATTTTCAAAGTACTCGGCGTTGCCCGGTAAAAGTCAAAATTTCAACTTTTTGACGGAAACAAGAATTTGACAGTACCCGGCGTTGTTACATGTTGCCGGATAACTCGGACTGCTGTTATCTTTTACGCAAGTCAAGCAAGTTGCTGCTGTCAAGGTTCCAGTGCTGTCGTTTTTTTTGAGAAGGTCAAGTGCCGGTTGAAACGGGTTGTTTTCTGAAGAAGGCCAAGTACCGATTTCCATCAACTTACTTTTGGATTAGAAGGTCAAGTGCCGAAACAACTCAACATACAGTATTTCAGAAGCTCAAGTACCATCGTGTTAGCAGTGGAAGCAGTTCAGATGTGCCATCATCGTTGGAGCTTCGCTCTTTAGGACGTTGATTGACATCCGTTTTTTCTGCTGTTCTACGATTGGAAGCCTATAAGTTAAGTGGCCTGTTTGTATGTAAACTGTGCCCTTATACTTCTGCTGAGTCTTCTGTGTATCATCTCATTCTATATGTTATATGTTTATATGTTATTTGTATATTTATATGTTTATATTTCAGCAGGTTCTCGGTTGGGTGGTGTCTCCGTTAGATTATGCCACGTCATAGAGGTCGTCTATTGTGAGCGTTTTCTGTAGGGTTTGCAAATTTCCGATACTGGAATTTGCTAAGCGACTTCTGTTGCTATTTATGTTAGCTGTGATGACATGTTTTAATATTGTTTTCGTTATTATTTCGCATTCTTTAGTTTTGTTTTGATTTGTTTGTATTTGTTAGCCTACTCTTGTCTATAATTTAGTTTCATACAACATTTTTGTTTATACACTGTGGTGTCATGTATTTTGTTTAATTATAGCGCAGATATCGTCACATTTTTTGTGATATTTCATTAATTTCTGCTTTATTTTTAGTTGATTTCTGCGAACGTTTTTGTATTGTTGCTGATCTTTGTTATTGTTTACATTGTTATTGTTTACATTGTTTGTATTGTTTACATTTTCAATGTTTACATTCTGCATGTGTTTACATAGTCATTGTTTACAGTTATAGTAATTAGTTAATGGGCTATGCTAATGCACTGTTACTACTACACTGATGATAAATGAATGATGAATAGTGTCGTGCACTATTGAATGAGAAGTGCACTTATGATCAAGAATTGATTGTTGATATTTCATATACAAGTTCTTTGATTGGAGACTTGTTTCCCACAGAGACTGGGATAATATAAGGTGATGTGAATATACAAGTGCTTAATTAAGACTTGTTACACTTAGGTTTGAAATAAATTAGTTAATTATTTCAGGTTTTGGACTTATATATTACTCATCATGTCTACATTTGAGCACTTTATTGAGCAGGGTAAATTGCTTGGGAAGACTGGTGATAAGTTAGAAGAATTTGCAACTGCTCGATATGATAAAGCAATGGAAGCTGAACAAAAGAAACTGCAGATGGAAGCTGAACAAAAGAAACTGCAGATGCAGGTGGATGAAAAGAGATTCCAAATGGAAATGGAAAAACAAAAAAGGGAATCAGAAGCTGAGGAGAGAAAACTCCAGCTACAGCTAGAGGCTGAGAATAAAAGACTTGAAAAAGAAGCTGAGAATAAAAGACTTGAAAAAGAAGCTGAAAATAAAAGACTTGAGAAAGAAGCTGAAAGACTTCAAATAGAGGCTCAGGCTGAGGAGAGAAGATTACAGAGAGAGTCTGATGAGAGGAAAGCAAAAATGGAACATGAAGAAAAACTCTTAGCTTTAGAGTTGGAGAAATTGAAATTGACGAGCATGAGTAATGGTAATGATTCAAACAAGGGTTCATCTTCTGGGAAGGCTAATAATGATACTTTTAAGATTAAGTTACCAACATTTAGTCCTTCCAGTGATGACATAATGTTCTATCTGGACAGATTTGAACAAGCATGTACAGCTCATAACATAGACAAAGCAAAATATGTTTATCAGTTATCAGGGATACTGACAGGTAAAGCTCTAAGTATATTAAATATGGTGGATGAACCTGACAAGAACAATTATGAGGTTGTCAGGGCCGCTTTGTTAAAGAAATATCAGCTTAACGAAGACGGCTATCGTCTACAATTTAAAAACATGTTACCTGAAAATGGAGTTGAATTCTCCGAGTTTATTGCAAGAATACGCATTACTTTCTCACGATGGGTTGAACTATCTAAGACGGAAAAAACTTATGAAGGACTTATGGACTTAATACTTAGAGACAAAGTCATGTCGTCTGTCAATGAGTCTTTCCTTGCTTTCCTTCATGAACGTAAACCTAAAACAATAAAAGAAATGGAAGATTTCTGTTGCCAATACGTAACTGCGCACCCACACATAACCATGGGTAACTCTAAGGTGAAAGAAGGTTTACCAGTTGCTTCGGCAGCTCCGTATGGCCAAAACTTTGCTCGTAGATCCCAACAAAATTTTGATAGAAAGAGTAGCGGTAATTTCTGTCAAAATCATGGAAACCAATTTCATGGTGATTCTTCTTCGAAGAATTGGAGACAACCTGATAGTACTCGTTACTATCACCCTAATAATTATAAGCATTTCAAAAGAGGATATGGTAATAGAGGTTATTCCTGCCGAAGACCTCAGAACCAAACAAATAGATGTTCGCATCAATGTGAACATGATAGTAATCGTGGAAACTGGAATTCGAACCAGGATAACAATTACAATAGAGACAATAATAACTGCAGAGATAATAATAACTCTGATAACTTCAGAGGTAATAATAGTCGGGGTAGATCTCAACACAAAAAAAAGAGATATCAGCAGGCTAATGCTGTACAACAGGAAACTGAGGGAGCCTGTAATCATGTTGTTGATAGTAAAAACTTTGACGCTGTCACTGGTTCTGCTTTTGACTTTGAGAGAGCAAACAAATGCCCCCAATGCAGTACTTTATTCGAACCGGGTACCATAACTACTTTGAGTTGTGGTCACCCACTTCCCGCTCTTCCTGCTGCTGTTGCGCATGACGGGAGGGGTTCTTTAATTCTACATAAGGGTCTTGTTAATGATACTCCGGTCTCACTACTTTTCGATTCCGGATGCACCACTATTGGTGTTAGACAATCGCTTGTAGATCCATCTTGTGCTACAGGAAGGGTTATTAAATGTGTCACATTTGGCGGCACTCTAGAAAAATATCCTACTGCTGTAATTCGCATTGCCACTCCTTTCTTTACTGGAGATGTGCATGCTTGTCTCTTACCTAATCCTATTGCGGACCTTATTATTGGTCGTATTCACGGAGTTAGGGAGTGTACCCCACAGCAGATTGCTGCTTGGGAAGATAATAACATGCAAGCTACAAATGCAGTAGTTACAAGAGCACAAGCTCTACAAACACCCGAAACTTCACTGAATAGTGATAATGAAGTTGATAGCCAAGATAGTCACTTAGTAATCACTCGTGACTCTTTCATAAAATTGCAAGAAGAAGATCCTTCTTTAAAAAAATTCTTCGTTCTTGCGAAGAAAGGTGATCCGAATCAGGATACAAATAGAAAATCTTGGATTGCAATGAGAAACGGCGTACTTGTACGTATGGTACAAGATTCGACTACGTCGGCACATTCGCAAATTCTTGTTCCCAAGAGCATGAGAGTGCAAATATTGCAACATGCTCATGACTCGCAATGTGCTGGACATATGGGTTTTGCCCGTACGAAGTCGAGAGTCCTTGCGGCTTTCTTTTGGCCTTTTGTCAATAAGGACATTCGTATTTACTGCCGATCATGCAAGGTATGTCAGGAGGTCAAATCTAGAGGACCACGACATGCTGCGCCTATCCAGGCTGCTGACATTCCTATTCGGCCGTTCCAGAAAATGGCCATAGATATTATTGGCCCTTTTAAGGTCAAGTCGGCCAGAGGACATCAGTTTATCCTTACATGTGTCGATATGTGCACACGTTGGCCAGAGGCTATTCCTCTTAAGAGCATATCTACTACAGATATCGCAGATGCTCTTTGGTTGATATTTTCTCGCTTGGGGTTCCCCAGAGAAATATTGTCAGACCATGGCACTCAACTCATATCTGACACTATGTCACAGGTAATGTCTACCATACATATTGAACGATCTCTCAGTAGTATCTACCATCCTATGTCTAATGGGTTAGTTGAGCGTCTGAATAGAACGCTCAAGACTTTGCTTGGTAAGATAACTGAAGATCATCCTCAAGATTGGGACAGGGTTTTACCCGCGGCTCTCTTTGCCTATAGAGAAGTCCCTAATGAACACACAGGATTTTCTCCCTTCGAACTTGTCTTTGGCGCGCGTCCACGCGGCCCTATGTCTTTATTACACGATCTCATCACTGCCGATGATATTAGCGATGAAACTCAATCCTCATATGAGTATGTCATTGCTCTTAGACAAAAGATCATTGAGGCATGTAAGCTAGCAACTGCTTCATCAGAAATTGCTAAAGAGAAGGCAAGACAGTTTGCTAACAAGAATAGATGTCTACGACAACTTTGTCCAGGTGACAAAGCATTCGTCCTACTCCCCAGTAGGAAAAATAGACTTCTTATTGCATGGAAAGGTCCGTATGCAATAGTCTCTCGGATTTCCGATGTTGACTATGTGGTCGATATTGATGGAAAGCATAAAACTTTCCACATAAACATGCTTTCGGAATTTCACGAACGTCCGGACTATTTGCTGCCTATTTTCCAGGCAACGGATGATGCTCCTGCACCTCACGGTCATTATTCATCCCTGTCTGTCATACAGGATGAGGAATCTACCTTCTCAGATGTCAATCTTCCCCTTCCAGTGGTTCCATTACATTCCACGGAATCTTGGAAAAACGTTTCTGTTTCTCCTAATCTTTCTGGTGACGAACATCGACAAGTCTCGTCGATGTTACAAACATTTCAGGATGTTCTCACTGACATTCCTGGACACACAGATGTCATAGAACATGACATAATTCTTACCGACAATAATCCAATTAGGGTTAGGCCGTATCCTATTCCTATACACTTTCAGTCGCAAGTGGAAAAGGAATTGGATGAAATGATTCAATTAAATATAATTGAACCATCGACTTCACCATATTCTTCTTCCATGGTTATTGTCCGGAAGAAGGATAAGAACATACGAATTTGCGTTGATTATCGCAAATTGAATCAGGTCACAAAGTTCGACGCTGAACCGATGCCTTTGTTAGAAGATCTACTGATTAGACTTTCTAATTCTAGATTCTTCACTAAACTTGACTTGTCTAAAGGTTATTGGCAAGTGCCTTTAGCAGAGCATGCCAAACCTCTTACTGCTTTTTCTACACCTAGGGGTCTATTTCAATGGAATGTTATGCCTTTTGGTCTCATGAACGCCCCTGCCACTTTCGTTCGCATGATGCGTCGAATTCTGTCACATCGTTCGGATGTCATCGCATATTTAGATGACATCTGTCTCTTCAGTGATACCTGGGAAGATCACTATTTAGGGTTATATGACTTACTGTCCACTCTACGTGAGAATAATTTGACAGCGAAACCTTCTAAAGCTTTTGTTGGTTTTGGTGAAATCTCTTTCCTGGGTCATCGTGTTGGTCATGGTCTCTTGAAGACAGAAGACCACAATACTTCCAAAATACTGAACATCTCTGTTCCTAAAACGAAGAAACAAGTTAGGAGTCTCTTAGGTTTAATTCAATTTTATGGGAGATTTATTCCAAATTTATCTTCGATCATGGCACCTCTCTCAACATTGTTGAAGAAAGGTTCGCCTAATCTGGTCCGTTGGTCTGAAGAATGCCAATCTTCACTAGACCAAATCAAGAATATATTTTCTTCTCCTCCCATCTTAAGATTACCTACTCTTGATAGGACTTTTGTTCTTCGGAGTGATGCTTCATCCACTGGGATTGGAGCAGCACTGATGCAAGAATATGCAAATACTCTGCATCCTGTTATGTACATTTCTAGAAAACTAAATGCGGCACAGAGGAACTACTCGGTTTTAGACCGTGAGTTGTTAGCGATGGTTTGGTCAATTCTAAAGCTACAAAGATTCCTCCTGGGCGCACATTTCATTCTAGAGACTGATCAGAAAGCTCTTACAGCTATTCAGACTAAGAATTTGAAGAGTTCGAGATCCACTCGATATGCTGTAGCTCTTCAACCTTTTCACTTCACGGTACGAGCTATCCGTGGTGCGGATAATGTGATGGCTGACATTTTGTCTAGATGCCCACATGACTCCAACTAATACTTCTGTCCTATATTTCCATATATTACAGAGTCATAACACACCTATATTTCTACAATAGATTAGCACATCTGTACTTACTCTATATGTACACACTATCGTGCTTTGTTGTCATCTTCTTCTGTTCGTTTTTTAAGATGATAGAGGAGGACTGAGTAGTTAATATAAGGGCCGTTAGTTTACTAAACAGCCACAATTATTAATAATGTATTGTACCTTATGAAGCATATTAGTTATTAATTAGCATTATATTGCTTGTACATTCTCAGAATGTCATTGTTGAGCTGAGGACTTACCTTACTAGTATCAAGCATGACGAGTTCTAGATTGTGTACTTACCCTCGGAATACCAGAGCATATATCCTGGATCGTCATGTAGTTTAACTTTACTATGTACTTATGTCATTACATGTCAAAGAATGTACTATTTAAATTTTCCTATCAGATTTGTACATCCATTTTTAAAGACAATATTAGAGTATGCTGTTTAATGATGATTAGGGTAACTTGCATACGTATATTGTGTTTACATGCTAACGTGATGTGTGTTGGTGACACCTCCCCGATGTGAATATTTTTTGAGACATATTTATTTTTCTGTTGAGGTATATCCTCACCAGACACTCTATAATTAGCCTCATGTTAGGCAATTTAATTAATTATCAGCGCATAATTCGTGCGTTTTGAGCCGCTTATCGCATGCTCTTTGATATTTAAAAAAAAAAAATATGTTCCACATTTTTTTTTTATCGGGAGGAGGTGGTGATATGTTGCGTGATAAATTCTCGCAACATCGTTTTTTACAATATCTATTTTATAACGCAAGGGCAACAACTGCTTGAAATTTATAGTCACTTTTCTCGGTAAGCATTTGTCTTCTCGCGTTGGTATCGAATGCAGTTAAGTTTTGAGCTGTGGTCATTTTGCGCTGGACTGCGCATGACTTGTCTTTTTTTTTGGTCGATCGGTTTCCGCCCACCACTAGTGGAGTGAGCGATTTGGAATGGCGAAAGAGATGCCTCGTTGAAGAGGGGATCTCCGCTATTTTTTGTTCTGTCAGGGATGTGTAGTCCTCTTATGGATATTTCGTTTATTCGGGATAATACCTCTAGTGTATTTGCACATGCCGGGAGGCGTGATATTTCTGTATTTCTTGAAAGCAAGGTAAATTGACTTTTTCATTAACTCTATCGATTTTGGGTCGTGAGCGATTTCGATTCATAGCCTGTCTTCGAAAGTCGTCGTCACGAGATGTTTTTTCCCAGCTCACATGTCGCTGCATTGTACTGCATCGGTTGATGCATGTACCAAGGACCATTACTTGCTACTTTGTTAAATGAACTAGGTTTGGAAAACCTTTATTATCTAGAGGATATTTTTGAGGACATTATTTATACTTCGGCAGACGTGTCTGTCTTGCTGAAGTCAGACTAAGGAGAGTGAACTGATCTCATACATCTGGTTATCTCCTGGCTGTTATAGAAAAGGATGGAGTTTTTCACCTGACTACATTTACAGCACTATGAAATATAACATGCATCTGACTCATCATTGTAATGCTGTCTACCGTCTATTGCTGTATTGAATGTTGCTGTGATAATGACTGTTTGATGTGCCTACATATTCGCGTAACCATTTTGTCACTGTGGCGTCCACAATAAATAATGAAGAAAAACGTCAACGGCTGTTACAAGAATCATTGACTTTATACGTCGTGAGTTTACTGACGTCCTATGTGGATTGCCCTGTTATTTTTGTATGAACATTGTTTTGACTGAACACATCTGCACACCACACAAAACCAGACATGCGGATACCATCCATCATCATATGGCATCACGCATCACCGCTCTAGCAAGGCCTTCTTTAGCATGTTGTAATCATGTTGGTTGGTTCCCAGCTTTGTATACACGTCATAAGCATTACCTTTCAACGCAGTTGAGAATTTAAGACTCCAACTGGAACTCTTTAACCCATACAGATTTGCCAGCCTCTCGAATTTTTCTAGGAAGGTGTCAATTTTCTCATTGGGGCTGGGAAAACACTCTAAAGTAAAAGACATCTCAGTTAATTGGGCAGATTGAGTGCTGGAGAGATACGTCGACTGAGACTGGGGGGGAAGACGGCTCTACGTTATTTGAAGTAGAAGCACCCCAACTCTCTAAAGCCTTAAGCGCCAGTTGGTGCTGTCTCTCCCTCTCTCTCTCTCTCTCCTTCTGTTGTCTCTCCTTCTCTCTTTCCCTGCGAGCTTCCATCTCTGCCTAAATTTTCCTCTGTTCCAATTGACGATCCTCCGCTTCTTTCCTCTCTGCTCTATCAAGTGCTTCCTTCTCTTTCTTCTCAGCCTTCTCTCTTTCTTGCTCCGCATCATATCTTTCAAGTTCCCTGTTGACAAATAGGTTCGTGGCATCTCCCTCTAATCCTGTCTCCCTCGCCTCCAGTCTCAACATGGATATCAACTGAACCCTTTCTGTCATGTTAAAGAACTGGATGCTACTAAGACGAGAGAATAAGAAGAAGAACAGAAGGGGGAAAAATTTAACTCTAGGCCGCTACGAGAAAAAACACAAAGTATAAATTTACTTGTGATACCTCCTACCTTGTAATGTGCTAACTTATCGCTGCTATTATCTGTCAATTAAGACTCTTAATTAGGACCCAAAGATGCAGCAATAGAGAATGCAGTCAGCGACCCATAGCTTGACTGCTTGCATCAGGGTCAGCGAACCAGAGCTGACCAAGACCCTACTCCACCTCCACGTGGTGGTCCTGGAAACAGGCTGCATCACTGCAGTCTGGCTGAGAGAGTAGGAATCGCAGAGGGAAGGAAAACCCGGTCCCAAAAAATGCCGTGCTGAAGTCGGATGTGTCGGCCGAAAGGCGCAAACATCACAGCTCCGGCGTAAACAGACACAACGCAACCAACGTCCTTTTCAGGACGAACGAGGAAGAAGAAGAAGAAGACTCTTAATGCAAGCGACAATACCACGTTAAATGGTAAGTCAAACACTAGAAAAAATTTACTTTTACTAACAGTAGAGAAAAATTTATATTAAAGCAATTTAAAGGAAAATAAAATTTTCCTAAAATTTTAATTTTCCGTCAACACAACTCCGCCCTCTGAAGTCAGTTATGAGATGAGACGTTCTTAACTTGATTTAAAAAATCAGAATAAGGCGTCTTTAGCATAGCTCCACTCTGGTAACTTCAAAAAAATGTGTGACTGTTTGACAATCACGCGATGATAGCAAATCTTATTTAAAAAATTTTCAATTTTCTCTGCCAGAGAATAAAAAAAGTAACGAATTTTTTGTTTATCCGTAACTTTCTACTGCTGTGGAAAGAAACAAATCCTATAAATATGTTGTGTGGACGACCCAAATACTAAAGGCGTTGTCTAGGGGTGTAATTATTTTTATTATTTCCCTAACTCACAAAGGCAGATCACTCACACTCTATCTAGTTAGACCCAGACTTTAGATCAGACTCAAAAAAATCCCGGAGAGCGACCCATTTATTGTGGGTGCATCAAATGTAGCTCAAAAATCCCGGCGAGCCAGCCATTTATTGTCGTAAATTTATTTTGAGAAAAAAAGTCTTAGAAATAGTGGTCCCGTTTAGAGTGAAGAATGATGGTGAACGCTCTGTGATAATAAGGGTTTTGGAAGTAAATAGTTGATTCACAGAGTGCTGGGGAGAGTAGGGACAGACTCTTTTACGACAATCTTTTATCTCAATCTACTCCTTAAACTCTCCTGGCTAAACAATTTTTTGCCAGTTTCCAAACACACATGCGCTCACACCAATTTGGTACTTCAAACACACGGACGCTACGTGAATACAAAATATGGTAAACAAATATTGGTAATTTGGGCTTGGGCCTTCCAGCACAGTAGTAAAAGTTTTATGATGTTTATTTATCATTAAAATCAGTCACAATATTTATCATTTGTTACAGCCAAAAATCATAGGTACAGAAAATACAAATAACAAGGTTGGGGGGGGGGTATGAAGAGTGGTATCCAATATGCCCTTCCCGCTTGTAATAGACAAAGATAAACCCAGTCCAAAGATAGGTAGTTATCAGAAAAGCAGATAATGTAACCCAACAGTAAATTTAATTACTCTGAAAAGAGGTGTTACAATACTAGGTATGGGTGGTAGAAAAAAGTCCTGTTATTCTCAATTGTTTTTCCTTTTACTAAGCAAATGTAAAGGGGGGAATAACCAGAGTTATAAAATCCCACTTAAAGGAACAATACAGTGAATGCAGTAAAAGTATTTACCAGGTAGGCAAATTAAAATGGTTGCAACCTAAATCTCATGTCATTCATGCACGCTCGTGATGGCCAACACTCATTTTCTAACACAAACGTACCGATCGTAGAATCTTGCACTCCATAGAAAATACACAAACATCAATTAAACACTCGACATAGGTAGTATTATTTTCTTCTATGTCCAGCCCCAGATTATCAGGTTTATGCGTTAATACAGTCGCGATATCGCTGGAAGTTGAAGCCTAAGTGTTCTTTGTTTTTGTTATGTTAAAAGGAAAGTTCTATGGGATGGCACGGTCACAGATACCGGTGGTAAAAATGGTGTGGTCTCATTGATTTCGCCGCTGATGGTAAAACTTCTTAATGCGTGATGGCAACAACTGACCGGTGGGGTATGGTTTACTTCGAGGGTTTTAAAATCCAGTGAAGAAAATATGCACAGTCAGTGTTCGGAAGATTTCTATTTTCTTTCGCAGTAGAGCAGTAAAATAATACAAATATAGTTCTGGCAATGTTCTTCTCCAGTTAATCTTAATTTAATTGATGGCTTGTAAAATTGTTCTTGGGTTTGATTTCTTTCTGGTAATTTTAGATAGCGGAATCCCAACAGGACCGCCACAAGATTAACATTTAAACAGCCTCATCAAATTCTGGAGGGTTTTAAGAACCGAGTCCGGAGGACTCTATCCAATGTTTTTTGCTGGGATGCAAAGGTTATGATCACCCTACATGAAAGATAGAAAACATGTAATTCATACCGAAAAATCAAATAACATTCTAAAGCGCGATAAATTTACCGTTAAGACTATTATATACACTCGCGTATTTAATTATATATATTAAGAAAACACTTCGCGAGTCTAATGTTTAAAACACACATCTAGATATATATAGGACTTAACTGAATTAATTAGTTATAAATTCCTTCGCGACTTTAAAGTTAATTTAAGCGTTTAAGCATCTATTATCTTTTTGAATAATGTAATAGATATATCATTAAATTTTCAACTGGAAACTTTTGAGATAGGTTTAATTTAATAGATTTAAATTAACACAAAATCCAGTAAAATAAAAATGAATGAACTAGACCACTGATCACTAGAAACTAATATATATTATACCGTTTTGCACAGAATAGAATTCATTGCAATATAGCGACAAATCCAGGTAAATTTAACAAGATTTTACTATAGCTAGTGCTTCTGTAAATCTCTGGCAAACGAGTGATAAAATTTCATTCTTCAGGGTCTCTATATATATGAAATGGAATGACAGATCGGGTGGACATGTTAGAATTTCCCACTTTTTAAGAACTCAGAGAAAATTCGAGATTCTATGCCGCCCGTCCCCGTGATTATTCAACTTTGTGGTCGCTTCGTCTTTCCTATTCGTTCCGTCTTTTGAGCGTTTCCAGCGCCCTCCTCTGGTTCACACTGCCGTGTTACCTAGCAGCAGGAAACTTCATCGTCCGCTCTGAGATCGTCATTGTCTTAGATCGTGTGCCGCTTTCTTCGTTTGATTTAGGCAAAGCCTTTAAGGCAGGTACGAAAGAAAGGTGCAGCGAAATGCTTGCTTATGATCGCTCTAAAGGTTTCAGTAGGCGTGGCTTTATCTCCCCTTTAGACAAAGCAATGTCCAGAATGCACAGAAGATAAACTGTCTCCATATTAATTAGCAAACGTGGTGGCAAGTCCACTCTGCTCTGATTCATAATAATGAGCCCAGGTGGAGTTCCACGTTCTCTATAGTGCATGCTAATGAGCCCAGGTGGAAGAATTCCCGTGACGATAAAATTACAACAATATTCGGGGGTACTGATGCTACGAGGGTCCTACCATATCATCTAACATTTCAGGGTCAGCTGAGTTTTATCGTCACACTTTGGTATATGTTGGTATTAGTTAAATTCAGAAAACGTTAGTAAGGGGTTGAACTACAGTGAAAACTAACTTTTGTTCTAATAACATTTTCAAACTTTTTATGTGCTCAATAGACACAGTGTATGTCCATGAACTAAATTCTACAGTTTATTTTGTTAAAAAACATGTGGTTACCATGGTAACAACAAAAAAAAAACATCCGCCATATTGGATTTTCACCACTTTTCGAGAGCTAAAAACTTATGTTTCCCATTGACTAAACTTTACCAAATTGCACACACATGTTGTGATTGACAATTAAAATAATTTGTCAAGGGCTTTTTTGATAAGTTTAAAATTCTATTTTTAATGATTTTTTTTAAAAAATACACTATATTTGTATGAAAAACAATGAAAAAAAATATTTAAAAAAAATATATCAAAGCAAATTACAAAAATATCAAAAAACGCCTCTGTAAGTTTAAAGGTATTTATGTGTCCTACATGCATGCCAAATTTCAGACTGATCTATTTGATAGTTTGTAAAAAATAACATTTTTTGTTAATAAAATGTTAGTTTTGAGAAAAATGCATTTTAGTCACCGAATGACTTGTCTTGTCCAATATACTCCATTCTGGGGGGCTGAATGTGTTTAAAATTGTTTAGCACTATATGCTGCACCTCCTTCAGCTTCCTGCAGCAGCTGCTTCTCTTGCCTTTATCTTGCCTAATTTTTCTTCTTTCCTTCTACATGGTAACCAAAAAAAAACAACCGCCATATTGGGTTTTTTCACCAATTTTCAAGAGCAAAAATCTTATGTTTACCATTGACCAAACTTTATCAAATTGCACACACATGTTGTGACTGACAATTAAAACAATTTGTCAGGGGCTTTTTTTTGATAAGTTTAAAATTCTATTTTTAAAAAAATACACTATATTTGTATGAAAAACAATGAAAAAAAAATATTTAAAAAATTATATCAAAGCAAATTACCAAAATATCAAAAAAGCCCCTGTCAATTTAAAGGTATATATGTGTCCTACATGCATGCCAAATTTCAGACTGATCTATTAAA